>CM068965.1:79967145-79980517 GCA_035128595.1 Eptatretus atami | reverse complement strand
GAAAAAAAAACCACACATATATATATATATACACACCCACACACATACACACACACTGGTAACGAGGCACTGCCGGGGGAGGGAAGGGTCGTTGGAGTGCATCTCCCAACCTGAGGTGCACAAGACCATTAGCTTGGCCAACTCTGGGAGAAGAACGTCTTTTTGCAATGTGACAACACAATGGAACATGGAAAGAGTTGTTGGCAGAGGGATTGATTTTTGCCTGTGCTTGCGTTTAGCATTCGCGACGTCTTGTAATTACAGCGGCGAAAGCCCGTAACAACTGTGATGAGGAAGGCAAGATAGACACAAGAGATGATGATGATTGATAAGAATGTAAAAGGTGGAATCAAATATCAAATATATATAATATAATGTTTTTTTTTTGAAGATCCAAAATGAGATGGCGAAAATGGTTCTGCTTCCTCTCAAAAACAGCAACACAAAATCCTGCTTCTCCAAACAAAAATGGCATCAGGAAATTCACCCGCTGCTTGGGAAAATGCGTCTCACTAGCAGAAAACTGCATTGAAAAGGACAAACATAGACGAGGACCACTTCATGGTCAAGGGAAAGGCCTTATGAGGAAATGACATGTTTTTTGACCCCCCCCTCCCCCGCTTTCCACCACTCTGCTCCTCCACAGTGCTGCAGAACCTGATATATGCATCCACAATACAGAACTAACATCAGTGGGAGTTCCTTTCAATTCCTAGGTCAACTACTTCAATGTCATGCCATGCCTGGGATATTTCGGAAGATTGATTGATTGATTGACGACCGAATGCAGAAATCAAAATGTGAACATGGGATCGGTTAAGGGACCAAAGATGCTCGAGCGCGCCTTGAGTAACGGCTCAAAAGGCGTTTTGAAGTCTTCCACTCTTACAAATGTATTTGCGTACACATGTGTGCTTGAACACGCATGATACTGCTTTTCTCAATGGATCATCTGCCTTCGAAAACTGCCGATTATAAATGCACGAGTGCAAGTGCGATCTCACCAACCTGCGATCAATTATTAGCAAAACAATAAGCAAAACGAATGGCCCTCGGAGCACAAACCCATAAAGGAACATCGTAAAGGGAAGAAGAGGCAAAATGGTGGTGACGCCACGACCAACACTTAACAGGACCACTGGAATGTTTTCCAACAGAAGGACTAAAAATATTGGCTCGGGTTGCAACCGTAATAACCCCTAAGTGAAACTGGACCCAGATTACTGACATATTTAGCCCTACTCCCTTTTCCCAACCCCTTCCCCTCCAACTTTTGCAGCTACTGCCATATGAAAATTAAAAAAAAACACCTTTTATGAACACCATAGAAAGTTAGGAACACATTGTCATATTTTGTTGCAGAATTTCATGGATGCTACGAATGCCATAAACCAAGATCCAAATTGTCGGCGCCAAATTAGAGATCATAAAATGTCCTAACGAAAGAAAAAAAAAAGAAGGAATCCCTCATTTTGCATCTGAGAGTCACAGCTGATAAGTTCAGAATTCACCCCAAAACTTCGGATTTGCCTCTGGGACCCCTTTTGAGAACCGCCAACACAATTACTCCCAATTGCTACATTTCAAACTGACAAAGGAGTTCAAAGGTTGTGACAAGCTAAAGGCAGACATATGGCACTCCTGGAAACAGTCCAAAGCCTTTTACCTCAGCACCTTGTGTTTGGTTTGAAGGCCATGTACGGCAATTTCAAATTATCACGCGGATAATCTGAGAAGTCCAGGGTGGACAATGCCCTTTGATTATATCCACATGGCAAGGCCAGTGCGTGCCACGCTTGCCTGACCATCTTGTGCCATGTTTTCTGCTTACACAACCATCAGTAGCCAAAAGAGTTCTAATAGAACGTGCACTGTAAATAGCAAACCGGCCACTCCTGTATATACTGACCGATTGGTATTTCGAGGAGCACGTCAGGTGTCTTGTCGTAGCCCTTTTTCCGTAGTTCTTCTTCATCTATGGGTTGGAGTGAAAGTAAGCAAAGGTGGGTGAAGCACGGTGTCACTTCCGATAACATTTTAAAATCGTCCATCGATCAGAGCACAGCTTTGACGGGGCAGAACTAAGGCCAGACAGCCTGCATGATGATGCAGCAATGCTTTTGTTGTCTCCATAGCATGTTTATTACAGTTTATGGCCACGATTTTTACTGCAAACGGCAGGGCCAATGCTTTTTGAATGGAGCCTGACAAGCAATATGTTAGCAATTTACTCCTGCCTTATCTCAGCATACTCGGTTTCCAACGAGAAGCTATTATCTATCTCTATTGGCTGCCATCCAATGTTTTCTCTTCTTATAGGCTGGTTATATGGCTGCTTAAATTTCAGTCACAGCAAGCTTCATGGCAGCCTCTAAAGGAAGGATGGTGTTATCCGAGATATGGCGGCTCTCAGTTTGCACTCTCCTATCTGTGGTGTTGTTTGACAAAGTGATTTTCATCAGACAACCAATTTCTCTCGACATATTCCGAGACGAGGCCTGCATTAAGTTGGCAATTATAAATAATCATGATTTAGGATATACAAGTAAAGGAGAGTGATCAGAATTCCTTCAACTTGCAATGCACCAGAAATATTTTTTGAGACAACAATGAAGCATATACTGAACCGTCATATACATAACGTGTGTGCACGCACGCACGCACGCACGCACACACGCGTTTCAAATACAAACTGGAACAGTGCACACCTCCACCTGGCTGAACAGTTTACGTTCTGTATTCCACCGATAGGCTGAATCTGCATCCGGAATTTAACCAAAATCTAATCAGCTTGTTCATGGCACCGACGCAACTCATCCACCACATTTCAACATAATCCATCCACAACGTTTTGAATTATCGTGCGATATATTGTTTTTGGCTCCATCTCTCAATGGTGAAGAATCACTTAGAAAATTAAAAGAAAAATTCTCCGATCCGGATCTGAATCTTCTCTAATATCAAATCAATTCGTCCTCGGCACACACCCAACCTGTCGGACAAGTTTCATCCGAAGCTGTCCACGACTTTTTGAAATATGCCAGATATCGTTTTTAGCCGTATTATTCTCAACGGTGAAGAATCGCATGAAAAATTCTCGTAACCGGATCCGGATATGAATATTCACCAACATCGAATCAATTCATCCTTGGCACACACCCAACCTGTTTACCAAGTTTTGTCCAAATCAGTCTATAAGCTTTTGAGTTATTCTGCTCAGAGACAAACAAACAAACAAACAGACAGACAAACCAGGGGTGAAAACATAACCTCTGTCCACCTTTGGTGGCGGAGGTAATAATTCCATTGCATAACGAGATAGAGTGATCACATTTGTTTAAAATGATTAGTATAATAGAAATAAACAATAAATGAAAAGAAATGGATGAGGACATGAAAAGAAGATATATGTATGCATGTAAATAGATTGGAAAATGCACACCGGGTGTGCAAAAGAAAAACAAAATAATGTAAAAGGGAATAATGAACAAAAAACGTTTTACTTCACGGTCAAGAGAAAGGCCTGGGACCATTAATTAGACATCACAGAGGAGGAAAAAGTGGAGCAAGAGAGCAGAGAGGAGGAAGGGGAGAGGAAGAACAGAACAGAGATGGAGGAAAAGGAAAAAAGCAGAAGAAGAAAGAAGAAGAAGAAGAAGAAGATCAATGACCATTAAGATGATGGTGAAAAACATCAGGAAAAGAAAAAAGGATTTCAAAAGAGAAAGCAACAGTTCACACAATTGTCATCATCACAGATATTTGGAAAACAAAAGGCCTTAACTGGATGATTCACGACTTGCCATAGAAAAGTACACAGAATATCTTCCCAAACAAAACAATCCATGAACACTTACCCAGGAAGGTCAGGTTTCGCTCTTTGAGTTTGTCTTGCAATATGACTTCATACTCGTGGCCAATCGAGCTATTGAATGGTAAAGGAGATGTCGAGACATGAAACTTATCTTGGTTCCCCAAATCAGTCAACATGACGTCATTCTACACAGGTTGGAGGTTATTTACTTATTTCATGACGACGATGGAAAGGAGTGGAAATTGAGAAAGATAAGTGTTAAAATAATTTAAACATCAAAACTTCAGCAGGTTAAGAGGTTCCTTTTAAAAGCAGGATTCTTTTCTCCCAAGGCATGCCCACCTCGAGGAGTTAAAAAATTAATAACAATAACAATAATACTACGACTACTACTACTGCTACTACTACACTTCACAATTAAAGCAATTTCAGATTATCAAAAGAAAGTAAGCCCAAGAACAGGGTACTTCTGCACATTTGAACTTTTGCCCATTCCCTCGAAAAGCCACTTTTTCAATCTTCCAGATTACTGCGAAACTGATCTCATAATTAGCAACCCAAGCATGAGCCCGCGGCATTAGCGGGCAATCTGAGGCCGCGCGTTCAACTTGGGCACCACAATTAACTTTCCTGTGTTGCAAAAGGCGGGAAACATGCAAGCTTGCTTCCCCAGCGCCTTGCACCCGATGGGTTCGGTTCCCCGTGTTCTCCACCGACACGTCCCTTCCCCCAGAGTGCGTACTCTGTGTACCCCGACACAGGAAAGGGGAGCAGGCCAGAGGGCAGAGAGGGTGGCCTAGAGCAAAGGGCTGCCAGTAATTGGGTGGGAAATAGAAGGAAAAGGATGAGGGCAGGAGACAGCTTTCGTTGAACATGCACGGGGCAAGGTTCCTTTGTACAAAACTTCATAGAACCAATTCAGAAGAGTACAGCTGTCGATGTGATGTGCCGTGTGACAAATAACAAAAGAAGAAGATTTCCACATCCTCACTTTCATTCGATTTAGCTTGCCTATTCCACTCTATTGCAAGATGAAGACCCCTCCTCAATGTATTCCATTCTTTTCTATTCTCTGCAATTCGGGGCCAATTATACTCCAATGAATCATCCATCATTCCGTCACGTTTTTGGTCTTCCTCTGCTTCTTTCAGGTTCTCCTCTAGACTTGCCCGTTTGTAATTCTTGTCATCCATCCACTGGTTGTACATCTTCTCACTACATGTCCAGTGGCCATTCCATTTCATCCCTCAACCACATAATTCATTGGGTGGTCGCTCGACTACCCTTCGTCTCAGGTTTTCCGTCTGTCTGTATGTCTGTCTGCTTGTTTGTATGTAATGGACAGCTCTGGAGCCAGAGAGTCAACCGATTTTGATGAAACTTGACTGGTAGGTTCATACCAGGATATAATTGTATGCTTTTGAGCACCGTTGCTATGGACGCCCCATTGCCTAGCAACGGGACTTTGAAATTTTTGAAGAAATCCGAAAAAAATTTTTTTCCGAAAATCAAAAATCGGCTTCCACACTTTTATGCGCACTATAATGAACCTCTTTGTCAAAAATTTTCAGCCCAATCCGTAAAAAACTGTATGACTAGTATGCAATTATATAGCGACCACCCATGTCGCCTACCGGCTTGTAATTTTATTTTTCTCCACCACAGAAAGCACCACTAAGGGAGGACACAATTTAAAATCGTATGAGAAGCGATCCACACTTGAGGCCAGTAATGAGTATTGTTAAGCCGAAGGTTGATGCATGAATGGGACAACTTCCCTACAACTGCCATGTTGGCATCCACAGTCGAAACCTTTAACATGAGGCTTGATAGGTATTGGTGGAACCAAAGGTTCCATTCACTTGTATTTTAGTGCATGTGTTGTTCGACTCAATTATGACGTGAAGACCGAGGAACCTACAGGAATACCTACTACCCAGTACGCCGATATGTGATGTTCACGTGATTTCCCCAATCTGTCCGTTGGAACACTCATAGGCATGCAATGACCAATTTTTCTTGAAATCGTGTCATCTTGTCGACCACTTCATTCGATCTCGATTCTGCCATCGGTTTAGTGCAGTTTCAAGGTCGCTGTTCACACCAATGCAGACATTGCTCTACACATTGATATACCTGGAGTTGACATTTACAGGCAATGCAAAGATTTATGATGGCAATTGTTTCAACGCTGTTGAAGACTTCTTCAAAATCAATATCTGCTAAGCACCTTGGCAACTTGTATTCGCTTGATCTTTCCAGAAGTTGATTTATTGTTTATGGCGATCTGTTGTTGAGTAATTTCCATTGCTCAATGATTATTGATAATTTTGTAAACAATAAATAAATAGTGGAGAGCAGGCAAATTGCATGTTCATTCTTGTGGTCCATCGCATCTCCTGGTGGTTGCTTCTCGTCCAGTGTGATCAGGAGTTGATTATTGATAAATTTTGGAAACATTTGACAAATATTGGAGAGCATGTTAATTGCATGCTAATTTTGTCAAAAGTTGATTTTGGATAAATTGATAAATACTTTAGATCAGGCTACTTGGATGGTAATATTCTTCAGCTCCATTTTCATGTTTTAAGGCAAAAAAAAAAGGCTTAATTAACAACATTAAAGAAAGCATAAAAGGGAGGAAAACGGTGCTAATAATAATGATAATAACAATAATAAAGAATAATAATGATAATAATTTGTATTATTATAAGCTCACCTGTACTTTAATCAGGTGAACTTAAGTGATCGAGTCACCATAGGTGGGTGAGTAAGTCAGTCAGTGAGTCCGTAAACACTTGTCATTATCACTTGAACCAAACACACAATTTCAATGAAACTTGAGCACAACCTTCATCACCCGTGATGTACTAAAGATTGTTCACGGCATTAAAATGTATTTGCTGCATGCACACACGTAGTATCCCACAAGACTTCATGTATTCTCTCACTCTCTGATCATTAGGCTGGTTTCCCTTCAGATCATTCCACCAAGCAAATGTTGCATATACTACCTCAACAATGAGTAGATGCTTTACAATCTCAAACGACAGGTCAGCACTATCTTACTAGTCATGTGTGCATTTGGTGCTGTCTGACACCCTGCAATGCCTTCCAAAAAGTCAATCAATGGTATCAAAAGTCACTTCCTGAAATGGTTTTCAAATTTCCTCCGAGATCACAAATAACAGGTTGCTTTGGATCCCAATTCTTCCCATGCTTTAAATTGTGGAAGCCTGGCATCCCTCAAGGTTGAATACTGGGATCTATATTGTTCTTTTTTCCAATCAATGAACTTTCTTCATCAGTGTAAAATACTTTGTATCAATTTGCAGATGACTCTTCCCATGCACAACTGTTCCTTTTTCCTCTGCCTGGCACAATACAGGAGTATCACTCTCTGCTGATCTATATAAAATAAGCAACTTGTTACCTACCTGGACTAATCCTTTGATCCAGGAAAGTCTTGGCTGCACGGTTTGGGGTTCCCAGCACATGGATGTTGGATTGGCAGTTCCTCCTTCCAGTTCATCAAACCTAAATTTCCCGGACCGTCACGTCTTTCTGTTATATATTTGTCTCTGTGCAGCGGTTTGTGTTTTCGTCCAATTTTCCGTGTTAAACCATACCTTGTGTTCTGTATGATCAAATTTGTATCCGTGTAGCTTAGGCCTAGTCCTCAGCTATACAGCGTGTAAAATCTATGACATTGCGTGCCTATTTTCGCTTCTTTTCTCCCAAGTATTGTCCTTTCAGCCTCCTCAACATTATATTATTCGCCCTTTTTGCTTCAAAGAAAAAAACAACAACTTTTTTTCTTAATTTCTTCTCTCGGAAACATGAACTCAATCTGACTGTATTTCATTCTTTACCCCTAACTTTTCTCAATATCTCCAAACTGAGAATTGAATGAAACACTTCTTCCTTGAAAAGCTTTTAAATACATTTTAGAATGCTTCACCTTTCTTATTTCAAACCCCAACCGCCACATGTTCTTCTTCATCACAATATATTCTTCTTCTTCACCTGGATTATTTTCCAAACCAGTCTCACTCCTCAACATTTTGTCTTTCAATCCTCCTCCCATACCGGCAGCACCACCTTCCTCCGTGCCTTCAACAATCATTCTTTCCACCCCTCACATGATATCTGTCTCTGTATAGCCAGATTGGAAATCGTGAGAAGTCCAGTTTGCAAAGGTTGTCTGCTCAGGACTATCAATTCCCTTTCACATCCTTTGACGGTGTCTAGTCCCCCCGTGTCAATACCCTCCACCACAGCTCCTACATGCCCTCGTTTTTCCTATCTCACACTTCTCTGTGTCCACCTCTTCAGCATCTTTCCACTTCATACCCCCTCTTTCTACATCCCCCTTTCACAGCTTCCCCCTTACCCCATCCCCTGAAAGCTTCACCCTCACGCTACCCCTAAAAGCTTCACCTTCAAAGCTTCCCCTCACCCCCAAGGCTTCCCCCTCAGCCACTCCTTCTCAGCATCCTCCTTTTGTCCACAGTATCTCTACTCTTGTAGCCAATGTGTGGCTCTAAACGGAATCCTCTCATCTCCTCTCCCTGTCGAAGCTGGAGTGCTCCAAGGCAGTGTTCTAGGCCCAGTCCTATTCCTGATCTTCATAAATGATCTCTCTGACTCTGGAAAATCCTCTATCTCTTTGCTGATGATTCCAACATCTGTCATAACATCCCTCATGCTTCATATCAGCAGGCATCAGCCTCGTTCCTCCCTTCAGACCTTGATATAAAATCCCAAAGTTGTCAAACACTTGGAATATATCTTTCAATCCTGGAAAATGTCGGTTGTGTGTCTGTGTGTCTGTGTGTCTGTCTCTCTCTCTCTCTCTCTCTCTCTCTCTCTCTCTCTGAAACTACCGTCTGGCAAACCCTCCTATCTACTTTCTTAACCATCCTCTTGAAGAAGTTCAATCACTCAAATGTTTGGGTCTCACTCTCAGCTATTATCTTTCCTGAACAAACCACAATTCAAAGCTGGCCTCCAAAGTCAGCCGCTGACTGGACATCCTCCATAGTGCAATGTCCTTCCTTGACGCATGTGAACTCTTATCCACCTACAAGGCCTTCATCGACAGCTTGGTGGAGTACTGCTGTCCCCTCTGGACAGACGCCCCCGCCTCATACCTTGCTCACCTTGACGCTGTGGAAAGCAAGGCCTTCAAGATCATTGGGATCTCCCACGATGAAGCAGAGTCTATGGGCTTATCACTTCGCCATCGCAGACAGGTTGGTGGTCTCTGTCTTCTACCACCGCCTTTCTGATCTTGCACCCTCTGATCTTTCTGTGCTTTGTCACACCCAATCCCCAATCCCCCAGGCTTCTGCAAGGCACACGCAGTCTGGCAACAACCCCTGCTGGTGAAACTCCCAAAATCCGAATCACTGCTCACCTCCACTGATTTTTTTCCTCTTTTTCCCCACCTGTGTAACCAACTTCCACATCCTCTCCAATCTCAATGTTCCCTCCAGTTCTTCAAGATAGCTGTTCACCACCATCTCACATCACCCCCCCCATCCAAAACCATAATATTTTCCACCCCCAATAGTTCTCCCAAAGCCAATGCCTTTCGAAATTTCAGTTTTTCCATCCTGAGAATTTCCTTTTATATCCATATTGTCCACTCCTTGTATCCTCTCCTACATCTCATTCTTTCACAAATCCCTTATTTGCCCAAGTGGAACGATAAGGCACTGACTATTCCTTTGGTAGATTGGCATAAAAGGAATAGTAACTTGTGTGCCACCTGTGTGCCATTGGCCGATTTTAAGTGCATCATGAAAAGTCTCCTGAGAACAAGGATCAGATAACTTTTATAACCCATAACACACCTTTCAGCCTCAGCCACATCCCTCATTTCTCCAATTCTGAGCCTCAACCCTGCTGTCAGAATGTCCCCTCACTGTTTGTTCTTTCTTCTGTTTGTTCTGTTATGTCCTGATCCGTTCTATATTCTAGTTCCTCCACGACCCTAAACTCGGTAAAATAATTTAAAAAAAACTTATTGCCAGGACCACACTCTCACTGTCCTCACCCCCCCCCCCCGGTTAATATCCAATATGTTTTAGTCAGCTTCTGGAGAGGGACAGTTTGGATTCCCTGGACCTCGTGATCTGTGATAACCTGTCATGTTCAGACCATATCTCCATGACGGCCTCCAAAAGCTGGCTGGCTCTTCGGATTCTCTGTTACGTCAAGTCATTCCTCAGCACCTAATCTTATAACAGTTTTGCAAGGCCTCATCCAAGTGCCATGGATATGGCTCCACAACCCTCCCCCCCTACCTTCCTCACCCACAACCCCCCTCCAACTATGGGATGATGTTGCTGTTTCCTTGCTTTCCCCTTTTGTTGCCATGGGATAGAAGGCCTCCAATGTCATTAGCATTTCATGTCAGACAGCGGACTCTCAGGGTCTGCTTCTTGTTCACCACGGTAAAGTTAGTGTCCTTTCAGTCATTTACCACCACCTCTTCTGGTCTTGCTCCTCCAACCCTCTCCCCTGCCCTCCACAAGTGACTTGTAAGAAACCCTTACCATGTAACTTCCCAAAGTCTAGGTTTTACCCTCCCCCCAATTAGTTTGTGCCCCTAATCATCTCTCACATGTAGAACTGTCGTCCTGAGTTTGTTGTCTCGTACTCTTCCCTCCAGTCCATCAAATCTGTTACCCACTCCTACCACATGGTCTTGCTCCCATTCCAACCTCTCAACTTTTCTTCACCCATTAATACCCTTTCACCTGAAACTTTCACATTGCTAACCAGCTATTTCCCCTTCAGCCATTACTCTGCTCTTCCATGAGCCTCGACACCAGTACTGATATATACCATCTTCGTGTTTTGTGGACGGATAACCAATGTACATTAAATATGCAGAAACAAACTATCTTAACAAAAAAAACATTCAAACACTTCCTCAAGAAGAAAGAAACAGAAGCAATAAATATGCTTAACACAGGCTCTCCATTCGAAGCCATTGCTGAGCCTTGAAAGAGGATACTGCTTTACACTGTCCACCAACGGTCCGTAACAGCAGTCATGGAGCGTGCACTGGAAAACACAGGAGCAGCAGATAAGCATCACTGTGCAAATTAGTCCAAGCTCAAGCGGCAAGACTCATGCATGTCCCACATAGCAGGCCAGTGCCAGGCAAAACACCCTTTGTATAGCAAAATCAATGCACGAACTACTTTGCGTGGAGAGATAAGGCACTGGCTATTCCTTTGGTGGTGTGCCAGTGCCCGATTTTAAGTGCATAATGAAAAGTCTCCTGAGAACAAGGATCAGATAACTTTTAGAACCCATAACACACCTTTCAGCCCCAGCCTTCTTCTGCAGAATCCCTCAGGGTACCGAGACAAAAGGAATTTAAAAAGTCAGAAAGAGATCTGATAATACAAGGGAATAAATGTGCGATTCATTAGTGTGTGGAAAGTGCGCCGGGCTGCTCACTAAATGGCATAATCACATCAAATCCGAACAAATGTCAACAGACAAACAAGGCCTTGCCAGGACATCAGGTCTCGAGTTGAGGGGAATAGGGAGCAGACGGCCAAACCCAAACAATAATCCTGGATTTAGCACCTAAATATTGCGTTAAGACTCTTAAAGCCGAGGCCCTGACCTGGAAGACTTGCGCAGACAGAACTCGGTCAGCCACTTGGGAAGTATCATTGAGCATGCTGCTCAGTAAGGTCTTGCTGGCTGTGGGAGAAACAAGGGGTCAGTGGGCCATAAGCTAATCTGCTCAAAACAGCTCAAGCCTGAAGGAGGAGGAAAGGAAAACTTCAGGGGATTGCTGTGCATAAGAAATTAAGATTGATGTATTCATCCGCTAAACTCCTGCATGGATCACCTGTTTTGTCCGGTGGCATTAGGCCCGAGGGTTTCGCCATCATGTCAAACCAATGACAGCAAAAGCCCCAGAACGTGCGTGGATTAAAGTCGAGGGCAAGAACACAAGGATGCAGCAATATATAACCACTCACGAGGGGCAGTGCCTCCTTTAAAAACTTTGGCATTCAAGGGCAATGCGGGACGGCACAATCTCATATGCATCAGATAATAATACCATGTGTTTAGAAGGGATGTTGGGCAGCTTTGTACTTTAGCAAGTTGAATAGTACAAAAAAATAATTAAAACAATCTATGGTTTAAGATCATGCCTTCCTCTAAAGAAGATCAAGTTTCATGTCACATGGATTTTCTTTCCAAGAACAAAAGGAAACAACCCTCTGTGAAATCATTATACCATGTGAAATGTTCACATCAGAACAGCAAGGAAAGCCATCAAAATGTAATTTACATTTTTTTTTCCTCCACAAGAGAGGCATTTGGAAGAGTAAGGTTGAACTGACAGTGGGGTAGCTGGACAACAACAGCAAGGGAAGCTTCTTCTTTTGTTTGCAGCACGTGGCTGTGGGAAGCATCGATGGCTGGGAGTGTGGCTGTGCCACCGATGTAGTGCTCTCTTTAGGGTAGAAAAAGAATTTGGAACTTGGTTAGGGTGTTGGCGATAGCTCAGCGACTCTTCACAGCAAAGGAATGAATAAACAGGTAAAGAGAGAGAAAGAGAGAGAGAGAGAGAGAGAGAGAGAGAGAGAGAGAGAGAGAGAGAGAGAGAGAGAGAGAGAGAGAGGACAGAGAGACAGAGAAGAGAGAAGAGAGAGAGAGAGAGGGAGAGAGAGAGAGAGAGAGAGAGAGAGAGAGAGAGAGAGAGAGAGAGAGAGAGAGAGAGAGAGAGAGAGAGAGAGAGAGAGAGACAGAGAGGACAGAGAGACAGAGAGACAGAGACAGAGACAGAGAGACAGAGAGACAGAGAGGACAGAGAGACAGAGAGACAGAGAGACAGAGAGACACAGAGACACAGAGACACAGAGACACAGAGACACCAGAGAACAGAGAGACAGAAAGAGACAGACAGAAGAGACAGAGACAGAGGAGACAGATAGAGGACAGAGAAGAGAAGAGAGAGAGAGACAGAGAAGAGACAGAGAGAGAAGAGAGACAGAGAGAGACAGAAACAGAGAGAGACAGAGAGAGACAGAAAGAGAGAGAGACAGACAGAGAGAGACAAGAGAGAGAGAGACAGACAGGGAGAGAGTGACAGGGAGAGAGTGAGAGGAGAGAGTGAGAGGGACAGAGAGAGACAGACAGACAAGAGAGAGAGAGAGACAGAGACAGAGAGAGAGAGAGACAGAGACAGAGACAGAAGAGACAGAGAGAGAGACAGAGACAGAGACAGAGACAGAGAGAGAGAGAGAGACAGAGAGAGACAGACAGAGAGAGAGACAGACAGAGAGAGACAGAGACAGAGGCAGAGATGGAAACATTGAAACCAGCAAGTAAGAGGGTTGTGTTAGGATAGGTTAATGGGGTAATAAATATCATAGGTCACGATGGGGAATTGCTTCATCCATCGACAGCGTTTGCTTGCACATGGGAGGAACAGCCACAACAATATCTAAATATACCATCAGAGATGGGGAATCCCCCGCCATTGAATGAAAAAGGTCATACATATTCCAGATA
>CM068965.1:79945695-79966855 GCA_035128595.1 Eptatretus atami | reverse complement strand
CGGATGGACAGCCGGACGACCTGGGTGACAACAATATCCCCCTTCCGCCACGCGGCGGGGGATAAAAATCAGAAACATGAGATTTTTTTTGTCAAAATATGAGTGTACATGGGAAAGCCAGCATAACATAACTTCTTTGATGAAGTGTATACTCCAGCATGCAGCACCTCATACTGCTGCTGCTGCACAAAAGAATAGCAATTCATGGTCAGATTTATGGCTCACTGCAGTTCAACATATTATATCAATCTTCGCTGGAGTTCCATTCATTTTTAGATCATCTGGAACATTGTTCCGCGGAGCTTATGAGACGGCACATCGTCCGTCCGTCCGTCCACAAACACTTGCCAATTCTCCGAAACTACACATAGGATTTCGATGAAAGTTGCCCACAACCTTCATCACCCAGTATGTACCAAAGTTTGTTCATGGCATTAAAAAAAAAAATCTGGCACACACAACACAAGAGATGAGATGGCCTGATAATGGAACAGCGAAGGGGAAGGAAATCAAGGAGGGTCGGCCTCGGCGCTCACCCATCACGGGGAACACAAGTGCAGGATTGCCTTCCACACCGTTTCACAGATGTTTGGGCGGGTGTGCACTCGTGGTTCGGATTGCAAGCGTAGCGGAGCACATGCACGTGAATTTGGCCGCACAAGCACGCGTGGTCCAAGGAAAGCTGGCCGATTGTGAAACTAGCTCCAACACTCCACCCAAAATCCTGCTCCCAACCCTTTTCTCCCTTTCATGCAATCAGGGATTTGCAAACTGCCTGTTATTCTTGTTCTTCGAGCCCAATTTACACTGGGCCTCAGAGGCAGCAAGCCTTTGCAGTCAGTGAAACCAGGAGCCTTGTTTATGGAGAAGTCTTTCTCTCCATTTTATATTCTCCTCATCAATTACATGCACATCTATCCCATTATATAATTAGCAAAACATTACCTGCATTGTATCTGCATTCAAATTATTAAATTGATGAATCTGATTCTTAGCAGCTATAAAAATGAGATGATAAATACCATGACATGTACATCTAGAGATTATTAAATGACTGAGACCTTGAGTTTGAATCCAAGAAGTCATGAGTTGATTCAGTCCTAATTAACCTCCGCAACTGAAAGTGGACGGGAATAATGTTTTCACGCCTGTTTGTCTGTTGTGAGCAGGATATATAAAGGTTATGAACGGGAATTCAGACGAAAGTTGTGAACTGGTTTGGTTGTGTTGACAAGGAAGAATTGATGTGGATTTTGGTGAAGATCCAGATCTGGATACTGGCAATTTTTTAACTTGGATTCTCAACGCATTGAGAGTTGAGGTTAAAAATGGATAACATAGCATATAATTTCAAAAGTTATGGACGGATTCGGACAAAACATAGTGAAACAGGTGGGTGTCTAAACCAAACTAGTGAACCCGAGGAGAGGATGATCACGCTGTCCTGCTGTTATCATCTGAGCTCAAGCGTTTGGACACGGTATTGCAGCACTCTCTGAGGTTCGGAAACTGGATACATAGTGAGATCATAGATTGTGGTTACACCTATATTTTGGTCTGGTCGTTCTGATGTTACCATGCCCAAGGAGTTGCAGTAGCTGGTGCCAATAACCTGACTCCAATGATAATTGAGGTAACACCTGGTCAAACAAGCTTATCCATGAGACAGGATTCCCGTCACTCCTTAGGTGTCATTTCCCTGGTCCTCTGCAGATGCTCCAACTGAGGGTGAGTGATCTCACCGTGAAGGATGCATTCTATGTCATGCTCAAGTCTGTGGTTGATCAGTGCCCCAGCGAGATAACTCTTCGAGTCTTTGGGAATTTCCAATGCATTGATATGGGAAGCTGATCAGGGAATGATTATGAGACGTGTGTTGGTCCCCAATGGGTCTGGAACTGTAACCAGAATAGCACTAAGTTCCTTGACTTTTGCAAGAGTCACGGACTTAGCGTGGCTGGTTCATGATTTCAGCCGCCCACAGGCTCCTTGTGTGACTGGAACTTGGTATTCCCAACGCTGGCAGTGTGGCAAGGAGATTGACCAATGTGCCCGTTGATGGTCGCTGGAGGGATAATCCAGAACTGCAGGATCGACAGGAGTGCTCAGTTCCTTCAATACCGACCACGGCTTTGTTGTAGCAACTCTTAAGTTGGCAGCTTAAATCCGGGAGAATGGTGCCATCCCAGCCTCACCTGGATGTTGGCAACTCAACAAGAATGAGGGGGAAGCTGAGGGGAGTTTGCGAACAGGCTGAGTGGGATTTGGGGGTTCTGGGTGCTTTGAGGAATCCTGAAGAGTTGTGGAGGTGCCTTCAAAGACCCCATCCTTGACGTTGCCTGTGGATGTCTGTGAACTCACCGGAGGGCGGAAGAAGAATGGGGTCTCTCAAAGGCGACACTAAGATACCATGACAGAGTCGCAGGCCAGGCTGAAGGCAGAGCTGAGTGCTAGACTTAATCCCAGCGGTATGATGAAGTATAAGGAAAGCACAGAAGGCACAGAAAGAAAGGAAGTTGTAGCTGAGACACAGTAAGTGCAGAGGAGGAACAAGAAGAAAGGAAGCTTGAAGTTGCATTGAGAACAGAACAAGCTGGGGTATCTATTAATCAGAAAGAGAGCTGCAGAATGAAGTACAGCAGCAGTGTGAACACTCAGATTACAAATGAAACAGGGGAATAGATGGCATTAACAGTACATAAGAGTGGTTAGAGACATTTGGCAAGAGAATTTTTGCTGGCGCGAAGTAGTTGTAGTTTGGAGAACAAAGTATAGTGGAGCGAGGAGCTGATTTTACCACCAGTGCAAGCCGCTACAGTCCCTCGCACGAGACCGCGCCTGGCCCATGCGGGCCAGCTAACTGCACGCTGTGCCACCCGCCGGGACATAGCAAATGTGCCTTTCATCCACACTTCCATTATTTTATTTTTTCCCAGCTTAGGGTCGATTATTTATTTTGCGATCCTATCTTAACCTTCCCATCCTTTTATCATTTCCAGGCTTAAGCCAGTTGGTAGACGTTAAGATTACGCGTTCTCTGTTGTCTGTCTTGTTCAGGATCACGTCGTGTCTCGTGCTCTCGTCATCAATATAACAGACGTTTTGTTTAGTACTTTATTGATTCTTGGCGTGCTTGGCTTTTATAGTCCTTCATTTGTTGTTAAAGTAGCAAAATTTAAATTGAAGCAAGGATGTTTATTCTCTTCCCGCCATCAGTCTGTTAAGGAAAAGAGGCAGCGCAATGGAAAAGGGGCAGGTGTGCTCAGGTGCACACAAACACACACACACACACACACACACACACACACAGACACAGTCAGGATTCGTAGTATTTTACAAAAGGAACCAAGGTATCCAAACATCAAAGTTGGAAAGTTTTCCCCGATGTTTGTTTAATCCCTGGCTGCGGCCACTGCATGGTAAACTCCTTATTTGCATTTCTCTCTTAAAATGAAAATTTGAATCAATTTTTTCTTTCATCAAAGTGGACACGGGTAACAAAGATGCAAGTTTGGTGGATTGTTGTCACCCATCAATGTGACATCGATGTAATTTAAACCTCCTCAGTCCTGGTTATATGTTCAGTAACCTGGACATCCGCATCAGAGGGCTTTGGCTGATGATATAGATTTGTGGGGCGTATCCAATGAAAAGTGTTCGGTATACTGCCAAAATATGAGCTTGTGTTGGGGTGGAAGCACCCATTATAAAATGAATAGACAGAAATCGGAGGGGGTAAAAAGGCAAGATTCCAACTATAATCCAACATCAGGCATGTATCGGGGTCAAGGAGAAACATCAGAAGGTGCAAAAGTACAGCAGCGAAAGCGATGCTAAATGGTAATTAGATCTGATGTTTCTTTTCGATCAAAGGCCATCCTAATGAATGAAAATTTTGCTCATTTTTCTCTCTAAAAACGACAAATAAAATTATACATACAACTCCATGAGGACATATAACAACCTCCTCATGAAACAACTTTGACGCATAGCATTTTTTTTTTTGTAAATAATAACTTTGATCGAATGGATCACACATCCCAACAATGGATCAACAACACTAACAATAGCCTGTTGTGGTCAATTTCCACTGACTAAAGAAGATTTAATAAAGTGTAAACCAGTGGCGAGCTCAAAGATGTTCACATCATCAAACCAGACTCGTGGCGTTACGGTTTTGAAGCAACCTGTTTCTGAGTCTGGGATACTAAGGTGGTTCGAACCCCGGCTGAGGTCAACCAAAGACCTTTACAATGGTAGTGCGCTCCTTGCTTGCACCAAAATTTAAAAAAAACGACAGCACAGCCCAAACCATAGGTTGGCAACATTGCACAGGCTTGTGGGCATAATATCCACTCCTGCATTGACATTTCCTTGTAAGGGAACTCAAACGTAACCGACCCCTCTTGCAGCACACACTGCAAGTGCCCTCCTCTCCACAGTGAATGGCGGAAGTTGATAAAATTATAATTTATTTATTTTTAAAAGTCGGGTCTTTATGGCTACGAAATGTCGGAGCAATCACAGAACGCCTGTTGGAGGTCATCACTTTCAAACCTTTTTTTTCTTTTTTTTTTTTCTTTCGCTGATAGATACGCAAGACTGTGGCGCCCTTCAGGATAGCATGTTGACTCGCTCTTGTTGACACCCCTGAATGAAGAGGCTTTTTCGGAGGAATAACATTGACTTTGACCGATTCGCAAATAATATTATAATTTTATACTACGTAAATGTAATTGGTATTTATGAGCCCCTCCCCGCCCCTTTTTGTCACCAAATTACATGTTCCATTTAGCTCCAAAACTGGTCCTTGTAAGGTAGGTCTTGTGACTCGTTTCATCGCGAAGGAAGCCTTGCTCTCATCCAATGAATGACTTGATCATCGACAGCTGCAGGATGAAGATGACTTTTATCCATCAGCTTCTTAAAAAATTTTGTAGCTATATAATACATACACTTCTCGTCGTCTTTATTTTCACCACAAAGGTGCCTTCGAACATCTCTTTGGATATTACTAACCTGATGCAATTGTCACAAACGAGTATAAATTAAACGCCTTAGGGCAAACCATGTATTATTTTGAAGGCCAGGCTTATATGGACACAAAGCCAGGATAAATAAGTTTTTGTACAAGCACACACTAAAACAAATAAAACTTAACGACCTCGGTAGAGTGAGTGGGAGATGTGCTTCACGCAACATTGTTCAGTCTCGGGTTGTGGCGACCCCCCACCAACTCTTGCTCTTCGAATTTCGACTTGAACAAAAACTTTCTGGTTTTTTCGCTTTGACCGAGTCACGGTTTGTCATTCCTTATTTAATATTGGTGTTTTATTATATTTAATAGTTTTATGGATGGGCATTCTTCTTGTTTTGATGGAACAATTTTTTTTTAGTTAGTTAGGGGTTTTGGGGTGGAGGAGGTTTGATACTTGGTGAAGAATAAAAAATGAAGACAACACACAGTTGTTTAACATTTCATGGTATAAAATGAAGACACAAGGATGTACAAGGGGGACTCGGACACAGGAGGAAGCAACTAACCCATCATGTGTCCGATCACACCCAGCATCATTCAATCTATCAGCTCATCCACTCAATTTCCCGAAGCCTGGTGGTATATCTACCGTTGCTCTTCACATCCGGATGTTTTACGATTAAGCTACAGAGGAGACTGCATCACTGAATTTGCCTACTCGAGTGATAGGTCAGCGTTGAAAAGCATTCGATCAAAAGCAGTGCTCATCCAAATGGTGGTTACATCTAATATTGAGGATATTATAGGCAGGTGGCCAAATTTATTTATTTAGTTATTTAATTTTAAGCGACCAGAGGCATGGGAAGTTGACAACCTTAATCGAGAGGCACGTAACAAAAGTTTTCATACATAAAGAGCTTTTGAAATGTGAGTGGCAACCAAATTTGCACGATCGAAGCAAAGACGATCTCCATCACAACCTTGCGATGGAGTAGATTTAATTGACGAATGACACTTGGTAGAACGTCATCAAGTCAAAGTGTTTGGCACATGTTAATGAAGTTTTGTTACAATTACATCAGTTTTGGCGCTCTCTCACTCCCTCCAATACCACCTTGAACGACGAAAGCTTCCACCAAAACTAATGAGGCAAGCAGGAGCAATGTCGTGTCTGGGAGGAGACATGAGCTACAAACACAACCTTTGACCATGGGGGTTCGGCCTTTGCCATTATACCATTCCTTCAACAAGGATCACAGGATTTGTAAGTAATCATGCTAACTTGATCCTCTTCTCTAAACTCAATTTGCTTCGATTGTACTTGGCCAAAGAAATTGTAGAAAGGCTTCCTTCCAATAACCAGAAGACATTGTTTAAAAGTGTATCCTAGCCAAGTGTATGTTCTGTGCGTGTCCTTCATGTTTGCGAATATTTTTCACATTCCTTCCTTAGCCATGCTTGGTTGTAATTATATCACGTACATGCACTCACGTTTGGGGCGCTCATGTGTACACGACAGGTTTGAAAGAAGGCATTGCAAGAAGAAAAAAAAACCACACATATATATATATATACACACCACACACATACACACACACGGTAACGAGGCCACTGCGGGGAGGGAAGGGTCCGTTGGAGTGGCATCTCTCCCACTGAGGTGCACAGACCATAGCCTTGGCCACTCTGGGAAGAACGTCTTTTGCAATGTGACAATCACAATGGAACATGGAAAGAGTTGTTGGCAGAGGGATTGATTTTTTGCCCTGTGCTTGCGTTTAAGCAATTCGCGACGTCTTGTAATTACAGCGGCGAAAGCTCCGTAACAACCTGTGATGAGGAAGGCAGATAGACACAAGAATGAAATGATGATTGATAAGAATGGTAACAAGGTGGAATCAAATATAATATATATTAATAATAATGTTTTTTTTTGAAGATCCAAAATGAGATGGCGAAAATGGTTCTGGCTTCCTCTGCAAAAACAGCACACAAAATCCCTGCTTCCCATAAAAAAAATGGCATCAGGAAATTCACGGCCGCCTGCTTTGGGAAAATGCGTTCACTAGAGAAAACGATTGAAAAGGACAAACTAGACGAGGACCACTTCATGGTCAAGGGGAAAGGCCTTAATGAAGGAAATGACATTGTTTTTTGACCCCCCCCCTCCCCGCTTTTCCCACCACTCTGCTGCCTCCACAGTGCATGCAGAACCTGATATATGCAATCCACAATACAGAACTAACATCAGTGGGAGTTCCTTTCATTCCTAGGTCAACTACTTCAATGTCAGCCATGCCTGGGATTTTTCGGAAGATTGATGCTTGATTGGAGACCGAATGCAGAAAATCAAAATGTGAACATGGGATCTGTTAAGGGACCAAAGATGCTCGGCGCGCCTTTGAGTAACGGCTCAAAAGGCGTTTTTGAAGTCTTCCACTCTTACAAATGTCATTTGCGTACACATGTGTGCTTGAACACCATTGATACTGCTTTTCTCAATGGATCATTGCCTTCGAAACTGCCGATTATAAATGCCGAGTGCAATGTGCGATCTCACCAACCTGCGATCAATTATTAGCAAAACAATAAGCAAAACGAATGGCGCTCGGAGACACAAACCCATAAAGGAACATCGTACAGGGAAGAAGAGGCAAAATGGGTGTGACGCCCACGACAACACTTAACAGGACCACTGGAATGTATTCCCAACAGAAGGACTTTCAAACTATTGGCTCGGGTTGCAACCGTAAATAACCCCTAAGTGAAACTGGACCCAGATTACTGACATATTTTAGACCTACTCCTTTTCCGCAACCCCTTCCCCCCAACTTTTTGCAGCTACTGCCATATGAAATTAAAAAACAAACACCTTTTATGAACACCACCATAGAAAAGTTAGGAAACACATTGTCATATTTTGTTGCAGACATTTCATGATGCTACGCTGCCATAAACCCAAGATGCCAAATTGTCGGCGCCAATTAAGAGAATCATAAAATGTCCTAACGAAGAAAAAAACAAAAGAAGGAATCCCTCATTTTGCATCTGAGAGTCACAGCTGATAAGTTCGATTCACCCCAAAACTTCGGATTTGCCTCTGGGACCCCTTTTGAGAACCGCCACACACAATTATCCCCAATTGCTACATTTCAAACTGACAAAGGAGGTTCAAGGTTGTGACAAGCTAAAGGCAGACATAATGGCACTCCTGGAAACCGTCCAAAGCCTTTTACATCAGCACCTTGTGTTTGGTTGAAGGGCATGTACGGCATTTTCAATTTATCACGCGGAATAACTGGAGAAGTCCAGGGTGGACAATGCCCTTTGATTATATCCACATGGCAGGCGATGCGGCCACGCTTGCCCTGACCATTTGTGCCATGTTTCTGCTTACACAACCATCAGTAGCCAAAAGAGTTCAATGAACGTGCAATGTAATACAAACCGGCCACTCCTGTATATATGACGCGATTGGTATTTCGAGGAGCACATCAGGAGGTGTCTTGTCGTAGCCTTTTCCGTAGTTCCTTCTTCATCTATGGGTTGGAGTGAAAGTATAGCAAAGGTGGTGAGCACGGTGTCACTTCCGAAACATTTTAAAATCGTCCATCGATCAGGAGCAGACAGCTTTGGACGGGGCAGAACAAGGCCAACAGCCTGCATGATGATGCAGCAATGCTTTTGTTGTCTCCATAGCATGTTATTACAGTTTATGGCCACGATTTTTTACTGCAAACAGGCAGGGCCATGCCTTTTTTGAAATGGAGCCTGCACAAGCAATAATGTTAAGCATTTACTCTGCCTTATCTCAGCATACTCGTTTCCAACGAGAAGCTATTATCTATCTCTATTGGCTGCCATCCAATGTTTCTCTTCCTTAATAGGCTGGTATATGGCTGCTTAAATTCAACGTCACAGCAAGCTCATGGCAGCCTCTAAAGGAAGGATGGTGTTATCCGAGATATGGCGGCTCTCAGTTTGCACTCTCCATTCTGTGGTGTTGTTTGACAAAGTGATTTTTCATCAGACAACCAATTTCTCTCGACATATTCCGAGACGAGGCCTGCATTAAGTTGCATATAAATAATCATGATTTAGGATATACAAGTAAGGAGAGTGGGATCAGAATTCCTTCAACTTGCAGATGCACCATAGAATATTTTTTTGAGACACAAACGAAGCATATACTGACCGTCATATACATAACGTGTGTGCACGCACGCACGCCACGCACGCACACACGCTTTCAAATACAAACTGGAACAGGTGCACACCTCCACTGCTGAACAGTTTACGTTCTGTATTCCACCGATGCCTGAATTGCCATCCGAATTTAACCAAAATCTAATCAGCTTGTTCATGGCACCGACGCACTCATCCACCACTTTCACATAATCCATCCACAACGTTTTGATAATCGTGCGATATATGTTTTTTGGCTCATCTCTCAATGGTCGAAGACTCACTTAGGAAAATTAAAAGAAAAATTCTCCGATCCGGATCTGAATCTTCTCTAATATCAAATCAATTTCGTCCTCAGGCACATCACCCAACACCTGTCGGAACAAGTTTCAGTCCGAAGTGTCCACGAATTTTTGAAATATGCCAGATACGTTTTTAGCCGTATTTTCTCAAACAGGGGTGAAGATCGCATGAAAACTTCTCGTACGGATCCGGATATGAATATTCACCAACATCCGAATCATTCATCCTGCACAACAACCCACCGTTTTACAGTTTTGTCCAACAGTCTATAATCTTTTGAGTATTCTGCTCAGAGGACAACAAACAAACAGACAAACCAGGGGTTGAAAAAATCATACACCTATGTCCACCTTTGGGTGCGGAGGTATAATCCCATTGCATAACGAGATAGAGTGATCACATTGTTTAAAAGATTAGTATAATAGAAATAAACAATAAATGAAAAAGAAATGGATTGAGGACATGAAAAGAAGATATATGTATGCATGTAAATAGATTGGAAAATGCACACCGGGTGTGCAAAAGAAAAACAAAATAATGTAAACGGGAATAATGAAGCAAAAACGTTTACTTCAACGTCAAGAGAAAGGCCTGGGACAACTTAATTAGACATCACAGAGGAGGAAAAAGTGAGCAAGGAGAGCAGAGAGGAGGCAGGGGAGAGGAAGAACAGAACAGAGATGGAGAAAAGGAAAAAAGCAGAAGAAGAAAGAAGAAGGAAGAAGAAGAGATCAATGACATTAAGATGATGGTGAAAAAACATCAGGAAAAGAAACAAGATTCAAAATGAGAAGCAACAGTTCACACATTGTCATCAATCATAGATATGTTGGAAAACAAAAAGGCCTTAATGGATGATTACAGACTTGCCATATGAACGTTACAAGAATATCTTCCCAAACAAAACACTCCACTGAACACATTCCCAGGAGGTAGGTTTCGCTGCTTGAGTTTGTCCTTCAATATGATTCATACTCGGGCCAATCGAGCTATTGAATGGTAAAGGAGATGTGAGACATGAAACTTATCTTGGTTCCCCAAATCAGTCAACAGGAACGTCATTCTACACAGGTTTGGAGGTTATTTACTTATTTCAGACGACGATGGAAAGGAGTGGACATTGAGAAAGAAGTGTTAAACATAATTTAAAGACATCAAAACTTCCAGCAGTTAAAGAGGTTCCTTTAAAAGCAGGATTCTTTTCTCCCCAAGGCAATGCCCACCTCGAGCAGTTAAAAAATAATAACAATAACAATTATACTACGACTACTACTACTGCTACTACTACAGCTTCACAATTTAAAGCAATTTCAGATTATCAAAAGAAGTAAGCCCAAGAACAGGGTACTTCTGCACATTTGAAAGCTTTTGCCATTCCGTCGAAAGCCACTTTTCAATCTTCCCAGATTACTGTGCGAAACTGATCTCATAATTAGCAACCCAAGCATGAGCCCGCGGCATTAGCGGGCAATCTGAGGGCCGCGCGTTCACTGGGACCCACAATTAAACTTTCCTGTGTTGCAAAAGGCGGGAAAATGCACAGCTTTGTCTTTCCCCAGGCGCTTGCCACGCCGATGGGTTCGTTCCCCGTGTTTCCACCGACATCGTTGTCCTCCAGAGTGCGTACTCTGGTACCCCGACACAGGAAAGGGGAGCAGGCCAGAGCCAAAGGGTGGCCTAGAAGCAAAGGGCTGCCCAGTACTTGGCGTGGGAAATAGAAGGAAAAGGATGAGGGCAGGAGACAGCTTTCGTTGAAACATGGCACGGGCAAGGTTCCTTTGTACAAAATTCATAGAACCATTCAGAAGAGTACAGCTGTCGATGTGATGTGCCGTGTGACAAATAACAAAAGAGAGATTTCCACATCCTTCACTTTTCATTCGATTAAGCTTGCCTATTCCACTCTATTGCAAGATGAAGACCCCTCCTCAATGTATTTCATTCCTTTTCTATTTCTGCAATTCGGGGCCAATTATACTAAATGCATCATCCATCATTCCCGTCACGTTTTTTGGTCTTCCTCTGCTTCTTTCAGGTTCTCCCTAGAACTGCCCAGTTTGTAATTTCTTGTCATCCATCCTGGTTGTACATCTTCTCACTACATGTCAGTGGCCATTTCCATTTCATCCCTCACCACAAATTCATTGGGTGGTCTCGACTACCCTTCGTCTCAGGTTTTCCGTCTGTCTGTATGTCGTCTGCTTGGTTTGTATGTTAATGACAGCTCTGGAGGCCAGAAGGAGTCAACCGATTTTGATGAAACTTGACTGGTAGGGTTCATACCAGGATAAATTTTGTATGCTTTTTGAGCACGTTGCTATATGGACGCCACCATTGCCTAGAACGGGAACTTTGAAATTTTTTTGAAGAATCCGAAAAAATTTTTTTTTGTTTCCGAAAACAAAAATCCGGCTTTCCACACTTTTAATGCGCACGTTATAATGAACGCTCTTTGTCAAAAATTTTCAACCAATCCGTAAAAAACTGTATGACTAGTTGCAATTAATAGCGACCAACGCCCATGTCCGCTACCGTTGTAATTTTTATTTTTCTCCAACCACAGAAAGCCACCACTAAGGGAGGACACATTTAAAAAATCGTATGAGAACGATCCACACTGGAGGCCAGTAAGAGTATTGTTAAGGCCGAAGGTTGGATGCATGAATGGGACAACTTCCTACAACTGCATGTTGGGCATCCACAGTCGAACCTTTAACAATGAGGCCTTGATAGGTATGGTGGAACCAAAGGTTCATTCACTTGTATTTTAGTGCATGTGTTGTTCGATCTCAATTATGACGTGAAGACGAGGAACCTACAGGAATACCTACTACCACAGTACGCCGATAGTGATGTTCACGTGAATTCCCCAATCTGTCCGTGGGAACACTCATAGGCATGCCAAATGAACCAAATTTCTTGAATCGTGTCATCTTGTCCGACACTTCATATCGATCTCGATCCTGCATCGGGTTTAGTGGCAGTTTCAAGGTCGCTGTTCACACAATGCAGACATTGCTCTACACATTGATCATAACCTGGAGTTGACATTTACAGCAATGCAAAGATTTATGATGGCAATTGTTCAACGCTGTTTGAAGACTTCTTCAACATCAAATTGCTAAGCACCTTGGCAACTTGTATTCGCTTGAATCTTTCCAGAAGTTGAATTTATTGTTTATGGCGATCTGTTGTTGAAGTAATTTCCCATTTGCTCAATGATTATTGATAATTTTGTAAACATAAATAATAGTGGAGAGCAGGCAAATTGCAATGTTATTCTTTGTGGTCCATCGATCTCCTGGTGGTTGCTTCTCGTCCAGTGTGATCAGGAGTTGATTATTGATTATTTTGGAAACATTGACAAATATTGAGAGCATGTTATTGCCATGCTAATTTTGTCAAAAGTTGATAATTTGGATAAATTGAATAAAATATTTAGATCAGGCTACTTGATTGGTAATATTCTTAAGCTCCATTTTCATGTTTTTAAGGCAAAAAAAAAGGCTTATTAACAACATTAAAGAAAGCACAAAAGGGAGGAAAAAGGTGCTAATAATAATTGATAATAACAATATATAAAGAAAATAATGATAATAATTTGTTTATATAAGCTCACCTGGTACTTTAATCAGGTGAAACTTAAGTGATCAGTCCACCATGGTGGGTGAGTAAGTCGTCAGTGAAGTCCGTAACACTTGTCATTATCACTTGAACCAAACACACATTTTCATGAAACTTGAGCACAACCCTTCATCAACCCGTGATGTACTAAAGTTTGTTTCACGGCATTAACAATGTATTGCTGCATGCACACATGTACGTATCCCACAAGACTTCATGTAATTCTCTCACTCTCTGATCATTAGGCTGGTTTCCTTCAGATCATTCCACCAAGCAAATGTTGCATATACTACCTCAAACAATGAGTAGATGCTTTACAATCTCAAACGACAGGTCAGGCACTATCTTACTAGTCATGTGGCGCATTTGGTGCTGTCCTGACACCCTGCAATGCTTCCAAAAAGTCAACCAATGGTATCAAAAGTCACTTCCTGAAATGGGTTTCAAAATTTCCCTCCGAGATCACAAAATTAACCGGTTGCTTTGGATCCCATTCTTCCCATGCCTTTAAATTGTGGAAGCCTTGGCAGTCCCTCAAGGTTGAATACTGGGATCTATATTGTTCCTTTTTCCCAATCAATATAACTTCTCATCAAGTGTAAAATACTTGTATCCAATTTGCGATGACTCTTCCCATGCACAACTGTTCCTTTTTCCTCTGCTGGCACAATACAGGAGTATCACTAATCTGCTGATCTATATAAATAAGGCAACTTGTTACCTACTGGACTACATTCTTTGATCCAGGAAAGTCTTGGTGCACGGTTTTGGGTTCCCTTGCACATGGATGTGGATTGGGCAGTTCTCCTTCCAGTTCATCAAACCTAAATTCCCGGACCGTCACGTCCTTTCTGTTATATATTAGTTCCTCTGTGTAGGGGTTTGTGTTTTCGTCAATTTTCGCGTGTTTAAACCCATAACTTGTGTTCTGTATGATCATTTGTATCCGTGTGCTTAGGCCCTAGTCTCAGCTCTACAGCGGTAAAATCCTATGACATTGCGTGCCTATTTCGCTTCTTTTCTCCTCAAGTATTGTCCTTTCAGCCTCCTACATTATCCTTATTCGCCCCTTTTTGCTGTAAAGAAAAAAAACAGCTTTTTTCTTAATTTCTCTTCTCGGAAACATGACTCAATCTGACTGATTTCATTCTTTACCCCTAACTTTCTCAATATCTCCAACTTGAGAATTGAATGAAACACTTCTTCCTTGAAAATGCTTTTAAATACATTTTAGAATGCTTTCAGCCTTTGCTTATTTCAAACCCAACGCACCCCATGTTCTTCTTCATCACAATATATTCTTCTTCTTCACTGATTATTCCAACCAGTCTCCTCCTCAACATTTTGTCTTCATATCCTCCTCTCCCATACCGGCGAGCACACACTCCTCCGTGGTTAAAATCTATTCTTCCACTTCCATCAATGAGATCTGTCTCATGTATAGCAGAATTGGAAATCGTGACGGAATCCAGTTTGCTAATAGGTTGTCTGTCAGGACTATCAATTCTCCTTCACGATCCTTTGACGGTGTCCAGTCCCCCGTGGTCAATTACCCTCCACCACAGCTCCTACATGCCCTCGTTTTTTCCTAAATCTCAGACTTTCTCTGTGTCCACCTCTTCAGCATTCTTTCCACTTCAACCTCTTTCTCTACATCCCACTGCTTCACAGCTTCCCCTTACCCTCTCCTGAAAGCTTCTACCCCACGCTACCCCTAAAAGCTTGTCACCTTCAAAGTTCCCCTCACGCGCCAAGGCTTCCCCTCAGCCACTCCCTCTCAGCATCCTCCTTTTGTCCACAGTATTCTAACTCTTTGTAGCCAATGTGGTGGCTCTAAACGGAATCCTCTCATTCCTCCCTGTCGATAGCGAGTGCACCAAGGCAGTGTTCTAGGGCCCAGTCCTATTCCTGATTCTATAAATGATCTCTCTACTCTGGGAAAATCTCTCTTATCTCTTTGCGATGATTCCCACATCTGTCATAACATCCCCTCCATAGCTTCAGTATCAGCAGCATCAGCCGTCTGTTCCCTCTCCTTCAGACCTTGATATAAAATCCCAAAGTTGTCAAAACACTTGGAATATATATCTTCAATCCTGGAAATGTTCGGTTGTGTGTCTGTGTGTCTGTGGTGTCTGTCTCTCTCTCTCTCTCTCTCTCCTCTCTTCTCTCTCTCTCTCTCTGAAACTACCGTCTGGCAAACGACCGTCCTATCTATTTTCTTAACCATCCTCTTGAAGAAGTTCCAATTCACTCAAATGTTTGGGTCTCACTCTCAGTCTATTATCTTTCCTGAACAAACACACTTCAAAGCTGCCTCCAAATCAGGCCTGCTGACTGGACATCCTCCATAGTGCATGTCCTTCCTTGACGCATGTGAACTCTTATCCACGCTACAAGGCCTTCATCGACAGCTTGGTGGATACTGTGTCCTCTGGACAGCGCCCCCGCTCATACCTTGCTCAACGCTTGAACGCTGTGAAAGCAAGGCTCAAGATCATTGGGAATCTCCCACGATTGAAGCAGAGTCTATGGGCTTATCACTTCGCCATCGCAGACAGGTTGTGTCTCTGTCTTCTACCACCGCCTTTCTGATCTTGCACCCTCTGATCTTTCTGTGCTTTGTCACACGCCAATTCCCCAATCCCCAGGCTTCTGCAAGGCACACGCAGTCTGCAACACCCCTTGCGGTGAAACTCCCAAGATCGATCAACTGTCTCACTCTCCTGATTTTTTTTCCTCTTTTTTCCCCACTGTGTAACCACTTCCACATCCTCTCCAATCTCAATGTCCCTCCAGTTCTTTCAAGATAGCTGTTCACGCCACCATTCTCACATCACCCCCCCATCCAAACCATATATTTTCCACCCCCAATAGTCTCCAACGCCAATGCCTTTGAAATTTCAGTTTCCATCCTGAGATTTCCTTTTATATCCATATTGTCCATCCTTGTATCCTCTCTACATCTCTATTCTTTCACAAATCCTTATTTGCCCAAGTGGAACGATAAGGCACTGAAATATTCTCCTTGGTAATTGGCAATAAAAGGAATAGTAAACTTGTGTGCCACCTGTGTGCCATTGGCCGATTTTTAAGTGCATCATGAAAGTCTCTGAGACAAGGATCAGATAACTTTTATAACCCCATAACACCTTTCAGCCTCAGCCAGGCATTCCCTCATTTCTCTCAATTCTGGAGTCCTCACCCTGCTGTCAGAATGTCCCCCTCACTGTTTGGTTCTTTCTTCTGTTTTGTTCTGTTTGTCCTGAATCCGTTCTTATATTCTAGTTCCTCCACGACCCTAAACTCGGTAATATAGATTTAAAAAAAACTTATTGCCAGGACCACATCTCACTGTCCCCCCACCCCCGCCCCCCCGGTTAATTATCCATTATGTTTTAGTCAGCTTCTGGAGAGGGACAGTTTGGATTCGTCCTGGACCTCGTGATCTGTGGAATTAAACACTGTTCCATGTTCATGACCATAGTCTCATACGGCCTCCAAAGCTGGCTGGCTCTTCGGAATTTCTGTTTACGTAAGTCATTCCTCAGCACCGCTAATCTTATAAGCATTTTGCAAGGCCTCATCCAAAGTGCCATGGATATGGCTCCACAACCCTCCCCCGCTACCTTCCTACCACAACCGCCCTCCAACTATGGGATGATTTTCTGTTTCCTTGCTTTCCCCCTTTTGTTGCCATGGGAATAGAAGGCCTCCAAGTCATTAGCATTTTCTGTTCCCCCCAGAAAACCATGCGGAACTTCTTTCAGGGGTCTGCTTCTTGTTCACCACGGTAAAGTTAGTGTCCCTTTCAGTTCATTTACGCACCACTCTCTGGTCTGCTCCTCCAGCCTCTCCCCTGCCCTCCACAAGTGAGCTTGTAAGAAACCCTTACCATGTGAACTTTCCAACAGTCCTAGGTTTTACCCTCCCCCATTAGTTTGTGCCCTTAAATCATCTCTCACATGTTAGAACTGTCGTCCTGAGTTTGTTGTCTCGTACTTCTTCCTCCAGTCATCAAATCTGTTTACCGCTCACTTCCTCCACATGGTCTTGCTCCATTCCAACCTCTCAACTTTTCTGTCACCCATTTAATACCCTTTCACCTAAACTTTCACATTTGCTAACCAGCTATTTCCCCTTCAGCCATTACTCTCTGCTCTTCATGAGCCTCGACACCAGTACTGATATTTACCATCTTCGTGTTTTGTGTGACGGAATAACCAATGTACATTAAATATGCAGAAACAAATATCTTAACAAAAAACAAAGACACTTCCTCAAGAAGATAAGAAACAGAAGCAATAAATATGCTTAACACAGGCTCTCCATTCGAAGCCCATTGTCTGAGCTTGAAGAGGATACTGCTTTACACTGTCCACCAACGGTCGTAACAGCAGTCCATGGTAGCGTGTCATGGAAATACACAGGAGAGTCAGATAAGTCATTCACTGTCAAATTAGTCCAATGCTCACGGCAAGACTCATGCATGTCCCACATAGCAGGGCAGGCCAGTGCCAGGCAAAACACCCTTGTATAGCAAATCACATTAGCACGAAACTGTCCTTTGCGGTGGAGAGATAAGGCACTGGCTATTCCTTTGGTTGGTGTGCCAGTGCCGGATTTTAAAGTGCATAATGAAAGGTCTCTCTGAGTAACAAGGATCAGATAACTTTTAGAACCCATAACACACCTTTCAGCCCCAGCCTTCTTCCTGAGAATCTCTCAGGGTACTGGACAAGCGAATATGTAAAAAGTCAGATAAGTAGATCTGATTAATACAAGGAATAAATGTGCGATTCAATTAGTGGTGTGGAAGTGCGCGGCTTGCTGCAACTAAATGGCATAATCACATCAAATCCTTGAACAATTCACTAGGACAAACAAGGCCTTTGCCAAGGACATCAAGGCCTCGAGTTGAGGGGAATATGGGAGGCAGACGCCAAACCCAAACAATAATCCTGGATTTAGCACCTAATATTGCGTTAAGACTCTTAAAGCCGAGGCCCTGACTGGAAGACTTGCGCAGTACAGACTCGGTCAGCCACTTGGGAAGTATCATTGAGGCATGCTCGCTCAGTAAGGTCTGTGCTGGCTTGGGAGAACAAGGGTCAGTGGGCCATAAAGCTATCTGCTCAAAACAGCTCAAGCCTGAAGGAGGAGGAAAGGAAAACTTCAGGGGATTGCTGGCATAAGAAATTAAGATTGATGTATTTCATGCCGCGTAAACTCCTGCATGGATCACCTGTTTTGTCGCGGTGGCATTAGGCCCCGAGGTTTCGCCATCATTGTCAAACCAATGACAGCAAAAGCCCGAAGTAACGTGCGTGGGATTAAAGTCGGGCTAAGAAACAAGGATGCAGCAATATGATAACCACTCACGAGGGGCAGTGCCTCCTTTATAAAACTTTGGGCATTCAAGGGCAATGCGGGACGGCAGCAAATCTCATATCATAGATAATAATACCATGTGTTAGAAGGGATGTGGGGCAGCTTTGTAACTTTAGCAAGTTGGAATAAGTACATGAAAAATAAATTAAAACATCTATGGTTTAAGATCATGCTTCCTCAAAGAAGATTCTAAGTTTTCATGTCAAACATGGATTTTTCTTCCAAGAACAAAAGGAAACAACCCTCTGTGATAATCATTATACCATGTGGAATATGTTCACATCAGTAACAGGCAAGGAAACCACAAAATGTAATTTACATTTTTTTTTTTCCTCCACAAGAGAGGAGATTTGGAAAGTAAGGTTGATACTACAGTGGGGTAGCTGGACCAACACAGCAAAATTGGGAGCTTCTTCTTTTGTTTGCCAAGCACGTGGCTGTGGGGAAGCATCGATTGGCTGGGAAGTGTGTGCTGTGCCACCGAGTATGCTCTCTTTAGGGTAGAATAAATGAATTTGAACTTGGGTTAGGGTGTTGGCGATAGTCTCTCGCTGATCTCTGCACAGCAAGGAATGAATAAACGGTAGAAGAAGAGAAAGAGAGAGGAGAGAGAGAGAGAGAGAGATGAGAAGGAGAGAGAGAGAGAGAGAGAGAGAGAGAAGAGATGACAGAAGAGACTAGGAGAGACAGAGGAGAGAGGAGGGAGAGGTATGAGAGTATTGAGAGGAGAGAAGAGAGAGAGAGAAGAGAGAGAGATGAGAGAGAAGTAAGTATGTAGAGATAGAAGAGACGAGAGACAGAGAGACAAGAGGACATGAGAGACAGAGAGACAGTGAGACAGAGAAGAACAGAGAAGACAGGGAGACCTGAGGAGACAGAGAGACACAGAGCACGAGAACCGAGACATCAGAGACCAGAGACTATCAGAGAGACATGAAAGAGACAGATCCAGTATGAGACTAGACAGAGAGAGACAGAACTAGAGAGAGCGATAGAGAGGATGAGAGAGAGAGAGAGAGACAGAGAGAGGATACAGAGGAGAGAGGGAGTACAAGATAGAGAAGAAACAGAGAGAGACGAGAGAGATCAGAAATGAGAAGAGACAGACAGAGAGAGACAGCATGATGAAGAGAGACAGACAGGGAGAGAGTGAACAGGGAGAGAGTAGAGGGCAGAGAGTGAGAGGGACAGAGAGAGAAGACAGACAGAGAAGAGAGAGGAAGAGAACAGAGATGATATGAGAGACAAGACAGAGACAAGAGACAAGGAGAGAGAGACAGAGACAGAGACAGAGACAGAGAGAGAGAGAGAGACAGAGAGATGACAGACAGAGAGAGAGACAGACAGAGAAGAAGACAGAGACAGAGGCAGAGATGGGAAACAATGAAACCAGAAGTAAGAGGGTTGTGTAGGATAGGTTAATGGGTAATAAATATCATAGGTCACGGATGGGAACTTGCTTCATCCCGACAGCGTTTCTTGCACATGGGAGGAAAGCCACAACAATATCTAATATACCATCAGAGATGGGGAAATCCCCCGCCATTTGATGAAAAAGGTCATACATATTCCAGATAATGAGGGAGGTGAAATTGGAAAAAGACACCATTTTTGTCATCATCTCAAAAAAAGTTCCCGCAGGGGTGGAACGTAGTAACACAAAAATAATTGAATCAGATAAGCGGTTTTCCATTTATTACAAAAAACATTTTTTTCAAGATGGCGCCCAGTCGGCCATCTTGGATCCAGCCACGCCCAAATAAAATAGGGTTTCATTCTTTTCAGGTGTAACATGTGTGACCCAAATTTCAAATCGATATGGCGAACAGTTTATGAAGTTATCAACTCACAGCTATAATGTTGCCGGGCCCGGACGGACAGGACGACGGATGGACAAGCCGGACGACCTGGGTGACAACAATATCCCCCTTCCGCCACGCGGCGGGGGATAAATCAAGAAAACATGAGTTTTTTTTGTCAAAATGAGTGTACATGGAAAGCCAGCATAACATAACTTCTTTGATGAAGTGTATACTCCCAGATCAGCAGCACTCATACTGCTGCTTGCCTGCACAAGAATGCATTCATCGTCAGATTTATGGCTCACTGCAGTTCAAACATATTATATCAACTTCGCTGGAGTTTCATTCATATTTTTAGAATCATCTGACATGTTCCGCGGGAGCTTATGAGACGGGCACATCGTCGTCCGTCCGTCACACAAACAACTTGCCAATTTCTCCGAAACTCACATAGGATTTCGATTGGAAAGGAATTGCCCACCACCTTCATCACCAGTAATGCTACACAAAGTTTGTTCATGGATTAAAAAAAAAAATTCTGGCACAGACGGGGGGGGGGGGGGGGGTTTTGGCTTCCCAAAATATCTTTATTTGCTTTTTCTCGGAATACTACACAATTCCAATGAAATTTGACTGGCCAAACCTACCTTATCACCCAATAGTACAAAGTTTGTTCACCGCAGCATTAAAATTTCTTTTTAAAAAATAGTGCGTCTGAGGGTCTCCCAGGAGGGAGTTTACTGGGGATTGGGGGTAGGTTGCCCCCCAATTATATTGCTTTTCTTTTCTTCCTGAAGCCCACACACACAATTCTGATGAAACTTCATCAACAACGCTTCATTCAACCCGTGATGTACCCGAAACTTGTTCATGACATTAA
>CM068965.1:79903011-79934531 GCA_035128595.1 Eptatretus atami | reverse complement strand
TGTGTGTGTGTGTGCGCGCGCGCACACCTGTCCTCGTATAAGTAAGATTGGAGAAGGCAGTCGGGATAATCCTGTTCTGTGTCCACTTTTACAAGTTGTCTTTTTCCGCACCCCACAAATTGTTTGCTATCCCCTGCTGTACATAAAATAAACCCCATTCACTGTGCCACATACCTTTCCTCGTTTCTGTATCAAATAAATTTGTTGTATAGAAATGTTCCCAGCTCGTTTTCGCGTTTTCTTTCATTGGTCCAGCATGGCCCGCACCCGAATTTAGCAAGGACGTTATTCCCCAACGATCTGTTTTTGAGTTGGTATGTGCTTGGCAGTTCTTCTCGGCTGCAACTGATCGGGTAGGTGATCCGGTTTAAGCAAGTGCGTACCGAGAGTATGTTCCCCGGTAATTACATCACGTGACCTTTAGGTAAACGGTATTCAACAGAGGACCCTAAGTCACATGGTCGAGTTATTGGTGTTCGTGGTAGATTAGCGACCCGCTGTGTCCCAAAGTTATTTGTGTGCAACGGCCTACGATTCCGGTGAGTCCGGTGAGAACCCGAGGTTGTTCACCCCTTGTGGTCTTCGCCCCCGACCCCGGGTCCACAACAATATTGTTTTTGGCCATCTCTCATGGTGAAGAATCACTTTAAAAAATTAAAAATTCTCGCATCTGGATCCAGATCTTCACCAAAATTGAATCAACTCATCCTTGCCACACACCCAACCTATCCACCAAGTTTTGTCCAAATCCGTCCATAACCTTTTGAGATATCCTGCTCACAGACAAACAAACAAAGGTGTAAACATAACCTCCGTGCACCTTCAGTGACGGAGGTAATTATCATTTAAAGAGGAACTGTGAACCAATCTTTCAATAACTGATGTAAAATATGAAACAAATTCAAAAGCCAAAGATGCATTTTGCTTTCTATGAAGAAACAACTCATGCAGTGACACATCATCTGAGGGCAAGAATGAATGACCAAGTTAAGAGTAAATTGGGATCATCATGAAGTGTTTTATGAGATTGAGATGCTAAGTTGATGCTGCAAGTTTCTTGAGAATCTAATAATTCGATTTGCTCAAGACTGACATTGCAAAGTGTATTTATAATTCATTTAGTGAGTATAAGAGATTTTTAAAAAAACAAAAATAAAAACGAGTTCAAAGTCTTCAATTCAGAAAGTCCAATAAATTGGTACAATTCAATATCAGTCCATTTCTAAACAGTTCCTCGTGCCTCCGAAAGGCAAGGCAGATGGGTAAGCGCTGAACCAATTCAGTTTCTGCAGAACTAAAAGGATCGGATGAAGGAGGTGGTCAGTACAAAGCAGGCCAAAGTTTGTACAAGTACCAGGCAAATGCTGACTTGTGCTTCTAATGGCTTTTTCAAATCGAAGTATCGTCGACAGATGGGCTACCAGCCGTACACCATCCCCCCCCCCCCTCCAATCGCCTTGTGCTTTGCGCTTCTCGACGCTCGATCGCACAAAAGAGATGCTCTGGTGCAAGGGTGTCCATCAATCCAAATCGATGCACTTTCTGGACCCTTGCACATGCCGGCAACCCTCAATCGTGTGCCACTGATGGGCTCATTTGCCAGAGCCAAAAACGACCTTCCAGCTTTTGCGCGATTGTTTATTTCTCCGTTTGTGTGGGTTCGGCGTTCTCTGATTGGGCAAGAGTTGCCAGATGTTCGAGAGTGGCAGACATCCTATTTTTCATCTCTTAATGAAAAATCCATACCTTTCCACGAAGGAGGCAAGTTATAATCGAGATATTCAAAAAGGGCATCAAACCTTATGCAAATAAATGTACACCATGTAATGTTTTGAACAATCATTGTAAAACGACTGTATTCACATCGCATTTATAGCATCTCTTTATGTCGACGAAAAGGCCCAACACCAATTTATCCAACATTTAAAAACATTACAAATTAAACAAGAGTGCATGTGTTAAATGCCAATTTAATGTTTTTTATTTGATGACCATTTCCTGCCTCGCCATCGGTGAACATAATGTGGAAACACTCAAATCGCTTCGTTTGATTTTTGGCATGTCTTGCTGGCAATCTGGATGTCCTTAGATATTTTGACTGCTGTTCAAACTGCTAAATGGCAATAGAAAGAGAGAAAAGAAAAGAACTGTTGAGGACATCTTTGTATTGCTTAACGTGTAACAGGCAAAGAAAGATTTCAAGAAAAACGCTCATTCATTACCAAATAGAAAGTTTATCAAAACATCTTAATCAAAACAAGCCTGAAACAAAGTTTTAAACACAAAAAAAAAACAAGAAAACTTCACAATTACACTAAAAACTGAAGCGATATAATTAGAACTAAATAATGTTCAATTGTACAATTATCGTTCCAATGAACTTTCACAATTCAAAGACACGAAGCGTGCTTATCCGTCGCTTCACTGATGGGTTTCATCAAAAGAAAGCATGTTGTACTTCACAAACAGATTGCACGTCTATCTGTGAATCCCAATGAGGATGTAAAACGAAGTGAAACACGTGAAAAATGGATCTTTTTATAACCCGTTGTTGTTGCTGCTGTCGTCGTGGTTGGGGTTGCTGTTGTCTGTGTGATCCTTCCATGTACTTTGATAAAATTACCGCGTGCATGCGAAGCAAAAAGCGTGGTTAAGGAATAGGGACACTTTTGTCTCCCTGACAATCTGTCTGTCTGTGTGTAAAAGTCAGTTTATGATTGAGGAACAGCTTAATTTCAATTTAATGTTACATTTTGAACATGAATCGGAACATGAAGCGGAAAACAAACCTGTGGTTTAGTCGTACGGTACTTTGGCTCTGAATTCGTCCTGATGGTACGTGCACAGAGAGGAGCGAGAAAATGTTTTACTCTCACTGCCTGCCTGGCAGTCAAATAAAAATTGAAAATCATTCCAAATAAAACTTACGATTTCGAAGGATGTTATAAAGGACACAAACAACATGCACTAAGAACAAATGTAACGTGTTGGATAGGTGATGTATAAGACACTGCAACAACAGCGGAAAGCTTCCGGAATTAAAAAAAATTTGACGACCTTTAAAATCATTATTTCATTTCAGTTGAAATATATACTTGAACACTGTGTGGGGTAAGGTGTTATAAAAAACTATTTTGCTTTTGTTATGAGAACTGTTACTACTATATATGAAACTTTCCCTCATGCACAGATTTATCCCCTCTCGTCTTCAGTTGTCCTACCCTTCCTCCCACCCATGGTTCACTGGAAAGCTTGTGTGAGGCAGTTTGTCCTGAACAATTGTTTTGCCTCATGCGGAAGCAAACCAACTGAGGGCAATTCTCAGTTCCTTCCATAAAGCTCGAACAAGTGTGTATCTACCCTCAGGAGAGCAAAAACAACATCTTTCTAATCTTGTCTGAACTCTCAAACCTCTCTCCTCCACCAAATCCTGGTGGCGTCTAATCAAATCTGTTCTGGTGTATGTTCCCCCTCCATCCCTCCCTCACCTCAAGTAGCCACACTGCTGATACCGCACGTCAAAAGCTGAATGCCTAAACTCGGTGTTTTCATCGAAGTCTTGTGTCCGAAACCCATCGGTTTCTGTATCCACCTTACCCAGTCGCACACAACTGTCCCTGGACTCCGTGTCCTTTTCTTCTCACAAAGTGGAGAGCTTGCGTCAAACCTCGACTCAGATTCTACAACCGGTCCAGACGGCATCAGCCCACGTGTCCTAAAACCTGCTCCTCTGCTCTTGCTATCCTCTCTCTGTTCTATTCACCCTCTCATTTGCTCAAGGTCATCTGCCATCTGCTTAGAAATCAGCAAACATTACTGCCCTGCACAAAAAGGTGCAAAAAACAGATCCCTGCAACTACAGACCAATCAGCCTTCTCCCAATCATCAGAAAGGTTATGGAATCCATCATCGCTTCAGACATTAAATCCTTCCTCTTCTCCAATGGCCTGATTTCCGATCATCAAGTTGGTTTCAGACCAGGCCACTCTACCCTGGATATACTGCTTCTGCTCTCCTAACAATGATGGAGTACTCAATGCCGGACATGAAATCAGAGCCATATGCCTAGACATATCGGGTGCTTTTGACACATCTGGCACCCTGCCATACTCCACCAAACTCTCTTCCTCTGGTATCCAAGGCCATCTCCAATCATGGCTCGCTGACTTCCTCTCCTGTCCAGCCTGTCTCCTGTGTCTCCTGTCCAAGGCCATCTCAATCATGGCTCACTGACTTCCTCTCCTGTCTCCTGTGGCCCTAAATGAGTTCTTTCATCCCTCTCTTCCTGTCGAGGCTGGATTCACCAAGGCAGCTTTCTGGGCCCTGTTCTTTTTCTGGTTTTCATCATGATCTCTCGACTCTCTGGAAAATCCTATTTATCTCTTTGCTGATGACTCCACCCTCTTTCGTACCATCTGTCATCCCTCAGACCGGCAAGCAGCAGCAGCTTCGCTCTCTGCAAATCTGGGAAAATCAAAACAAACTGGTCCAACACGTGGAACATGTCTTTCAATCCGGACAAATCTCACACTCTCACGATGTCTCTCCGAAAGGACCGTTTGGAACCCCCCCCCCCCACCCCAACCCCATCTACTTTCTCTACAATCCTCTGGAGAAGTCCTTTCTTTCAAGCTTCTGGGTTCGCTCTCAACTATTATCTTTCTTGAGCAACTACAATTCAAAGCTGGCCTCCAAAGTCAGCCGCTGACTGGGAATCCTCCATCGTGCAAAGTCCTTACTCAGCCCACCTAAGCTCCTGACCACACACAAAACTTTCATCAGCAGCTGATGGAGTACTGCTCTCACCTCTAGGCTGGTGCTCCTGTCTCCCAGCTTCCTTGGCTTCACGCTGTGGAAACCAAGGCATTTAGGATCATTGATATCTCCCACAATGAGGCCGAGTCTTTGGGCTCTCACTCTCTCACTCACGCAGGCAGGTTGTGGTCTTTCTGTCTTCTCTCCGGTCTCGCCACCCCACCCCCCCCCCCCCCCGCCGCTCTGTCTGGATTTTTCCTCACCATATATCCGCAGGGCGCTCAAGGTCCGCCAACAACCCCCTTTTGGTAAAAACTACCAAAATCACAAATCACTGCTCACCTTCACTCTTTCATTCCTCTTTTTCTCACCTTTGAATAAACTCCCTCACTCTGTTCAATCCCATTCTTCCTCCAGGCCTTAAAAACAGTTGTTCACCACCACCACCTCTTATCATCCACCATCCAAATCCTTGATCTTTTCTACCCCCGTTAATCCACCCAAAACCCACCACCTTCAAACTCCCTGTTTTCCTTCCTGAAGTCCCTGTAGTGTCCATCTAGTATACTCCATGTTCCCCACACCATCCCTCTCCCTTCCACAGACCTCCTAATGTCTCTGTTCCTCACTGTTTTGCCCTTCCATGCCCATGGCCCCCCTTGTTGTACGCTGTGTGTTAGCTCTCACCGAGCCTCAACAAGGTATACAATATACATATATATATATATATTATAATATATATAATATATATAAATATATATATATACATATACTATTAATTAGGGTGTGCTCCTTCCTCTAAACTCTAGAGGGTTCCTTTTTGCATAGAATAACAAATGTTACCATCAGAACTGCTGCATTAAGCTCCATAATGACTTGTTCTTAATACCTGGACATACAGGCTTTTAAACAGGCATCTTTAGCATGCCTGGTGTTGGCTTAATGGTTAGGGTGGTGGGCTTGGATCTGAGTATCCTGAGTTCCAATCCCACTCGGCTGTTGAATTAATACCAGGTGGGGTTGACTGCTTGTCATCCTTCCGAGATCGGCAAAATGAGTGCCAGCATTGCCGGTATCCTGTGTCGGAGTGGCGACCCGTCCAGGATTGTGCCCAATAGTCAAGGAGACTGCTTCGGCAGCACCAACGCTCTGCACAGAGTGTGGTCCCAATGGATGGATTTTATGTGTTAATTCTGATACATGAAAGCACTGCAACTCATGCTTGCAGAAAACAAACTTTTCAGAATGCTGACCATATTTTCCATCCAATCATCATGTAACTTTGTTGAAACATTCTTCATTGGTAGTCACTCCAATGTTGAAAGTTTCGTGTCAATCGCTCAGGGGTTCCGGAGAAAACAAATTTAAAGGTGAAAAAGTGAGGGCCTCGGCCGACATTCCACAACAGGGTCAAGATGGTTTGGACGCCAATTACAGTACCTGTAATTAAATTATCGTTTTAAAGCATTGTACTCCGCCACAAAAAAAAAAAAAACAACATCAACATTTGTCAGAGATATCATGACTTGAATACAACATATACCTTAACATTTTTAGCCTAATAGTGTTAAAACGAGGAAAATAAATCTCGTGATCAACACAGTAGCTTCAGCCCGTGACTGTGCAACAGGATGTTTATAACAGACTCGGTGGTGTAATGGTTATAGTTGTCCATTCTGAGGATGAGAGGGCGGCGGTTTGAATCCGACCCTGGCTGAATCATACCAAAGACTTGAGAAATGGTACATGCTGCTTCCTTGCTCGACGCTCAGCATTTTAAAAGCATAGTGCATGGACAAACAACCATTGCAGAGTCTTTGATGGGCCGAATGGCTTTCTCCTGAATTTAAGTTCCTTGTAAGGGAAATAATGTGAGCCTATTGTCTGCAGACAGACATGTCTGTCTGCTTGCATGACATACAGACAGACAGACATACCTGTCTGTCTGTTTGTTGTGCTATAACTTGAGAACGGATTAACGGATTTCAATGAAACCAACGACGGTGGATTCAAGGAACTCGCAGCAAGGGCTGTGATGCAAAAAAAAAAAAGAAAGAAAAAAAGAGGAGGTTTGTGTATGGGTACATGAGCACAAGTGACAAAATTGTAAACGCCAACTTGCGACCCTGGTTATCCTTGCACCGGGGGCAGGATCTCTCAGGAATCATTTTTTGGTCTTGCCTCATAGATTAGTCATCGCAACTCTGCCGAGGAAACGAAAAGGCCAAATTGGAAGGAGTGCTCGAGATACAAGGATTCAGCGAGCACACGGAGGCAAGGAGACCTCAGAGTTTGTTTCCTGGCAGGGTCCGTGTCTAATACGTACCCCAGACAGTTTGATCAAAATAAGAGAGGGGGAGTGGGAGGAGGGGGGGGGGGGTGAGAATTTTTTGGATTTTGAAATTCCGCTTCGTGTGTTGTATATTATTCGCAATTAAGCATCTAAAAAGGTCATGATGAATATTCCATTAACACTCTCCCCTTCCTCGCTCCCCGAGTGTATAGCTAGGCCGGTATCTATACACCACCTAATTTTATTTTCCCCATTAATAACAACTGGGTTTTTTTTTTAAAGGTTTTTTTGAGCAGTTACATAAATTTGTGACAGTGAAGCGACGGGTCTTATATGCTTAGTTATTATGATGAAAAGCATTCTGTTGCTTTGGCCTCATGCTATATAACCTGTATGAATGGTTTGGGTGGAGATGGCATGGATATCATCAAGTGCCATCATAAAACACAATGAAATGAGCGTTGTTGCTGCATCACATGTTCGAGCTTGTCAATACAGCAATATATTTTTAATAGCGGTTGAAGGATCACAGAGGAGCTTGTACACATTTCACTTATAGTATAGCAGATATCAGCGTACTATACCGGCCATAATAATAATAATAAGCTTGATTAAATCTCGTCAGTTAGATTATTCAGAATCTCGATAACAAAAGACCAGACCATTTGGTACCCAGAGTTTAAGCAAGAATTTGTAATTTGATCAGGGTGCCGGCGATAACTCACCTCACCTTCATGAAGGACACCGTGGGATATTGAACATCCGACGACTAATGCTGGCATACGGGATGCCAAGTGTAACGCGCATCCGAGGGGATGGCACACGTGTCGCTGAATCACCTTCAACAAGGACAAATCACCTTCAACAGGCACCGACCATGCACGGCTTACACCCGCAGTGTCTCGACAAAACCAAGGGGAAAAAAGCCAATTACGCAAAGCCTTATGCAAGTCTGGCAAAAAAGAAGAAGAAATGTGTGGTGCTAAAACCAGGTCGGCTGTGAAGGCCCCCGGCCTGGTGAAATGGGAAGGAAGCTGTACTCGTGACTTTTCATTTCTGTCGAACAGTAAGAGCTCAGTATCTCGGAGAAGTACACGTTCAGGCCAAGGTTATCACTGAACCCCAGACTAAAAAACAAAAAAAGCATTATAGGCCACCACTTTGAGGAAGTAGGAACATACATTGGAGATGCAGAAGGTGATGGGGACGAAAGTGTTTAATGAAGTGTGAGGAATAATAAGAATATGAATGTGAGTTTCCTTACAAGAAACGTCAGTGCAGAAATCTGCCATTAAGCCCGTAAAACCTGCGCAATGGTTGCCAATATATGGTTGTTTGTCTGTGCTCTATCTTTTTAAAATGCTGAGGAAAGAGAGGAAGCAGCATGTACCATTTCTAAAGTCTTTGGTACGACTCAGGCGGGGGTCAGGTTCTGACCGCCGACCTCCCAGACTCTGAGCAGACGATCGAACCACTACACCACCGAAGAAGATGGTCTTCCATGCAGATGGCAACTCACCCCACAGGTAATAAGGCAAAACAGCCCCATGTCCCAAGGTAGCCCCTTCTCTAATGTGCCACTGGGGGGCTGGAAGTGAAGGGATGCAGGGAGGGTGCAAGACAAATGATAATGGGGAATCGATAGGCCGAGAGATACCAAGGGGCTGAGCTTATGAAGGCGGGAGACAAACGGTCGGGCCATGGTGCACATTTCCCTTAACAAAGTCAACAGCACAATCTTTACGCCGTCCATGAAAGAAAATCAAAGGCCTCTGCAGAGCCGGCAATATTACAGACTTATTTCACCCTAATGGTGTTTCCATTGATTTTTTTTCTCCCCCCTAATGGTGCCTCGTATGGATTGTGGAATGTTTCTGTAAAACAGCTGCGCCAGGGGTAAATGTCCCCACAGACGAAAATGGCAAACATCATAAAAGCTTTCACGGGGGCGGCTGCAAATTTGGATCAGAACATGGCAGAATCCCATTCAATATTTTGTTAGCACAAGGAGGATGGGTGTTGAAAGTAGGAGGTAATGAAGGGGGGGGCGGTGGAGGGGTGAGCAGGGGACAAACAAGTTTTTTTTTTTCACCTACTCAACCTGCATCCATCTCCTTCGAGTCTGACCTTGACGCTGACATTGTGCATTTAAGGCTCGCACGTTGCGTCTCAGCTCAGAGATGCAGCCGTGGTGAACAAATAAATCATATCGACGGCAAAAGGTTAATGCATCACACCCCACACGGCGTCATGGCAGATCGACCAAAGAGGTAGCCTACAATGAAGGAACAAAATCATTGGAGGTCACTTTCATCCAGGAAATGCTCTGTTTAAACAGCAAGGGCTTTTCAGGCTTTGTGTTTAAATCTCATTTGGGGCAGCAAGAATGAGTGGTGTGGGAGCGGGGGCGGGGTGGAGGGGGGGGCGCTCCCTTATAACCTCATGACGAATCCGCACACGGGCTCTGACCCAAAGTCATTCTCAACCTGAAGGCCCCATTTTCACCAGACGATGAGGCTGGATCATTTGTCTTTTCTTAGAGGCCGCTCTGTGTTTTTTATCAGCAGCTGACAGCACTGCTGGTGGGTTTTCTGTTGTTTTTTTTCTTTTCCTGCCTCTTCCAGAAAATAATGAAACTGCATTTATTGGAAAAAAAAGAAAAAAAGTCAAACTTAGCCTTCAATATAAAAAGAAGAAGAAGAAGAAGCTGTTTGCACTTAACATGGTGCCTCCTTCAAGGTCAATTAATTGCCAAGTGAAACACAAACAAACATGTGGTGTACTTTGAAAACTAAATTAAACAAACACAATTTCCCTGATTCTATTGATCGAATGCCAAAGCTTCCCCCTAACCCTTTCCCACCTGCTGCCTCCCCACCCCCCCCCCAACCCCCAGATTTTCCCACCTTCACAATCATAGTTGAAACACATATTAAAATGAGTCTTCCAAAACGAATATCCTCAAAACTTGTCTTTTATATGAATATATAAAAAAATTTGTCTGCCACAGTGCATCGGCCTTGAAACTCAAAGAACTACCCTATACCCTAGTTTTCCCTGGCATTACCTTGCAGCTGAAAGTGGGGGGGGGCAGCGGCTGAAATAAGCAGAAAGATTGCCTACGACACTGATGAAATTCCCGGCAAATTTGTTTAATAATTAAATGATATGCGTGGTCTTTTCTCTCGTGGCTGCCAACGGCACAGCCAAGCACATCCATCACACCTCTCACGCGTAATGGCGTGCGTTGATTGTGAAACCCTTATGATGAATCTCGGGGCGTGCGGGTTAGAGCATATTAGGGGAAATTTACATAAAGCCGACGGGGCTGGTATTGATGAAGCCAAACGTGATGAATGGCCCTTTCAAATACCAGGAGACAGCCTGGCTATCTGTCTACCTGCAGCGGGCCCTCATTAGACTCCCCAATCGACTTGCGTTTAATTCATCTTTACCACAGAGTGGGCCTGCCAACTTGAATTCCAATTACCGTATTTATCAAGGAACATTTAGCAAATGTCACCCCGTTCACCGGTCCATCTGCCCGAGCCATCCAGCGCCGCCATATATCGATACCTTGGCAAACCGAGGAAGGAGCTTCGGATGAACGTTAAATCTCAGAGTGCCACCATTTTAATTATGACCAAATACATACATCACTTCACCAATGCACAGGATGCACCGGGCCTTGAAAATATTTCATCATTCTCGAAAAGTTAATCGACTTCAAATTCGGCCGTGACAAGACTCCGGCTCATGAGCGAGCGCGAATCGCAATAGATGATATACTTCTGAGTGTTCAACCAGATTTTAAATCCTGTGAAAATAACCGACATTGCTAAATTTCAAGAGAAGCGACACGAGTAAATGCTTCCTACTTAAGGTGAGGATGAAGGGCCCTTGAGGAAGTTGAAGCCATCAGAGACAAGACGATGACTTTTGTGACAGGAAGGGCAGACTCCTTTCATGAGCTGTTAGGCAAAGACATGCAGCTGTTAAGGAAAACGCATCTACTGCAATCAGACTTGTCAGCGGAGATCGAAGAAAATGTGGATGATAATTCATTCAAGATGCAAAAAAAAGAAAAGAAAAGAATAATATTTTGGGAGAGAAAAAAAAAAGATTTCAAAATCCTTTGAGTTCAACAATTAATCGTATGAAACCTCTGCCTCTCCCTCTCCTCCATTTGTCTGCCTACTCCCTCCAAAATCTGAGGTTGGACATATCATGGCACCAGCAAAATTAATGATAGGAATAATAATAATAACAAGTAATAAATAAAAAAAGTAAAATGTCATAGCCCCCATTGTTTTAGTAATTTTGCTGTGTGGAGTTAAAGGGCAAGGCAATATTTATGTACAACTAAAATGGCCGCCAGTCTACCAGTCGGCCATCTTTTATCAGATCGCAAAATAAAGTGATGTGCACGTGTATGCCATCATGTACTGTGCTTGTGCCAAGTTTGAACAAAATCAGACCATGCATGTCTGAGAAATGGTTGGGGACACATTTAAGTAACAACATGGCCGCCAGTCGGCCATCTTGGATCTGATGTCCAAAAACAATGACAGGCATATGTAAGCCATCATTCATTATCTGGGTGCCACGTTTGAAAAACATTGGTAAATGCATGTCCGAAAAATGGTTGAGGTGTTCAACATCGGGTTTTTACAACTAATATAGCCCTCAGTCGGCCATCTTGAATCTGATCGCGAAACAAAATGGCGTGCATATGTAAGCCCTCATTCAATACGTGTGCCAAGTTTAAACGACATCGGTAAATGAATGTCTGAGAAATGGTTGAGGAAGTGTTCAACATCGGGGGTTTTTTTTACAACTAATATGGCCCCCACTCGGCCGTCTTGAGTGTAATCTCGAAACAAAACGATGGGCATATGTAAGCCATCATTCTTTATCTGTGTGCTAAGTTTGAATGACATTGGTAAAATAATGTCCGAGAAATGGTTGAGGATGTGTTCAACATCAGGGGTTTTTTCCAACTAAGATGGCCGTCAGTCAGCCATCTTGGATCTGATCTCGAAAACAATTGGAAAGCCTAAGTAATCCATCATTCACTATCTGTGTGCCAAGTTTTAACAAGATCAGTAAATGCATGTCTGAGAAACGGTCGAGGACGTGTTTAATACCGGGGGTTGTTTTAACAACTAAAATGGCCGCCAGTCTACCGGTTGTCCATCTTTGATCACATCAGAAAATACAGTGAGGGACACATGTACACCATCATGTACCGTGCTTGAGCCAAGCTTCAACAAAATCGTACCATGCATGTCTGAGAAATGGTTGATGACACGTTTAAGTAACAAAATGGCCGTCAGTCGGCCATATTGAATCTGATCATGGAAAAAAAAATGACGTGCATATGTAAGCCATCATTCCTTATGTGTGTGCTAAGTTTAAACAACATCGGTAAATGTCTGTCTGAGAAATAGTTGAAGAAGTGTTCGACTCGACACTGGGGGGGAGGGGGGTTTCCGCTAAAATGGCCGCTAGTCGGGCATCTTTGATCGCACCGCGAAACAAAATGATGTGCATATGTATAACATCATTTGTTATCTTTCTGCCAAGTACGAATAAAACCGGTCCATACATGTCCGAGATATGGTTGCTATGCACGCACACGAACATCGAGACCAAATCCATAAGACCCTGTTTCAGACCAAGTCAGACCAAGTCCAAGTCTAATAATCTTTCCAATGCAGCACGTATCTGGGGGTAGTATCATTTGCTGGGAGTGCAGCTGTGCTACTGATGCAGTACCCCTCATTAAAGGTTGAAGCAGGATTAAAAATTTTGGCCATGGGGCTGGCGAAAACACACCTAATCTTCACGAAGGACATCGTGGGATCAATAACATCCACAAACTAGAACGGCACTCGGTAGAGTGAACACCTCCGCCAGACTAAACACTTTATGTTTTGTATATCGGCCAAGCACTAATGGTGTGTGTGCTTGTTCGTTGTGTGTGTGTGTGTGTGTGTGTGTGTGTGTGTGTGTGTGTGTGTGTCTTGTTCATAAAGCATAACATTTTCTCTCTGCAAATTCAAGTCTCTCTGTCTCTGACTGTCTCTCCCCCCCCCCCTCTCTCTGGATGGTGATTATATCCAGACGTCTTTGTCTCCGGATGTGTCTGGACTGGGAATTTGACTGGACGGGTCCCGGCGGTGTTTATGTCCGGATGGGAGTTTGTCACCATACGTGTCCGGGCGATCTTCATCTCCGGACTGCATTTATCCCCGGACATGTCCGGCGGTGTTTGTCTCTGGGTGGTTATTTATAGTATGACCGCTATAAATTGGATTTCAGACATTCTTTTGTTTCCATCTTCACCGTTATTCTATGCAGAAGCATTTTTATGGGACAGTATGAATCATAATTAACGCTCCATCACACGACTGCCTTTCCTTCCTCTCACCTCTCGCTGCCTTCCCTTCCACACCCCTGCTCACTCTCCCTTCCTCCTCACTTCCCCCACCTCTTCTCACTCTCCCTCCTTCCTCGCTCCCCACCCCTTCTCACTCTCCCTCCTTCTTCACTCCCCCACCCCTCCTCTTCCCCCTCCTCTCTCTCCCCACCCCTCCCTCCCCCACCCCCGTAATATTCCTGTAAGTGAAGCGATGGTGGTATTTGCTGTGTGTGTGTGCGTGTGCGTGTGCATGTGATATATATTATATATACATATAATATATACATATATATATATATACACAAACATACATACTATTGTGCATCTGTCTGTCTGTCTCTCTGTTCCTTATGCACGACCACATCTTTAAAGTTACAAACTCCAAACTCGGTACAACTACAACTTTGTGTGGGGGGTAACATAGGCTATGTGGCCATGGCCTCACACAGGGGAGTGCGGGCCGGGGGGTACAAGAGAAAAGTAACAGCCCAAGAAAAACACCACAACAACAACAAACTTTAACTATCAATATATCCTCTTACGTAACAGCCTTTTGCATGCATCAAGCCAATTTTCTGCTGAACTATATTTTAGGAATATTCCTTCATAACCAGGCATGGTAAGGTTATAATTATCAGAAAGGAATTCAAGCAAATATGACATAACTGAAAAATATGTGGATAAAAGTTCAAAAAGAAAACAAAAAAGGAAAAAAAGAGACAAAGGAGACATTGTTCCTATTCAAAAAAAACAAAATTGTGGTATAAAAAGTGTACATTCCGACAATGCAGGTATTCGTGTGTTTTTACAATATATTTATTTGGTTTGTGTGATGCAAATTTTGAGGCAAATGGTTTGTGTTATGTCGGTGTATGGACCACAAACGGGAAGGACTGGGGTGAAGAAGCAGGAATTCAGGGACGCACTGCAGATGATGGGAATGGTTGAGCTGGATGTGATGCTGTGCATTGAAGGGGACTTCAATGTGGGAGTCACAAACGGGAAGGACTGGGGGTAACGTGCACATGGGAGCAGCGAAGCCGGGTAAAGAGGAATGTTTTGGTAAATTTGGTTGGAGAACAAGGAATATAGAGGGTCAATAACTGGTGGAGCTAGTGGAGAGGAATGGGATGGCCACAGTTGGTTTATTCTTTCAAAAGTGGGAAAGCCACAAGATTACCTATAGGAGAGGACAACATAGAACAGAACTGGATTTGGTGGTGTTAAGGCAGCAACAGTTGTGGAGGATAATGAATTGTAAGGAAGTGGCGGGAGAGCATGTTACCACCCAGCACAAGCTTGTGGTGTTTGTGATATGGATGAAGAAAATGAGAGGCTTGAAGCAGGGGTCAGAAGATTATTAGGTGGGGGAAGTATAGGGGAAACGTCATCATAGATTACAAGGGGCTAGGTATGAGCAACTTAGCGAAGAAGTGGGAGGTTTGGAGGAGGAGTGGAAGAAGTACGGAGAGGAGTTTAGGGGAATTGCAGAATTTTGTGTGGAAGTACGTCCGGAAAGGGTGCATTGTCGAGGGATAGAAACCGGGTATGGTGGATGAAGGAGGTAGCGAAGGCAGTTAGTGAAAAGAATGGCGTTTGGAAGAGGATAGAGAAGATCAAGGATGGGCGGGGGGGGGGGTGGGGGCGGCAGCCGGATGCGGGGTTGCTGCACCTGTGTGGGCAGAAGAAGAAAGCAGCAAGGAATAAGGTCGATAAGGTCAGATCGGGTATGGGAGCATGCGCCGGAGCAGCAGGTCACTGCATCCAATTTCCGCCGGTACTCCAGGGGCCTCCGTCTGTCCATCCCCCAGGCAGATGCCTGGTCCATCTCCATCTCAAGGAGATGCTAATCAACCTGTTGCAACCACGAGGCATGTGGTCAGCGCATTGGCCTTCTCCACTCATGAGGCTCCCTCGCTGAGAGAATCTGGTCAGCAGGATCAGCGTCAGGAAAACGAACCTGGTGTCCATACAGCCGCAGCTGACGCTCACGGACTATACAGGTAACAAACCTAATCTGAGTCTTTCTCAGCAACCGCTCGTTGGACACAAAGTCTGAACCGCGATAGCCAACGATTCTCCAAAGAGATCTGGTGCAGAAGGAGTTAAGTCTTCATCTCAGATCCTTGGTCAAAGTTCAAGTCTCACATCCATAGAGCAAGACTAGAAGCACCAAGGACTTAAAGACTCGGACTTTCGTCCTCCAACATAGGTACTGACAGCGCCACACCCCATGATCCAGTGAATCCATGAATCTCCCAGCCTGATCCAGATGTCTATTGACTTCTAGCTCACAACATTCAGAGACATGAATGTCACTGCGAAGGTAAGCGAATCTCTCCGTGGCCTCAACATCCTCACCACAAACAGATACAGCCAAGATAGCAGCATACAAGATGTCAATGAAAGCCTGGATCTTAGTTTTGACACAGGAAACCAGTAATCTCAGTGGCCCCGACTCCACATTCAGTGCCTCAAGGGCCCCCAAAGGATATCCAGCATCTCTGCAAAGATGACTGAAGCATATGCGAAGTCAAGGTCAGAGATCTTGACATTCCAAAACGATGCACTGCAGCTTGATCTCTCCGACATGTGCTGCAGAATCCAGACCATACGAGCACTGAAAAGTGTGGGGGCCAGTACACACCCCTGCCGAACTCTAGTAACAACTGTAAATAAGTCTGAGAAGGAACCACCACACCTCACAGCACTCTCAGTACCAGGGTATAGTTCAGAAATCAGATTGATCAGTTGTGGTGGCACCCAACAAAGACCGAGAATCCTCCAGAGGGCATCACGATTCACTGAATCAAATGCTTTGCGAAGATCAACACAGGCTGCAAGAAGCCACTGCCGAAACTCTCGTCTGCATTTGGTGAGGACCCGAAGAGCAAGGATATGGTCAATTGTTGACCTATTTGGTGAAAAGCCTGACTGCTCTGGGAGCTGGTGCTCAAGCAGATGGTGGTGAACCCAATCAAGAATTATCCGAGCAAAGACCTTGCACAGAAATTAGAGCAACGTCACCCCTCGGTAGCTGTTGCAGTCGTGGTGATCGCCCTTCCCTTTCCAGAGAGGGACAACTTCCCTCCTCCCATCAGTTGGGATGATGCCTGTGTTCCAAACAGAGCACAGAACTGCATGCAATGACTCGAGTACAGCATTTCCACCAGCCTTGAGAAGTTCACCCTGGATGCCACAGATCGCAAGAGCTTTACCCCCTTTCAACTGTTTCACCGCAACCTGTGTTTCCACAATCGAAGGTGGTTTACAGTTGATTGGAGGGTCAGCAATAGAGATAGCTACAACTCTGATGTCCAACTCAACAGCTGGTGGGTCAGCCTCGTACAGCAGCTCAAAATAACCGGCTCAGCTGGCCTTTACTTCTGATTTATCTGTCAAGAGCCCACCGCCCTCTGCTCCAACTGCAGTGTACCAAGTGACAGGCTTGGAGGAACGTAATGCATGAATTCCTCTAAGCAGGACAAGAATCACTTGACCACAGGTGATGCTCTACCCCTTCACAGATTACTCGCAAATATGCCTCTGTCTGCCCTCAGTGCAGAAACGGTTTTATGCCTCAACACCCTGAACAGCTCAGCTCTGCCATTAAGCCTGGATCTGCGATGCTGGTCAATGGTATCCATTGTCCCTTGGGAGAAAAAAAAATCCTTCTTCACCCTCCGGTGAGTTCCCAGGCATACACCGGCAAAATCATGGACAGTACTCTTGAAAGCACTCCACAACTCTTCAGGTTTCCCCAAAACACCCAGATACCCAAATCCACACTCAGGCTGTTCGCAAACTCCTCAATTATCATCTCATCTCTGAGCATGCCAACATCCAGCCTTGGCTTGGATGGTACTATTCTCCTGGATTTTAGCTGCAACTTGAGAGTTGTGACAACAAGCCTGTGGTCGGTATTGAGGAACTGAGCACTGATTGACCATGTGCTCATTGATGGTCACTGGAGGATGATTTAGAACTGCAGGGTCTATCTCCTTTGCCACACCACCAGCGTTTGAATACAAAGTTCAGCGATAAGGCTGTAGGCGCTGAAACCATGAACCAGCTACCTTAAGTCCTCAACTTCTTGCAAAGTCAAGAAACTTAGTGCTATTCTGGTACACAGTTCCAGACCAATGCAGACCAACACATGTCTCTTAACCATCCCTGTCAGTGCCATTCGATGCATTGAAATTCCCCAAGAGTGGAAGAGTATCTCACCTGGGGCACTCATCAACCACAGATTTGAGCACGGCATAGAATACCTCCTTCACAGTGTGATCACTTGCCTCAGTCGGAGCATATACAGAGACAATGGAAATGACACCTAAGGAGTGATGAATCCTTAGTCTCATAATACGCTCGTTGACTGGTGTTACCTCAATTATCATGGGAGTCAGCTTATTGGACACAGCTACAGCAACTCCTTGGGTATGGTAACCACCAGAGTGGCCACACCAGTCATAGGTATAACCACCTACCATGATCTCACCACTATCCGATCTCCAAAACTCAAGGAGCGCTGCAATACTGATGTTCAAACACTTGAGCTCATTTAATAGCAGACAGGTAATCATCCTCTCTTACGGATAGGACATTCTAGACACTCACCCGAAGGGTTATTATTCCAGTTTTGTGTTATTAAGTTAATTTTCTGAAATTTGTGAAATTTGTTTTTGACTTGGAAGTTGTGGGTATGATGTGTAAATAAAGGTGGAAAAGTCTGATTTAGTGCAATTTAATTCCAGGCAATAAGGCAACAAAAGATGAAAATTTTGAAAGGGGGTGTAGACTTTTTATAGGCACTGAATGTATGCGTGAGAGTTCAAACCCGGAGGGTTGGAGGATAGGGTTAATTGTACTGACATGGGGCAATGTTCAAGATTCGGGGAAGCACAGGGGCATTGTGCTCCTCAGTCATGTAATGAAGGTGCTGGAGAGGATTCTGGATGAGGATAAGGAAGAGTGTGGAGATCAGAGAAGAGCAGCAGGAGTTTAGGAAAGGAAGGGGGATGACGGATGGGATGTTCACCCTGAGACAGCTGGAGGAGAGGAGGTTGGAGGTACAGGATGAGACAGCATTGGGATTTGTGGACCTGGAGAAGGCCTTCGGCACTGTCCCGAGAGAGATGGTGATGGTGACGCTGAGATGATGGGAGTGCCGGAAGTAGAAGGCAGGTTGGTGAAAGGGATGTACAAGGGAACGAAGGGAAGAGTTTTGGTTGGTCCTGGGAAGTCTGAGGAGTTCAGCGTGAACATCAATTTGAGGCAGGGAAGCTCTCTCAGCCCACTCATGTTTATCATGGTGATGGAGCTGTTAAGCAGGAAGGTGAGCTTGAGGGGTTGTATGGGGAGGAAGTTGTGTACGGACGATCTGGCTGTTATGGTGGAGAGTGTGCGGGAGATGCAGGAGGTACTGGGGGAGTGGAAGGACATATTTGGGAAGCATGGGCTAAAGATGAGTATGGAGAAGACTGAAGTAATGTGGGTCAGGCAGCAGAGAAAATAAATGCATATCAGGTTAGACGAGAAGGATATCAGGCAGGGAAATCGGTTTAAGTGTCTGGAAGGAACAGTGACCGGGGATGGTAAGTCTGAGGTAGAGAGGCGAGGAGGATTCAGGTGGGTGCGAGTGCATGGAGGAGGGTGGAGGAAGTAATGGCAGACAGAAAGATATCAAGAAAATTGAAAGGGAAGATTCTGATGTCATGTGTAACGTCGGCCTACCTTTATGGTCTGGAGACTGGCACTGACAGAGAGACAACAACAGAAGCTGCAGGTTTGCAAGAACAACTGGGTCAGGAGGATTACAGGAGTGAAGAGGGTCAAGAAATGGAGGATGGATGAATTGAGGGAGAAGATTGGTGAGCAGATGAGCTTGACAGGGAGATTGGTGAAATGCAGACTGAGATGGGCTGGACACTTGGTGCAGATGGAGGAAGAGAGAATGGCAAAGAGAGTGGATAGATTGAGGGAGCAAGGTAGGAGGAAAAGGGGGAGACCATGGTTGAGATGGAAGGATTGTGTGAGGAGGGAAATCCATAAAGTAGGGGTGGCTGGAGAGTAGAGGGAGTTGGCTGAGGACAGAGGGAGGTGAAAGAGTATCGTAGTCAAGGCAGAGCAAAAACTTGGTGCCTTTGGTCCCCAGCCCTTATAAAGGAAAGAGGAGACAAAAACAATTGTTAGTGTGGATATTACATTTATGGTACGTTTGTATTGTGTAAAGAAATATTGGAGAATTGACATGAGACAATCAGAGGGTATCTACAGGCAGAACACAAAATAATCAAATTGATCTGATCATGTCTCTGATAGCATCAGTCACGTGTTTATATTGTACACTGTGATTGGCTGTCAGGCAAGCCAATTGGAAAGAGCTACAGCTGCAGGATTATAAGAGGTTTGACCGAAGGCGATGCTATCATTGTGGTGTGGTGTGGTTATAATACTATGGCTCCTGGGAAGGAAATTTGACTGGGAAGGCCCCATTAAATGGAGCATGAATAAGGAAACGACTTGGTCCATGAGTCGTAGTTCCTTGCTGGGGTGAAGATGGATGTTTCAGGACCAGAGAAGGCTCCATTCAGTCTTAGAGACTCGCGAGTGGAGATGACGACCGGTTGCGGTGGCACATACACACACGTACACACATGTACACACATGTACACACACACACACACCATACCACACAAACACACACCCCATACAAACACACACCATACCACAAAGAGCACACATCACACCACAAAAGCATACACACATCTCGTTTTTTCCAACACAACTGTTCCAAACAATTCTATCACACACACAAAAACAACAAAAAAACATGCACACAAAATAAATAAACAAACAAATAAATATAAATACAATTAAAAATTAAAAATAAAAACACACATTCACACAAACACCCCCCCCCCCGACATTTTTCCATTGTTTCCGAATGTCCTCGCTAGTAATGTGAAAGTTTGTTGATGTCTACTCTCTTTAACCTGCATGTGATTCATGTACAACCGCCTCCACGACCCTCAGATCACCGTAAAATATATATATATATATATATATATATATATATATATTGAAACCTTCAACCTTTCATCCGATTCACAACAATGAAAAATGCATCGATTACACTTTGTGTCAAAAAGTTCCCTTTTCTGGATTTGGGGTGGAAAGTATTGCCTCTCTTTGTCGCAGCAGCACTTTTAGAGGCGATAACTGCTCAGTAGTGTGTCATATCAATGTGTGCTCTGAACTTCAGATGAATGACAACCTGTGAATAATATAATTGTTTTAGGTTGCGTGTGTGTCTCTCTCTTCACTAAAAAAAACATCCCAAAGCACATATGTACAAGGAATGTGAACATTATGTAATACAGTACTGTACAAAAAAAATGCATCCTTGGAACGATAACTTAGCTGGGCAAGTGAACAGTATATATGTAGGACTAGGAACTACACCCAATAAATAAGATAAGATTGCATCGAGTGGCAGCGATGACCTTGCTCTGCGCGACAACTTTGGAAAGTGAAAAGACAAGCAGGAATGCTTGAGGGTTCTTTTTTTTTGTGAATGCTTCACCGAGGCAGAATACCAGCTATGCTGGCGCTGCAACAGCAAAGCTGCCTCCCACATTAGTGTACCCTTGACTTCCTCAAGACCGTCGGAGCTCGATACGACGAGCGTCAGCACGCTGACGGGACGGCCCGTCACAAAACACTTTCTACCACCAAAGCTATTTTGTAAAAGCATTACCGAAACACATCCACCGCCATCTCGAGTGATCCATAAAGCCTTCCAGACACTTTTAAAAGGACACAACAAGCAGAGGCCTGACCTTTGTATTACCTAATTGCAAGACTACTCAAGTTCTGTTTTAGCACGCAAGACCTTTGGATTATTAATAAGCTTTACTCATCTGCCCCTTTCAATCAGCACAGAAATTGCTACATGAGTGTCATATTTGGAACAAGCCCAGTGCAAAAAAAAATAATTGTGAAAAAGAAGCATTTTGTTTGTTTCTTCTCCGTTTATACCTCACGTGACAAAAATATGGTCTAGGCTTATGCTGGGATTGCCGAATAAAACGGAATGCTAATTTTGTGGCAAAAAGCAATAACTGAAACAACTAGAAGGGCACTCGGTAGAGCGCATACCTCAGCCACGTAATGCCTAATCCACGAGAACATATCGGGCCCATTACATTTTTTAAATATCATGCTACAGTACTACTGTATATCGTTTTTGACGATTTTTTTTTAGGTGAAGAATCACTTTAAAAATTAAATAATTCTCGTATCCAGATCCGGATTCGGATCTTCAGCAAAATCTAATCAATTCTTCCTTGTCACACACCCAACCTGTCCACCAAGTTTCGTCCGAATCCGTTCACAACTTTTTGATTTTCTTTTTATTTTCATTCAAACAAAATGAAATAAAATCCCAACCTTGTCATACAAAGTGGTGCAAATAGTACATCTCAATCTTCTTACATTACAGTGCCATTGTTACCAACGCTTCTTGTAAAAGATAATGTTTTCAGAAGTTACGAAAGCAGTTACTTGGACAAGCTGTCAGATCCAAAACGAGTCTTTTGCTGGCACATCCATCTTGCAGTCTTCATTTGTCAGATATTCAAATATCTTTTTGACTTGCTTTTGTCCTAATCTGCCTTTTGGACTTTGTCATTATGAGCATAACTCAGTGACATAATGGTAAGAGAGTCTGCTCTGAGTCTGGGAGATCAGTGGTTTGATTCAGTCATACCAAAGACATTAATATTGGTATGTGTTGCTTCCTCATAACATTCAGCACTTGGAGGATGGACTAACCCCATCGGTTAGCATCCATGGGAAGGGGAAGATTAGTTATCTCAATAAGTACGGAGAGAAAAGAAAAGTCATAAAGATGGCGTCACTGGGACCCAGAAACCACTGAGAAGTGATGTCACTTCCCAAAAGCTGAGCGGCTGTGTTGATCTGGTCAGGTTTGATGTCGTTTAATTTATTTGCCTCCAAATGTGTGCCGAAATTGGGTTACCGCACTTCCATGAGCGTTAAACCATGTACCGCGACAATGGCACTCGGGAGAGTGCATACCTCCATCTGGCTGACCAGTTCACATTTTGTATCCTACTGATAGGCCAGATCAGCATCCGGTCGTTAACCAAATTGGCTTGTTCTTGTCACCTACCCAACTCATCTACCAAGTTTTGTCATAACCCATCCAAAACTTTTTGAAATGTTGTGCTATACAGGATATCGTTTTTGGACCTCTCTCTCAATTATGAAGAATCATTTAAAAAACAATAAAAAATAATCTTATCCAGATTTTCAGCAAAATCGAATCCATTAAACCTCGTTACAAACCCAACATGTGCACCAAGTTTCATCCAAATCCATCCAGAACTTTTTGAGATATCCTGCTCACAGACAAGCAGGGGTGAAAACATAACCTCCGTCCACCTTTGGTGGCAGAGGTAAAAACAAAAGATTTTTAGGTTTGAAATGTTTTTGAGGTCCACCTAAGTTGTGCGCCTCAATTGCTGAAGCTCCAATCAGACTGCTAATTAGAAATGATTGGTACTTGACTACTTGCCTGATAATACAAAGTAGCAAAACCAACTACATATCTGTGATCACAAAGCGATCACCAAGGGTAAGCCCTGCTCTGGCACCCGCGATCCAATGATGGCCATATTTTTTTTTCAGACTGCCAAATGACCTTGACCTTTAACATTTAGGGATAGAGTGTAAATTAAGAAAATGTGTCCCATCTACAAGCTATCCATAAAAGTCAACATCGTGAAAAATCGATGAAAAATTATTCAAGTTATGATTACAAAAAAAGGTTTTTTTTGTTGTTAATTATGTCACAATCTAAAAAAAGTAGGTCAAGGACACTAATCAACTATCAAGTGGAAAACTTCAGTGCAGGTACACTGTTATGATGCAAGAACATCATGGAAGGCGAAGCAGTCTTTAAAATTCCGCATTGGCAAAAATGAGTGATGACAAGAAAAAAATGCATTCAATTTTTTTCAGACCACCATTTCACCTTGCCCTTCAATCTGGAGGGAAATGATGTAAATCAAGTGTAAATGCACCTTACTCTAGGCTATCTAGCGAGGGAAATTTTATTTTGATCGGACAAACCTTTGTCGAGATATGGTGAAAAATGTGAAAAAATATGTATAGTTAGGTGATGACCTTAAAAATTAGGTCAAGGTCAACAGATTGTCAACCCCGCATACTTTTTATTCCCATTATTGATGCAAAATTTCATTCCAAAAGTCCCAACCGGCTACGAGATACAGCGGTAGGAAAACAACAAATAAAAAAACCCTAAATGGTGGTTTAGTACTCCGATGTGTCAAATATACTCTGGAGTACCATTAATAAATGGTGGAACCAATTGTACAAACAAACCCTGCAACAGCTATAACTAACACTCCTCCTATCCTATATGGGGTGGCTTAAAAGCATCGAGAAGGACATTATTCGGAAGGATTATCGAAATAGCAATCATGTTTAAGAAGACAAACTTGTTTTATCAATCATTTGGATTAATTATATAATAATCTATACTAATAAAAGGCAATGTGTGTGTGTGTCAATGTGTGTGTCAGTGTGTGTCAATGTGTGTGTCAATGTGTATGTCAATGTGTATGTCAATGTGTGTGTCAATGTGTGTGTGTCTCCTCCATAACGCCAAAACCGAGCAGCCTGAAACTTTGCATGCATACTAAGTAATTGCCAAGGAAGTGAAAGAGTGAAAATTGGGCATTTGGGTTAATTAAAAGACCCCTTTTGAAGGTAATTAACGGCCTTATTTAATTATATCCCTCATCAGGTGATCCTCGGACACATCGTTGTCTGGGGTCTGAAGGAGTTTCCTGGGTAACCTCGCTGGGGTCTGAAGCCGCCATGTTTTTTTTGGCCTGCTCAACCTCACCACGACTTGGAACAGGCCGCAACTTGGAACAAGCTGTTCATCTTAGCTACGATTCACTGGGTACATTGCAATGCTTAAAATGGGTACAAGCTCAAAATCGACACGCGTGCACACCTCTAAACTATCTTGTCACCATGATTATATAAAGGAAGAACTATATGACAAAATTCTTCATTGGCAGCCAAGATTGGGCATTTTCTCCACGAGTGCATGAGAAATACATCTCGTGATCCCAGATGAAGGGCCAAATCGCGTCGAGAGCACTGAAGATGAACAAAAGTTTTGAAGCTGATTCTGATCTTTGTTCAATGAGTTTCTAAATGGGAACCTCAAATTTGGATCCATGTTTATCAAAAATTGCATCATGATCATGTGGTACAGCCCACTTTACTTCTCAGTGGTTCACGTGATGCAAGTAAAAGTAGCAGCTGTTTATGACTACAGCCAATCCGGCCCATTCGGAAGTCTTAGACATTACACTTTGATCTGCTATAACCTTAACACTTTCATTTGCCAATGTTTTTCCCCCTCATACCCCCGCACCCTCCTCACTGCACCCTAACCTTCTCTTTTCCCAAATTTATCAACACGATTCTATCACCTCTGCTTCGTCCGTTCAATACATAAAACAGATAGATGGCCCATCATTCCACAAGTATTACATCAAATAGTATGCGAGTGAAAAAATGGAACAAAGACTTGAAACAAATTTTGGCAAATTATCCAAACAACTTCGACTGATTTGTGCTGCTATTGAGTAATGATACACAATTTGTCAACTGTTTTGACAGATACACGCATCGATGAAAGCAAGTCTTTTTTTTTCGAGTGGAGACGAGGGATATGACATGATGTGATGTGATTGATTCGAGTGACCTGGAAGTGAAGCAGATACCAATAATAAAATTACAACAATCAAGTTATACCAATTAATGGAGTAATTCTGGGTGATGTAGTTGTGAAAATGGCCTTGTTTGGCAAATCATCCAACACCGGATTACCTACAGCGTGATCCTTTTGGTGAACATATGCATACACAGAACCAATGAGGGGAATAGTGAAACAGCCATCCAAGATGTGTCTACGAAGATTATTTGGTTATGCCTTTGCTCCACATTGCCAATAAACGTCCTCTTTATCACCTACCATTCAGCAATGCAATGCAATTATCTAATGTTATCCTCTTCAAAATGATGTTGTCGCAGGAATCTAGACCAGACACAGTTCAAATACACACAGTGATACTCCAAGTCTCAGCAAAGGTTAGGGAGCAAACTGATTAATTTTAGCAGAGAACAATTAGTGTTTCTCCTTCCGTACAAGAAGTTGTGTGTTCCACGTGTTCAGTGAAATGACAAGGGGCTAGCAGGGTAGCCTAAAGGACACTCGTCTCTGAGCTGTCTAGCTTGAGTTTGAATCTTGACCCAGCTGTAAACTCTCATCCTGGTGTTTCGCAGGCATCGATGTGTTTGTCGTCATTCGGATGGATGTGAAAAAATAAAAAGACAAAGACAAAGATGAAGAGGAAGCGGAAGAGGAGGAAGAAGAGGAGAAGAAAAAAAAGAGGAAGAATAAGCAAAATGATATAACATTGGAGTGTGGCTTGGGTTAAAACTTGGTCATTAGTTTCCAAAAGAAAGATAAAAGGTTCAGATCCCATATACTACATTGATTTGTTCATTATCTGCCACCATCACTTTAATTAAGAGAAGTAGATTGATGTTTCCTCATGGTTTTGTCACATATGTGAATTATATAAAGCACCATAAATCTCTGAAGACTGCAAACGAAATAAATAAATAATGACAACAAAATAACTTTAAAAATTAAATAAATAAAAATAAAAAATATACTGAACTCAAAAATAAAAAAGTAACAAGAAAGATGTCATACACAGCACAATACCTGTGAAATCGATTAAACAAATATGACCTTAAAAAATAATTGGTGGTTGAATTCAGTGACAAAATACACAAATCTTCTTCAAATTTCAAGTCAAATGGATGAAAACTGACAATTTTAGAAATGACTGTCACCTTTTTGGTGCATGTTGACCTCAAAAATGATTGGTGGTTGAATTCAGTGACCTGATATGCAAAACCTCTTCAAATTTCAAGTCAATGGGATGAAAATTGAGGATTTTATACATTCCACCTAAGTTGTTAACCTTTCGCCTATGTTAACCTTTTTGGTCTATGTTGACCATAAAATAAATGGCTTGTTGAATTCAGTGACCTGAAATATAAATCCTGTTCAAATTTCAAGTCAATGGGATGAAAATTGACAATTTTTAAAATCTGGCTTATGTTGACTTTTTGGCCTATGATGACCTCAAAAATAATTGGTGGTTTAATTTGGTGACCTGATCTGCAAATCAGATTAAAATTGAGGATTTTAGAAATCTGACATATTTGTTGAACTTTGGCTTATGTTGACCTTTTGACCTCAAAAACAATAGGCTTCTTCCTTATGATAAACTCTGCCATGTGATGAAGTTTCGTGAAGATCGGTTTAAAATTGTAACCTGTAAGCGATAAACATAAAACAGACAGACAGACAGAATAATGCACGCAACCAACCAATATACTTGAAAAATCTTCGATTTTCACAAGTAAAAATATCAAATTTAAATACAACAAAAATGGCCGCACCGTGGTCACAACCTGTGACAAAATTGGGCAACGGACCGATTGGGAAACGCACATTTAATGTGCTATTAAAAGATTAACGCGACACCTCTCATCCATGACAGCCTTCGTCATGGTTATATCAGACCGAGTTGATTCATCACATGGTAACGGATTGTTTAACCCCAATAAGGGGCCGTTCAAAAATTACATAATGGTAATATTTTTTTAGGGAGGTAAGTACCATGCGTGCTGACGGGCTTGATTAAACCTTATTAATAATTTTTTTATCGACATCGATTACATTTTTCGGGGTCCTTCATAGTAACACTCAACTCAAACAAAGCCAATGGAAAGCTGATGCAATAAACCCAGACAGTGTATAATCAGCAGAGGCCTACAGGCTTGATTCTTAGGCCCACCAGAAAACGAAGATGGTGGCCATATTATTTTGTTTAGGTGCCATGGTGGGTGGAGCCTGGAAGCTGTCCGACTAATGGGTGCACATTTCAAAAATTGACTTACAACAACAACAACAACAACAACAACCATGCAGAGCTCTTGTAGAGCTGCAACATGTAGCAGGTAAAAATGTGAAAGTGTAAAAATTTAAATATTAAATCAAATTTAAATGCAATGTAAATAAAATAAAACATAATAAACATACAAAAAAAAGTGAAACTCACCATGCTGAGTATTTCATGCTTCAGTCTCAAACATTTGTTTCTGTCTCCATATATCATCAGTCACACAAAATCAGGATAACAAAAAGGCAAATTTGACAATATCTTAACACTCCATAGCATGTAGGAGAATAAGGAACCAAAACTCGTGACTTGCGAAAATCGAAGATTTTTTTCAAGTATATTGGTTTGTCGCGTGCGTGATTCTGTCTGTCTGTTTGTCTATCTGTATGTCTGTATGTCAATTGCCTACATAGTCTGGCAGCCATTGGCTAAAGTGTGTTTTGGAGTACATACACAATTTTATTGCAGATTCTGGTAACATAGACTATACTAAACTCAAATCGAGTGATGCCACTTTGTAACGCTTGAGCAATTTTTTTTAGGAGCAAAATTCAAAATGGCCGCCATCAAAACGTTTTTTGGCCGTAACTCGGCCAAAAATCGAGATATGAACCCGATTTCAGTGACAGACAGAACCTACGAGAAAGATTGGCCAATGTATTGACCCTCTACAACCAGAGAATCACCCGGATGGGCTTGTGAACATTGTAACTGGAAGAATGAGTCCAAACATTGTCAACGCTGACATTTCTGTTGGCATAGGAGTCAAGCAGATGAAGGAGTATGAGGAGCAATGGCAGACAGCTTCAACAAGCCGCTCAGCAAACAAGTAGTCACGATGGCAGTGTCCCGAAAGCAGATAAAGGTCGGACAAACACCTGTATATGACACGGGCTCATATATTCAAGAGTGTTGGGCCTTCAGGCAGTGAGGGACATCAACCTGAAAGATATCCTGAAGTTTGAGCTCGCCCCAGTACGCCTTCTATGTTTGAAGATAACAGTGACATGGAATCACAAAATCGAAAGCAGTCTTGAAGCAGAAATTGCAGGTAGAGGTGTCAGTCAGAATGTTTCCAGCTGATGGAGCAATCATTGTAGATGGTTGTGCTATGCTGTGGGTGATTCAATGGCCATCGAAAGGAACAGTAGAGGTCTATGTGCAGAATCTTCTTTCTTATTTGAGAGATAAGCTGAAGATATGTGATACGTATTTGGTCTTTGACCGGTATTATGACAACAGCATCAAGAAGTCACGCGAACCGCTCGTGCAGGCAAAGATACCAGTCGACGACACCAGCTGAATCTGACGACGCCACTCCCTGCACAAAAGATCGTTTTGACAGTGACAGAGAACAAAGTCCAGTTAATAAATATCATTTGCAGCTACATAAAAGACCATCCTGAAGCATTTTCTACCAACACAAAGCTCATATTAACTGGACCTAACCCAATACCTATGGAAATTGCAGATACAAGTAGTAGAGAGGCTGACCTAAGAACCACTCACGAAGAAGCCGATGTTATTATGGTACAACAAATGGTCCTTCTAGCCTCATCAGGAGTTCCGAGTATCCGGGTAATTTCAGATGACACAGATGTATTCATATTGCTGTTGCATTTTACCAACTGAAGGAACTGGCATGCAACCTTGTGATGGCTGTACAAGTCGTGACAGATCGTCTGTTGACATCAAGGCGACAGTGCAGAAGCATGCACATATTGTCACCCAACTTCTGGCAGCACATGTGGTGTCTGGATGTGACACAGTTGCCTACCTGTGGGGTATCGGAAAAGGCACAATTGTGAAACACCTCAAAGATGGTCGTCAATTAAATTATCTTGGTGTCTTGATGCAGAATTACCAGATGTCATATCTGAAGCAACTGCCTTCTTTGCTGCTTGCTATGGATCCCAGGAAACAGAAGACATGTCAGCTATTCGATTTGATGTCTGGTCTTCAATGATGGCTAACAAGAAGCTGACATCAGCACCAGAGTTAAAAACTCTACCACCAATCACTGTGGCTTTCATCCAACACGTTCTCAGGGCACACTTGCAGGCAGGAATATGGCGGGCTGCATTAGATCCAGAGCCACCATTGATCGATCCAACGAGTCATGGATGGTCACATGAAGAAGTGTCGAGCATGTTGCTCCTGTGTCTCTGCCTCCGGATGTCATCAGAGCTCCTGATAATGTTCTCAAGATGATCAGGTGTGGGTGCAGCTTAGTGCGACCCTGTGCAACGAAAAGATGTAGTTGCTCTGCCGCCAGGCTCTCCTGTTCATTGTTCTGTGGCTGCCATGGTATGGAGGAATGTCAGAACGACCAAACAAAGTCTGTATCAGCAAGCGAAGCTGTGGAACTTGAGTGAACACTAGTTATTTGATTTATGCAGCTGTCTTGTATGTGAGATTGAGTGAAAGAAAGATTGAGTGAAAGCAGAATGAAAGAAGTTCATCAGCAACCAATCAGTGTATTCATAGTTGATAGCATGTACAGACCCCTTTTTGGATTTGAATTTGTGTAAATTTGTGTAAACCTTGCTTATTACGTTTATTTGGTTATGTGTTAATATAATTAATTATAGTTTGTAGTTACCTAATCATTGTATTACTCAACTGTACTGTTGGAAATAAAGATATACAATACAATACAATATACTGTTACAATACAATATACTGTTTACCACTTAAATCAGGTTCATATAGATTTTGGGCATAGTTACGGCTGAAAATAGTTCGGTCGATATTTTTCAGTCAAAATATTATATCTAAATAGAAAAATTGCAATATAGACTATTATTATGAGTTGTATGGTTTTTTAAACATATCAGTGTATTCCTTGACCCCAAAAACATAGGGTTTGCCACTGAAATCGGGTTCATATCTCGATTTTTGGCGAGTTAAGGCCAAAAAACGGTTTTGATGGCAGCCATTTTGAATTTTGCTCCTAAAAAAAAATTGCTCAAGCGTGACAAAGTGGCATCACTCGGATTTGAGTTTAGTATAGTCTATGTTACCAGAATCTGCAATACAATTGTGTATGTACTCCAAAACACACCTAGGGTAAAATTCCAGTTCTGCATCCAGACTAACAGGTCAAAATTTCAAACTGATCTTCACGAAACTTCACCATCTGGTAGAATTCGTTATAAGCAAGAAGCCTATTGTTTTTGAGCTCAAAAGGTGAAAAGGTCAACATCGGCCCAAGGTCAACAACTAAGGTGGTATTTCAAAATCCTCAATTTTCACCCGATTGACTTGAAATTTGAAGAGGATCTATATTTCAGGTCACCGAATTCAACCAACCAATTATTTTTGAGATCAAAATAGACAAAAAATAAACATTGACCTAAGGTCAACAACTTAGGTGAGATTTCGAAAATCCTCAATTTTCATCCCATTGACATTAAATTTGAAGAGGATTGGCATATCAGGTCACTGAATTCAACGAAGAAGTATTTTTGAGGTGAACATAGGCCAAATTTCTAAAATTGTCAATTTTCATCCGATTGACTTGAAATTTGAAGAGAATTTGCAGATTTGATCATTGAATTCAACGACCAATTATTTTTAAGGTCAAATTTGTTTTATGGATTTCGCAAGTATCGTGCTCTGCATGACATCTTTCTTGCTTCTTGTGAAAAATCGAAGATTTTTCAAGTACCGGTATATTGGTTGGTCATGTGTGTTATTCTGTCTGTCTGTCTGTTTGCTGTTTGCACGTCAATCGCCTACAGGTCACAATTTTAAACCGATCTTCATGAAGCTTCACAAAATGGTAGAGTTGGTCATAAACAAGAATCCTATTGTTTTTGAGGTCAAAAGGTCATGAAAGACTTTAGTTGACCTTGTTATAAGCTTCTTGCTTATAACAAGTCAACAAATATTTTTGGGCCTATGCACAGCACGATACTTGTGAAATCCATAAAAC
>CM068965.1:79851944-79869907 GCA_035128595.1 Eptatretus atami | reverse complement strand
AAAAAAACAATCAAACAGGAATGAAAAATCACATTACAATGCCACAATCCTCTTATGGATTAGCATTACGGCATATTTTGATATTATTTTTGTTATGGGATTGTGATGGAACCTCGCTGTCCCTCGTGGGATATTAATTCAACATTTTTTTGGCCTGCTCAACAATGCCTCGACTTGGAACAGGCCACAACGGTTTCTTTAGCTTTTCTTGCACTTTCCTCACTCATAATCATCAAATGCCAGATCATCATACCTACGAATCACTGGATACATTGCAATGCTTATAAACACCCAGACGCGCGAACATTCGTGTCATCATTTCATTTTTGCACATGCCATAACCTCGAGAATATCTTAATTTCAGCCGAATTCCAAAATTTTGACTTCTTTATTGACTTCAGCAGTAGTTCCGACTGCCAAAATAAAATGTTCATTTGTCCAATTCGGACATTGCCTGACATTCCGGGTGTCTCCGGGTGCATGGTGTTTATATGACGGAACGATCCGCAATCGCTAATTACTTGCCAAGCCAGCCATTCCAATCAACCACTTTGTTGGAGTGCTCGAATGAGTGCTTAAGCCACTTGGTGAGTGCTACACAAGCTGCTTGCTTGTTAGTTTCCAAGCCATGGCCATACATGGCAAATGTATTCGCACTGTTGCTGAATATATTGATCAACTTGAACAAAGTTCAAGCCCTACTCGCCTGTGTTTGGCCCCACATTGTCGTATGGTCCCTCGCTCGTTAAAAATGTGCAATTTTATTTTGACGTTTCACCTTTTTGTATGATCTTCTTTCATTATACGACCAGTCACTTCGACATAGATAAGATACAATAAAAAAATTAAACGTTTCATTTTTTTAAGTTTCTTCAGCCGTTTAGTTGGAGTGCTTGCTTGGCACACTCTTAAGCTTCAATCTCTATAAGCTTCCATGGCGATACCACAGGCGGTTCTCCTTTGGGACATATCCGGAGTTAGGAAGCCAAAATAAATTAGATGATTACTGTAAATGAGTTAAAAAAAAAAAATCGCCACATTATGGCAGGATAGCCGAAAGTATGCACAACTCGCTTTCAGCTGTCTAACCTGGGTTTGAATCCCGACCCAACTATAAACTGTTTCACAGGCAGGGGGGTTCATCAATATGTGTGCTGTCCCTCAGATGGACATTAAACTGGGCAGTCATGTGTTGATATAGCATACACTGTGATTGGTCATTATGCAAGCAATCAGAGAGGTCCGCACCAGTCGAAGGACTACAAAAGTATCGGTAGTGTTATTGTCGTGTGGTGAATGAATACTACGACTCCTAATGGAGGTGTCATGTGACAAGCGCACAGAAATCGAAGTCATAGCTCGTGAAGGCGACTCCATGCTGCAGATTGCAGCCCAACTTCATGCTTCAGGAAGAGCTGTATGGAAGTATCTGAAGAGGATATGCGAAACTCCTAACTGTTGATTATAGAAAATAAATAATAAATAAAAGACTTTATTTACATAGCGCTTTTCAAATACAAAGAAATCTCAAAGTGCTAAAAGTGGTCAAAGAAGAAAGCCGGAACTCGTCAAAAGTGTTAAGTACCTCAGGGTATGTTGTCTACATAAGATATCAAGATGCAGTAGAGATGTTGCGAATGACTCGGCTGGAAGGACGGGTGTTAACATTTCTTCAAGATCAGAAAGACGAATAGCCATTCGCACGAAGTCATCTCCATGGGCGTGTCACCAGTCAGAAACCTCTGTTGACTTTGCCTCTCGTCAACAAAGGCACAGTCAGATTACAATAACCTCTCAACACACATTCACCGCCAATACATTCACAATCCTTTTACAGATGTGATGCTTTCTGATTGCTTGGATGAGAACAAATCACAGTGAAATATATCAACACACGACAGTACGATGGATAACTTCATTTTCACACATGAGATGTGATTCTATCATGTGTTATATTTACATTTTATAAACAGTTTTTACTGTGTCCATTATCATTTCTGACACTGTATATAAAAGTGTGACACACACACACACACACACACACACACAAACAGTGACATCAGTCTTCCTGCAAGCCATCACGAGAGATTAGACAGGACAATCGGCATGTGGAGAAATGAGGCGATGCATTGTCCAGATGTGTGCACACTAGCTCAGATGTGGTTCATTCATTCAACAGCAGGCTGATCTGTCATGCTCACGACTCTTTCAAAACAATATTTTTGTTCGCACAAAGAGAGGAGGAAAATACTTCATCTTGGGAATGGACACATACGCAATTGTCTGCAAGAAAGAACACCGCAGCAACGAGAACAAATAAATGAAAACCTTTCATATCGTGTCCTCATTAACAGGGTGGCTGGAACTTTAAAGGTTCCACTATCGTTAACGGAGAAGTACCATGCTTCAACAGCCCCAAACCCCTGTTTCATGCTGTATTTATGGCCTGTAACTGCACTCAAAGTAAAAGGTACAGACAAGAAGAAAAAAAAATCATAAAACATAGTCTGCTGTGATATACTCGTATGTCAAAAGCCCCATCATGGACTTTAAAAGAAAGGTCAGGCTTCAAAGCCGCCCTCCACGGCAAAGCTGCATGCATTTCCTCAAAGAAGATGAAATATATGGTAAGCTATTCGACCAGATTTGTGTATAGAAGTCGGACGGTTCTCCATAAGCAAAGAAACAGTATAAACACGACGGCAGGAAGGGTTAGAAAACAGGAAAGGTTGAACCGTTCGATTTGCAAAGCACATGTTCGGATTTCGGAGTATCACAAAACAGTATATTACGAAAGGAAACCGCAGTGGTCGTATAATTTTACCAATGCCGCCAGCTTTATTTGTTTTGACTTTCTTAATAAACTCTCTACGGCCTGCTCCGAAGGCCTCTATTGCTCGCAGCGCATGTTAGCCGCTTTAGCAATGCCAAATTGTACCTGCGCTCCGCCGTGCCATTTCTTAACCTGAAACAGATGTCAAACAAACAGGTTGCGAGGGCATTTGATGCTACATTAGTGTTGCAAGCAAATATTTTATTGCGAATAAAAAGAAAGGAAGAATGAAAGTGGGGAAAAAAAGAAAAGAAAAGAAAATGGAGTGTTAGCGCTATTAACCAAACCGAACCGTTTAGAAGAACCGCGTAAAACACAACACAAGGTTAATCAATCGAGAACAGGCATTCATTCATCACCTTTAATACATCATGACCAGAGGGAGTGACCACAAAACCACAGTTGCCTCAGTTATAGTGTGCTGCAGAACTATTCGAGACAATAATCAAATGTTTTGACGATATCTTCTTTTTTTTTTGGTTGTCCAGACCGAGTTGCAACAGATATTAGTTAAGTGTTCAACTCATATCGGAGATAATTTGCGAGGATTGCCCACTGATAGTCGATAACCGGGTGAAGGAATTGTGTGAAAGGCAAATTCCGAAGAGCAGTGTTGGCCAATTTACCGTCAAAAATGACCTGCTTTGCTTGGTGACCTCGTTCGTCGTTGGAAAATTAATGCTGAGATCAGCAAATATTAAATTCCCCTTCTCGCTGAAAAGCCGAAAGAGAGCAAAAATAACCGAAATGACAAAGCACCAGGACAAAAAGATGAAAAGATCATGGAAACTGAAAAAACAAACAAACTTGTTACCAATTATAACCAGCAACCAAGATATTGTCTTCAAAACATGCAACGTCCGAATATCTAAGAAAAAGCCTTGTCAATCACCCAACGGACTTTCATCTAATTTAATGATCTCTAAATGGATTAGCTGAGCAGAGTTGAGCCAGGTTACAATGAAATGTTTTTAGGTTACAAACTTGGGTAAGCAAGAACAACAACAAAAACAACCCTAGTTTAAAAATAATAAAAAATTTTAAGGAAGAAGATGGACCATTTAACAATGCAGAGCCTCACCATGTATCTCGATTTGCAATCAATGTGAGAATAAATTATCTATATTAGGAAAGTACATCGATGTGCGGACTCGCACTGATACACAAACATATTATAATAGATAGCCTCTTCTCTCCGTCAATGAACGGGTAAGGCTCAAAAAATACAACTTGCAATGCACTGGTAGATCGACATGCAGAATCACACGCTCACTGATGCAAAGACTGATTACAATAACCTCGTCTGTCCCTCCGGGAACAGGTGAGGCTGAAAATGTAATTAATTGGGAGATCGGAGTGCGGACTCGCACACTTACTGATACACAGACATTACAATGGCCTCTTCTATCTGCCAATGAGCGGGCAAGGCTAAAAAATGCAACTCACACACTCACTGGTAGATGGACGTGCAGACTCACACACTCACTGATATACAGACCGATTACAATAGCCTCTCCTGTCCGTCCGGAAACGGGTGAGGATGAAAATGCAACTCACGGGTGATTTTACTCGGGGAACAATAAACTCAGAGGTCCAACGTTTGCAGCAGTGGTCTTCAAGTGGGACGAAGGGTGATTTTGAATTCTAACGTATTAACCAATATATTTATTCTCTGCGTATGGGTCATGAAAAAGACTGTTTTTAAGAGAAATACTGTACCATGTGTATAATCAATTAATTATCAGACAAAAATTATGCAGAGCACAGGGCTCGTAAACGTGCATTACTTTCATGAGTTTCGGAGTCCATCAGTTTTCAACTTTTTACATCGCCTGTTAAGACAGTACTTGGTCATGATGACATATTGGAAGAGGTGAGGAGACACATTTTACCCACTTTACAAGTGATCCATTGCTTACAAGTACAAAGGCTTCTTGACAGTGAAAATTAATTAAATAGTTGATTAAAATTGCTAATCGTTTCCAGTTCCATGGAACTTGCTCAGCGTTCTCAGTACCATGAGCAGGCCAGAGTAGGTTGAAACACCCGGCCGCTGGGATGCGAGCGTTAACGAGGCCAAGGCACCTAGTTAAAGGAGCATGAAGCAGTAATTGTTATTACATTGACTAGCATTGAATGAGAGTGCAGATTTAAGCCCATGGTCGCTGAGCTGCGGTGGTTGTTGAGCTCAGAGACCACCCATAAAACGTTTGTTAATGAAGGTTCCTAGCCCTTCCACAAGCCACATGGGACTTTTTGATACAAGGTTTTACAGCTTTTTGATTAGCTGTGCTTTACTTTTATTCTGCCTCCTCAGCAGCACACCCTCAAACTTCTGTTGTCACGATGGGGACTGGAGATTTGGGATGGGGAGTGGGGGTCTAGTAAGCAAGCAACCCGTATGACCGAAGCAAGGTACGAGATTCAGTATGTGAATACGAGTGAGTCCTCAATCATAATCACCAAATATCTGAGGCTTAAAGTGATGCTTTATGCGGAGGCACATCTACATCGTTTATTTTTTTTTCGTTGTCAGACCGATTGTTCGGTAAAACTTATTGGGTCGGTTCCACCCACCTGGGCAGTCCGTACCAGGTTGTATGTATTGCCATGCATGGCTATTCGACACATGCTTGCAATTAACACTTACACATGATTTTCTTCTACAAAATATATTGCAACTTAAATATTCTTGTGGTGGGAGTGACCAAAGTCCACAAAAATTGAGGAATGGACAATATGACATCTATAGACAAATAATAGACAAACCTGTGATATAACAAACAAGCAAGGGGTTGTAAGCTCCAAAAACAAGCAGGAAGTAGGAAAAAAAAAGATCTGAAGCTTAGTCTCTACAACATTGTTCTGATGACTCAATTGTGGAATGTGCACGTCATCTGAATGGGAAAGCTTTGCCTGAACAAATAATGTTCACGAAGTTTGAAGATGTACAGGCATTCTGTACCTGGTTCCTCATGTGCCTGCCTTTCCTCTCACCAGGCCTTGATTTGCTTGCCTTCCATTCCCAAGACATCACGTCTTATTGTGTTAAATAAAGGAGGTATTTAGATTTAAAAAATAAATAAATAAATAGAATAAATAAATAAATAAAATTAAATAAATAAGTATTAAAATTATTTGTTGGTGGTTGTTAAGATACACAGTGCAGCATGATAAAATTGGATAATAATGACAGTTTGAGTCTATGGTTAGACGGAAGTGCTGTGTAATGGACATGTCTCCAAGGTAAAGTGTTTATCGCTTAATATATTATCGATACAAACAAACACGACATAATAGTGACCGAAGCTTTTTGTGCTGCACCTCTTCATGGTAAAAATAAGCATGGAAAGATCAAGGGAAGTACGGTAACAAATGGTGAATGGACCTTTGGGAACACCCATCCTCCCTCTCTCCAGGATGTGGTTGCAAACGTCAATCATCGACGAACTCTGCTCACCCAATGGGAGCTCGAGGTGAAGATGATGAGCCGACAATGGGCGTTCGGATTAACCGTAACGTCATTACGGTTGAACCAATCAGCGTCTACCTTATTGAGACCTGCGTATAAAGCAGGCGCCTTCACTTCTTTCTTCACTTGCCGCGATTTTTCCCTGAAGAGTGCAGCACGAAAAGCTTCGTCACTATTATGTCGTGTTTGTTTGTATCCATATTAAAGTTCTGTAGTACCAAACATCTGTTTAATATATTATCATAATAAGTGGTGTATGATTAAAGTTATTCAAATGTAGTAATACTTTAAATAAAAGTAATAATTAAATAACCTTGAATAAGGATATTGCATTGCTGTGTTGACTGACTGTTTGGACACAACTTTGGGTTGAAGGTCCATTGATGTTGAGTAATCTACTGATGTGGACCTGCGACCGGGGTTGTGGATCCGCCGTTTGGAGAGGTTCTGGGGTGAAAGGATCGAAACCTTGATGACAAACGGTGCCCAGCTGATGATCCGGCCAGTTGGGGAATCAGTAAATTGTTTACAAGTTAAGATTATAACTTCAAATAAAATAGCTTTTGTAAGTACTTACCAGTACATAATATATCTGTGTTTATGCTGTTTATATGATGTGTGTGTATGTACGAGGTGTGTTCAAAAGTATCCAACCTTAATTTTTCGTGCGTAAACAAATGAAGCTAGGAGGCATGGTTTGTGTGCACGTATGTAGGCGATCCTAATTCGTATGCGTGAATATTTTCCCGCCTGCAGAAGCTGTCAGTCGCCGACAGACCGCCGATGAGTGAGAAGTGTAAGTGAGCGCCGTCGGATTTTCTTTTTGACAAAATGACGGATCACTGTGGTCTCATCGCCAGTGATCACTGTGTGAAGAAGTTGGGATCGCTGTTCACAGTCTCCAGCAGTCCTGTGCGATCTCCAAACGGAGTTGCTTCTGCTCGATCGTTAGCAGCTTTTGCACGAACTTCGCTAGATTCTCCTTCAGCCCAAATCCTCATCACAATGGAATGAAGGATCCAATGCTGACGCCTGCCTCGTCTGCAAGTTTCTCTGATCGTGATTCGACGATCCTGCATCAGCAGGTCCTCACTTGGTCAATGACGATCTCATTTTGGGATGTTGAGGCCTACCAGAACGTGCTTCACTTTCCACTGATGTGCGACCATCTTTGAAGCGGTTGTACCACTCTTTTATCTGTGTGGTGCCCATTGCTTCGTTCCCGAAGGCCTTTTGAATCTTGCGGATCTTTCCACTTGGGAATCGCCAAGCTTTACACAAAATTTGATGCAGTAGCGCGTTGTTCAAGTTTTTCGTCATTTTGTCAAAACGAAAAAATCCGACGGCGCTCACTTACACTTCCTCACTCATCGGCGGTCTGTCGGCGACTGACAGCTTCTGCAGGCGGGAAAAATTCAGCATACATTAGGATCGCCTCATACGTGCACCAAACACGCCTCCTAGCTCATTTGTTTACACACGAAAAATTAAGGTTGGATACTTTTTGAACACACCTCGTATATGTGTGTATATAAATGTTTGTGTGTTATATATATTGTGTGTATGTTGTATGTGTGTGTGTATATGTGTGTATGTGTGTGTGTATGTGTGTGTGTGTGTGTGTTGTGTGATATGTGTGTGTATGTGTGTGTGTGTTGTGTGTGTGTGTATGTGTGTGTATGTGTGTATGTGTGTGTGTGTGTGGATGTGTGTAGTATGTGGTGTGTGTAGGTGTGTGTATGTATGTGTGTATGTATGTTGTGTTATGTATGTGTGTGAGTATGTGTGTGTGTGTGTGTGTGTGTTGTTAGTATGTGTGTGTGTGTGTGTGTGTGTATATATTGGTTGTTGTGTTGTATATATGTGTGTGTTTGTATATATGTGTGTGTGGTGTGTGTGTGTGTGTGTGTGTGTGTGTGTATGTGTATGTGTGTTATGTATGTGTTTGTATATATTTGTGTGTGTGTGTGTGTGTGTGTTTGTTATATATGTGTGTGTGTTTGTATATATGTATATATGTTGTGGTTGTTTGTTATGTGGTGTGTATGTGTGTATGTGTTTGTATATATGTGTGTGTGTGTTTGTACATATGTGTGTGTATGTGTATGTGTGGTGTGTGTGTGTTTATATGTGTGTGTATGTGTGTATGTATGTGTGTATGTGATGTGTGTATGTATATGTATGTGTGTGTATATGTGTGTGTATGTGTGTGTATGTATATGTGTGTGATGTATATTGTGTATGTATATGTTGTATGTATATGTGTGGTATGTAGTAGTATGTGTGTATGTATATGTGTTGTATGTATATGTGTGTGTATGTATATGTATGTGTATGTAATGTATGTGTATGTATATGTGTGTGTATATATATATATATATGTGTGTGTGTATATGTATGTGTGTAGGGTGTGTGTAGGTATGTTTGTATTGTTATGTCTGGCTTCCTTCTTGGGATGATGATGCAGTCATCTGTTTTCATTTTGATTGTTCTTCATGTACAGGTTTGGAAATACAGGGTGATTTTTATTTATTTTTTTGAGAACCATAAATAATTCCCATGCACTAAAAACTGCATCTGTTAGGAACCTAATATTTTGCGTGAATGTGGCCTAATGTTACAGAAAGACGTAGCATGATCCTGAAGCTTGAGATTCACAAAACACTCGTTTATGGCTCAGTGAACAACATTATACAATGCATGAAAGGCCATTGCATTCCGCAAAAATTGCTGTTTGGTGTGCTGTAAGCCGGCAAATAATTATTGGCCCAATTTTCTTATCAGAAACAGTAAAGTCAGAACGTTACATTAACACAATCCATGAGTTTCTTGGGCACCTTATACAAGACAAAAATCAACCAAGGATGGTTTCAGCAAGATGGTGCCATGGGTCACCCTTCGCGATACAGCGTGAACGAACTTGGTCTACTCTTTGGTGACCGTGTGGTGTCCAAGTCATGATGGCCACATCCAGCCCCAGATCTTACGTCACCAGATTTATTTTTGTGGGGATATTTGAAGGATTTAGTGTACGCTAAAATTCACCCGCTCTTGGTGAATTAAAAGCAATAATCAATTTTCCCCAATAAATGCCGCATACACTGTGTCGGAGAGCATGCTGCGAAGAATGAATTTGTACCTGCAACATGGTGGTGGACACTTTCATCACTTCATGTAAGGTAATCAATTGTGTGGATTATGTCACGACTTTCTGTAACATTAGGCTACATTTACGCAAAATATTAGGTTCCTAACTGGTATAGTTATTCGTGTATGGGAATTATTTAGGGTTCTCCAATAAAATAAATAAATAAATAAATAAATCACCCTGCATTACACGACTAAAATAAAACGTGTATAGAATGGCCTTCATTATGGATAGAACGACCTCAGATGTGAATTCGAGAACCAAGGCAATGCAACATGGATCACACAGTGAGTGTGTGGTAATTTTAACCATTTAAATTTCGGAGTGCACTGCATACTTGATTCAGACATAAAGGTAGCTGTGGGTGGATGAATCATAACAAGACATCCCACAGATACTCGGCGGATTTAGAGTGAAGACTGCGGTGATGAGGAGAGACAGGCAAAATCAGTCATTTAATACACAACTAGCATAAACCGCGCTCTGCGCGACATGTTGGGGTGGTTGTGTTTGAGAAAGGAACTGATAGAGTATCAGTAGTAATTTTACTTTAATGCAGTAAGTGGAATACGATTTCACTGTTTCAGAACCATTTTATTTACTTTTTCTTTGTACCATGCACCTCATATGCTCTTTGAGATAATGTAAGCCGAATATCACGTTACTCGAGCGCAGAACAAAGTCGAAGATAGCGCGACACGAAACCACAAACTCAGAAATAATATATAAATGTTTTTTTTTTTTTTTTGTACCATGCACCTCATATGGTCTTTGAGATAATGTAAGCCGAATATCACGTTACTCGAGCGCAGAACAAAGTCGAGATAGCGCGACACGAAACCACAAACTCGGAAATAATATATAAGATGCAGACCTAGTTCATAGTTTTGTTGTTTAATTTTGCTCGTTATTTACACTTAAAATGGTTTCTGTGCGGATGAACAACTGCTAAAGCCAACGCAGAGGATGCAGGTCAGGTCAGGTATAGGAGCATGTGCCGGAGCAGTGTGTTGCTGCGTCCACTTTCCGCCGGTACTCCAGGGGCCTCCGTCTGGCCATCCATTGGGACCATACTCTGTGCAGAGCGTTGGTGCTGCCTAAGCAGTCTCCTTGGCTATTGGGCACAATCCTGAAGGGGTCGCCACTCCGACACAGGATACCAGCAAGCTGGTACTCATTTTGCTGACCTCGGAAGGATGACAGGCTGAGTCAACCCCAGCTGGTATTAATTCAACAGACAAGCAGGATTTGAACTCAGGATCCTAGGATGCCAAGATGGGCCTCCGTCCGGTACAGAAGATTGTTCGTGGAAAGCAGATACATCTTGCTTGATGTCGAAAGCGTGTGCGATCGGGGAAACTGCAGCACGTCTGTTAAACGTCACAATATGTTGCACACGTCACTGGCCTCAATCCATTATGGCCTCCTTGCAACCAGAGTAGTTGTGCTTTCCAGAGGTGGCTTATCATAAATATTCCGATCTCAGGAATGGACAAGTTCATCACTGCAGCCACTACGTTGAGGGATGAGCCCGCCACACAAGCTCTCGATAGACGTGCCCTTTTGTAAAGTCGAAGTCATTCTGCTATACCACAATCGGTGTCGAATAGTTGCATGCAACTCACACATGTGTACAGGTCAAATAGATCACGTGACCACAAAAGGTGTTCTTGGTTTATTGTGACTGTGCACATTTTGACCGTGGATTCTGCAGATTGTATCACAAGGCCTTGTACGAATCACAAATTGGATTTCAATAACACTACTGAACTAAAAAGATAGCAACGATGGAATAAATTTTGAAAGCAACGACAAAGTAATGTTTTAACATGACAAAAAAATTAAATGGGGATGAAATCATTTTTCTTCATCATTTCCCCCTTCACTGTCCTTGTTCATCAAGATAAATAATGTGGGCTTGACGATTGAATGCAAACCAAAGCAAATTTTCCTGCCGATGATAAACCGACAGATAAAACCAAGGTGTAGCCTCTAAATTTGATTTACAACTTTAACCTTCACCATCAGGTTTCCACAAAATAGTATACTCCGTGTAATATAGAGCAAAAGGACATTTTAATAGGTGAGATAGCATTCAACTTACGAGGTTTTCCATTGGTGGTGATCATAAAGCGCTCCAAGATCAGCCTGGCCATCAAAGACGGTGCGAGATCAACCTGCGAAGGAATAATCCTTCATTATTTTTGATGCGTGCACAAAACGAGGCACAGACGCATCGTGACTACAAATTTCTTCTGCAAAGAGCATGTAGCCATGAAACAGAAGTAAAGAAACCACCGTTTCAACATATACAGGGTATTAACCTCATCCAGTGATTAGATCCCACAACGAAGCAATAGCAGAGTGTTTAAACATGAGGTGATGTACGTTGTATGTTCAATGTTTCATTACCCAGCATGGTGTAAATGTGAGGTTCTTTCAATCACGGAGATGTGTCCGTTTTCAAGAGAACAACGTGTCGCATTGTCTCAGTGAGAATTACACTGGTTGAGACTTCATAATATTATGGGATATTCCGTGGCAGTGCCACTTCATTGGAAGCATTTTGCTGTCTGCCCAAAGTTGCTGAGAGTAGTGAGAGTCAACCCAATGGGCAACTCAAAGTCTGATGGGTCATTAAGAGTTCAGGTTAACAGTCAGGGTTGCCATCATATATCTGATGAAGGGACCTCAGGTTTGACTTCTGAAATATCATGTTTACTTGTCCTGGTAATTCATGTGTACAAATGTATACATATACATATACATATGTGTATATACAGTATATATATTACGTATATCAAAGGTGCAAAGACCTCTCTCATAAGTTATTAGAGGAGACAACCAATAAGTTCTGACAATCATTTATCCCCATCTGCAGCTGGGATTTAAGATTAATAAACCCTCTGCCATTCTCAACAAAAGAAGCTGCATGAAACAATCAAGAAAAGGATACACAAGGTAAGCCCTTGGCTGATTCAAACCCTACCTGGGTTCCTCCACAACTGCAGACATTCACAAGTAGTACATGTATGAGAACTCCAATGTTACGTGCCCTCATCAGCGATCACGCCGGTTTTATTGCTTATTCGCAAATCAGCAAGACCGTAGACAGTATATACATATTACACATATACACACAGGTAGTGGACAAAAAATAAATGGAAGCACCAATGTAAAGTCACTTCATAAGGCTTGGCATCGAGTCCACCAGAATCTGGGATTCTGCAGGAGGGTTGCGGCACCATTCTTCCACGAAAAAGTCAATCAACTCACACGTGTTTGATGGAGGTGGAAAACGCTGTCTCAGGCGTCGTTTCAGAATATCCCATAAATGCTGGATTGGGTTCAGATCCGGTGACTGAGAAAGCCATGATATCGGGATAACATCAGTGTTACGCTCATCAAACCATGAGGCGACAACACGTGCTCTGTGGATGGGGGCATTGTCATCCTAGAAGACACACATCCTGGCAGGAAAGAAATGCTGCAACATGGGGTGAAGATAATCACTCAGTACCATGAAGTTGTGATCGGCATCAACCTTGCCCTCTGAGGGAATGACCACACCCAAAGCATGCCAGGAAAATTCACCCACATTATCACCAGAACCCTTCACTGTTGGAACCAAGCACTCAGGGATGTTGAGTTTTCGGTTGGCGCCAAAAGTGCACTCTTCCGTTTGTCGAGAACATGGTGGAGGATGAGTAATCTGACCATATCACATTTCTCCACTGCTCGGTTGTCCATTGTCTGCACTCTTTAAAGCACTGGACTCGCAAACGTGCATTGCCAAGCGTGATGAGCAGTTTGTGCACTGCAACACGACTATCCTGCTCTGTGGAGTTCTCAGCAGAACGTTTTTGATGAAACTGCCTTGCTTGCACACCAGGTTGAAATTTACGGTCAATTGATCTGGCAGTTATTCACCTGCTTTGCCTTGCACTTCCAATTGATACACGGATATAAAGATCCTGGATTATGTGCTTCCACCCACTGTTGCCCTTTGTTGATGATGTCTTTCCCTCAGAGTTCCATGCCGACATCACCTTCGACATCAGCAAGTTGAGCGTTTTTTTTTATTTTTTTGGATACCTTGTCGAGGCTCGTATGAGAGCTAACACACAACGCACAGCAAGGGGGCATGGAACAAGAGGGGTGGAGTGGAAGGGACAAAACAGTGGGAACAGACACATTAGGTGATCTGGGAAGGGTGAGGGATGGGGATGGGACGGGGAACATGGGGAAGAGAAGATGGACATTACAGGGACTTTCAGGAAGGAAAGCAGGGAATTGAAGAAGTGGGCTTGGGTGGATTATCGGGGGTAGAAAAGATCGAGGATTTGGTGGGGATGATAAGAGGTGGTGGTGAACAGCTGTTTTGAAAGCCTGGAGGGAAGAATGGGAAAGAATAGAGTGAGGGAGTTTATTCAAAGGCGGGAAAAAAGAGGAATGAAGGAGTGAAGGTGAGCAGTGGTTCGTGATTTTGGTAGTTTTACCAGAAGGGGGTTGTTGGCGGACCTTGAGCGCCCTGTGCAAATGTAGTGGGGACAAATGGCAGAGAGAGCAGGGGGGCAAGGCTGGAGAGGAGTCGGTAGAAGACAGAAAGACCACCGACCAACCTGCGGTGATTGAGTGAGAGGCCCAAAGACTCAGCTTCATTGCGGGAGATGCCGATGATCCTAAATGCCTGGTTTCGACAGCGTGAAGCCGAGAAAGGTGGGAGGCAGGAGCACCAGCCCAGAGGGGAGAGCAGTACTCCATCAGGCTACGGCAAAAAGCTTTGTAAGTGGTCAGGAGCTCAGGAGGGCCGAGGAAGGACTTTGCACGACGGAGGATTCCCAGTCGGCGACTGGCTTTTGAGGCGAGGTTGGAAATGTGACTTTCCCAGGAAAGGTCATGGCAGATAGTGAGACCAGAAGCTTGAAAGAAAAGACTTCTTCCAGAGGATTGTTGAGAAAGTGGATGGGGGGTTTTCTAAACGGTCCTTTCGAAGAGACATAGTGAGAGTGTGAGATTTGTCTGGATTGAAAGACATGTTCCATGTGTTGGACCAGTTTGTGATTTTATCCAGATCTGCAGTGAGCGAAGAAGCTGCTGCTTGCCGGTCTGAGGGATGACAGATGGTACGGCAGAGGGTGGAGTCATCGGCAAAGAGATATAGAGGATTTTCCAGAGAGTCGGAGAAGCTCCGACTCCTGAAGCTCCGACTACTTTTGTCACTGAAGCTCCTGCCAAACGTGCCACAATAATCACTCCTCTTTGAGGAGACCTTGAGTCATTGAGATCTCTCTTTGCAGCCATCCAGCCATAATTATAGGCAACCAGGCCTGTGCAGCATCTTTATACATGACTCAGAGCATGCGAGGACATTATATGGTTAATTAACACATGGGGCACACCTGTGTGGAAGCCGTTGCTTTCAATATAATTAGTGTCTCTCATTTACCCAGGTGTTTCCATTTTTTTGTCCAGTGTGTGTGTGTGTGTGTGTGTGTGTGTGTGTGTGTGTGTGTGTGTGTGTGTGTGTTACGAGGTAGTTATAAAAGTGTAAGATCATGGATCGTGAGCTCGTATAATCAGTTCATTTTTACCTGTAATAAAGATTTCACATTTAGGTCATGTCATCCTGTTATTGTATGCTGTAGGGATGCGGTGTTGTGAGCTGTAGAAAAGTCAGCATGGTTAAGGTATCATGTGAGCTGTCTTCCCCATCTGAACCAGCAAGGGTCAGGCAAGGAAAGACAGGGATACCGAAGAGGATAAATAAGTTAGCATGTGTGGACATGGTAAATTTTGCTCCATTTTCTTCTCATTTTCTCACCCCCCCCCCCAACCAAATCCCTCCCTCTGACGACGGTGGACCAAAGGACATAACGTCACCGCCGGTGCTGAAAATGTGGTAATCTCCCACGTAGAAATAGCGTCCCTTAACTATCGTTATTCGTGCAGACAATTGTTATTACTCCCGCCATTGAAGGTGGATGGAGGTTATGCTTTTAGCCCTGTCTGTCTGTTTTTGTTTGTTGTTTGTTTGTGAACAAAATATCTCAAAAATTGTGGACGGATTTGCACGAAATTTTGTGGAGAGGTTGAGTATGTGACAGGATGGAATGATTATATTTTGGTGAAGATCCGAATCCGGATCCAGATCAGAGAATTTTAAAAGTGATTCTTCACCATTGAGAGACAGGGCCAAAAATGACATTTAGTAGGATACCTCAAAAAGTTGTGGATGGATTTGGATGAAAGTTGGTGGACAGATTGGGTGTGTGACAAGGACGAATCAATTGGATTTGGGGAAAGATCTGGATCTACTAGAATATTTTAAGTGATAGAGGGGTGGGGGGAATGATATATAGCAAGATATCTCAAAACATTGTGGACGTATTATGACAAAACCTGGTGGATGAGTTGGGTAGGTGACAAGAACAAGCCAATTTGATTTTGGTTCAGGTCCCGAAGCAGATCCGGCCTATCAGTGGGATAGAAAACAAACTGTTCAGCCGAGCAGCGGTACGTGCTCCACCGTGTACCATTCTAGTTATGACTTGTAATACTTTCAGGAGGCCGCATTATACAACACACATTTAAATAAAGAGAATTGGGATCCTCTGCCAACCTTGCACCCTGGAGACAATGAATGTTGTTGTTTTTTTTAACCCCTTAAAACTAACCCGTGCGGCGTGCACCCTGCATGTATAGAACTACCAGTTTTCTACACGTTCCGTCCAGCAGTTCAGGATTGCATAGAAGTCAAACAAACAATCATTATAATTATAAGGTTGCGTGGCTCGGTTGCTTTCGATACACTTTTGGCAATTTCATTACTTTGCTTGGATAAAAGTTAAGGAACCAAGTAAAATTAAACTGGACAGATACTCTTTTAAAAACATGTATGAAGTTCGATTTTTCATTTTTCACAATCAAAAGTAAGTTGGTACACACACCAAGGGCATATCTCAAAGTCCAAGTAAAGTATGTGTGATTAAAACAATAAGAAGAAGAGCTTTCCAATAAGAAGAGCTATGAATGAACATCTGGGAAAAATACAAATCAAATGCTGCAGTAAATCCGGCAATATCGAGAAAAAAATGTTATTATACACAGATTTCCAAAAAAGCCTGAGGGCTTTCCGCCATTTCTGGAAGGTCCTTCAGACCCAGGTTCGGCGTGGACGTGTCACGAGGACCTGAGGAGCATTTCATGCTCCCTTAATGAAATCGATCATCACAACAAGCTGGCATTGCTTCAAACATCTAAGGTAATCGTCGTTTACATGTGGAGGAAGCACGAGTCGAAATAACAGAGATCAAGCCAGTTGTAGAAAAGATCAGAAATCCCATGCTTATTGTTAAACCTCCTGTATAAATTCAAGCAAATTGTTAATTTATATAAAATCGGTCATTCTACGATTCTCCGCTCGTTTGGGAAGGACATCGCGCACAGCAATTGTGTTTTCAAAGTCTGATTCCGTTAAAAAAAACAAAAGTTTTTTTAAAAATAGAGTAATCCGATGATATGGATCAGGCAATAAAAACAACATTAACTGTATCAACCTCAAAGCAAGGAGACAAACTGTCAGGGTATATATGATGCTAATCAAAATAAAGACCAATTACTGCACCGTAGTCACAAAAAGAAAGCCAGACATAACAAGGCACACACACACACACACATATACACAACACACACGTATACACAACACACAAACACACGGATATATTATGTACTGGTAAGTATTTATAAAATATACTTTATTTCAAGTTATAACCTGAACTTATAAACAATTTACTGATTTCCCAACTGCCCAGATCACGGTGAGTTTATCAACCTCACCGTGATTAGCAAATGGTTTGCACTTGTTTGCTAGTTTGTGAGCTACGCTCTGGCTCGCCAGCCTGTATAGTAACTTTGCTTTCTTGGGAAACTTTCTCAAAAACGCATCATTGAGCTGCAAAAGTCCTTTATTGCAAATGTTGCAGTTTTTGTCTTCGCTCGTCGCCAAACAAATGCCTCGTAGGAGCTCTGCTCGTCTCAAGTCACAAAATTTTAATCAATGATATTCTTTTGCTTAAAAGTCAAGTACATGACATTTTCCACCTTGTTCCTTGTTGGACACCAAAGTGAGCATTGATCCACTTTTCTTAAATTCCCTCTTCTCATCAACAATACGAGGTATTCATATGTGCAGACTCCATGGTTTTGCTTCTTAAAACTTTATAAAACCACGGTGCTAAAAGTGCGACCCAACGGACGCTCAACATGGGCAGTAGCACTGTGCTGCAATGACATCGCAGAAGTGAAAAATGGACCAACAATGCCCCCAAGTTGTTGTTGTTTAATGTTCCTTCCATCCCACAATGCCCCAAGTCTTTTCTTTCCAAAAGAACATCAGAATAATTTATTAATGCTGGATAAGGACCGAGCCTGCACACATAGACTTCATGGGCCGCATTTGGCCCACGGTACCCACTTCTGGAACCCATATTCTAAAAGAAATCCTCCCC
>CM068965.1:79819249-79829766 GCA_035128595.1 Eptatretus atami | reverse complement strand
TGCGTGTGTGTGTGTGTGTGTGTGTGTGTGTCCACATCTATATATTATCCATCCATTGGGACCGTACTCTGTACAGAGCGTCGGTGCTGCCCAAGCTGTCTCCTGCGCTATTGGGCACAATATCGCCACTCTGATGCAGGATACTCGAATGGCTCAATCACCCCAGCAAGCTGGTAATAATTTTGCCGACCTCAGAAGGATGACAGGCTGAGTCAACCCCACCAGCCATATTGGACTGAAATGAAAAACATGAAAAATCTTCTTCTCCAGAACCGCTTAACAGATAGATGCAAAACTTCATACATGTGATGGACTAGGCACGGGGAATATAGAGGGTGGGCCATGTATCTATTCCCGCTTTTGAACCCCTGTAACTCTGTTGCTAAGAAACAAAATATTTACAGGATGTAGGTGCATATTTCAAGTTTTTGTGGTTAAAATGTTATTGTATTCAGAAGTGAACAATATTCCTGAAGAATTTCGACACGATTTCCATTATTTTAAAGCAGTGGGTTGTGTGCATCCTTTCGCAATACTCCATGACCATTTTCTGTCGCATTCTGACCGTAATTTTTTCCAAAAGCTGCTTGAATGTTCATAAAAATAAAAGGACTTCAAGTCTAATGTAGGGGTGCAGTGAAGGTTGCCTCAAACCCAGCTGTGACAACGACCAATACGTGTGACCGGTTGTTTATAAGCACTGGGAGAAATGGACTCGGGTGCATACAAGAAGGCTTTGGATGACTTTTTAATGAAATATAAATAATATAAATATTAGGAAGCGTAAAATTAGGAGGTTTTATGGGATGGACAGAGATTTAGCTTGAAACTGGTGGAGGGGAAATAAAAGATTATTTTCTGATCAGTAGAACAATTGAAGTTTGATGATGCAGCCATGCCGGTGAAGACTGAAGAAAAAGTCAGAGGGAAAAGGCGTGATATAATTTGATGTGTGTGCACTTGTAAAAACTTTTTTATTTATAATGACAAGGACATTTTAAAGCATATTTCAATGGGCCATTTGTAAAACAATTCCGAAGGGATGGGAGAGGCTATTTGAACTGCCCATGTATCAATGAGTGTGGGCTCACACGCAGATCTACTGTAACATAGATCTACCGTAATCGTTCATTCTCAGATCTACGGTAATCTATATACCCCAGCAGGACACCGCATGATTAAATGCCCTGTCTGGTTTATATTGTCATGGTGCCAGTTGGTAGAAAATAAAAATCTTGAATATTCATTCTGGCTGAAAAATAAATAAATAAATAAATAAATAAATAATCGAAATGATAAATCCGCTAAGTGGTGAAGTCTGGCGTCTATGATGATAAAAAGATAATATCAATGAACATTTTTGTTATCATAATATATGCATAATTGCTGACTACCTTGTTTCAAAATAGTATACAAGTGGAATGGTTATGTACATACAACACAGTCACTATTATTACTGGTTTGCAGGTTAAAGCAATATGGCACAGCTCTTAAAGAAATACTCCACCTTCAGGCTTTAAGGAAATAAGGCAGAGATCTTAAAGGAAAAGAAAAAAAAATATGAAACTTAATCACAACATATTAAAATATACCCATCAGAGATGGGGAATCCCCCGCCATTGAATGAAAAAGGTCATACATATTCCAGATAAGAGGGAGATGAATTGGAAACAAGACACCATTTGTCATCATCTCGAAAAAGTTCCCCAGGGGTGAGGACGTAGTAACCAAAAATAATTGAAATCAGATAAGCAGTTTTCCATTGATTACAAAAAACTTTTTTTCAAGATGGCCGCCCCAGTCGGCCATCTTGGATCCGGCACGCCCAAAATCAACAGGGTTCTTCCTTTTCAGGTGGTACATGTGTGACCCAAATTTCAAATCGATATGGCGAACAGTTTATGAGTTATCGCACTCACAGCTATAAATGTTGACGCCCAGCCAAGCCAGCGGACGGACGGACGGACGACCCGGGTGACAACAATATCCCTTCCGCCACGCGGCGGGGGATAAAAACCAGAGAGTTCACAGAACACCATGCAGTGTCTTTAAAATCATTTCATTTCAATCAAAATAAAATTATGATTTTAAAGATAATTTTTAAAAATATTCTGGAAGTTTAGCACAATTGAAACAGTCTTATACACACAGGCCTATTTAACACTAGCAAATACAACCCATCGCTTCGGTGATGGGAATATTAAGGGGATTGGTTGCGGGAGAGAAAGAGAGAAGAGGAGAGAGGGAAGGAAAGAGGAGGGGTGGAGGAGGGATGGAGGAGGGATGGAGGAGGATGGAAGGGAGGAAGGGAGGAAGGGAGGAAGGGAGGAAGGGAGGAAGAGAAAGGAGAGAGGACTGAGGCAAGATGGAGAGGGAAAGAGTGAGAGAGGGTGAGAGGGTGAGAAGTGAGAATGGAGGGATAGGGGTGAGAGAGGCAGAGAAGCGAGAGCGGGAGAGGGGAGGGGGAGGTGAGAGGGAAGGGGGAGAGAGGAGAGAGGAGAGTGCAGAGGGGGTGGGAGAGTGGTGGAGGAGATGGGTAGATTCTGGCAGATGTGTCGCCCAGTTTACTTCAATCTGAGAGATGGCGCATACATTGATGAATCACCCTGCCTGTGAAACATTGGGATGACAGTTTATAGCGAGGTTGGGATTCAAACCCAGGCGAGACAACTAAGGACGAGAATGCGTACCTCTCATCAAACCTGTCATGATCTGGCAAATTCATTGCTTTATAAAAACTAAATTGATCTGAGCAGCAGTTCCGACTGCCAACAACAACAACAAGCAACAACAACAACAAAAAAATTTCATTTGTCCAAGTCACACATTCTTTGACACCCCTTCCTCTCCTTGATCTCTGGAGAACTGCAATGGGGGAGACAGTGCGAGGGGAGGGAATCGGGAAGACACCTTCGTATCGTTAGGCATCAGGTATGAAGCTTGTGGCCAAGTTTCATCAAAATCGTGTGTTTGGTTCAAGCGATAATGACTGAAGTGTTTACGGACTGACTGACTCACTCACTCACAAAAGGACACTGCTCGATCACATAAGCTCACCTGACTAAAGTCCAGGTGAGCTAAAAATCATCCTTATTCCCCATGCGGAGTATTTACCATGTGCCAAGTTTCAATTTTTTTCATGGTGCAGCTTCGAAGATACAGAGATCCAAAGTTTTCCCTTTTTTCCAACATGGCTGCCACAGCGCACGGCCAATGACGTCATAATTAACATTACAACATTCCACACGAGTCGTCGCTCCGATGGTAAAAAAAAATTGTTTCAATCCAACGAGCAGTTGCAGAGAAAAACCGTACTCACATTCTGTGCGGACAAACAAACAGCAGACACGAAAGCAATACCCTCTCCTCTGGCGAGGGTAACTATGATAGAACTAGATGCGACTTCTAATGGACAAGCTCATGCATCTAACAATGGGTAACGACGGTTTTTATGAAATACCCGGGTCTATGCTGAGGGAGAAACTAAATAGCAAAAGGTAGCAGGTTTACAAACGAACAAAAGGTGTTTGGGAAGGAAGAAAGAAGGAAGAACACCGTAAAGATTTTTGTGGAAGGTAAGGAGTTTTCTTGCTTTGATGTCTCACTTATTGATTTATGATTGGGGCCAGTTTATCATTCCACAGCTGTATTGGAACACTGGCACTGCGAGTTGGTTTATGGCTTTGATTTTGTTTCTTGGGAGAGAGGTATGTTTTCAGGATCAGCTTTGTTCTACACAGGTATTCTTTGGCGATTGTTCTGCGCATTTGGTTGTGACATATTTGGTGGCCCTCTTCTACTCGAAGGTATTTGAATAATGCTTTGTTTTGTAACTGCTGTATTGTTGTTTCAGGTCAATTTTAATGTTGTCTGTTTTTGTTGGTTTACCCTGTACAAATGTGCACTTGGCGCACTTATCTAGTCCAAATTCCATTTAAATGTCCCCAGAGAACTGTTTTCCTAGTTTTAGCTGTTCTGGACATTTTTCGTCATTTGGTGAGGAGCTTTAAATCATCCATGTATAGTAGGTGCGTCACATTTCCTGTTTCTTTGTGTGTTATTTTATTTGTTGTTAGGGTGCATCTGTGTCATTGTTTGTTGATTAGGTCACTCAGTGGGTCCAGAACCAGACAAAGCAAGACGGGGGGGGGGGGGAGGGGGGTGGAAGACTGTCTCCCTGGAAGATCCACGCCGTGTCTTCACATCTGGTGTTTCAATAATTCCATCTGATGCTGACATATCAATGTGGTATTCCAGAGCTCCGTTGCTTTCTCAAACAATTTATCTTGGGATTGATTTTGTATATTTGTATGCATTTTATCATCCATGAATGCGAGACACTGTTGTAAGCTTTCTCATCATCTACCTTGATTCTTCACATTTTGAAACTTCATTCTTCGCATTTTGCAATTTTCAAGTACGGCCTTGTTCGGTAGTAGGTGGTCAATAATTCCATAACAACATCTCTCACATCCCTTTTGTTCTGCCTTCAAACCTCCTTGTTGTGTTCGGTGATGGTACTTCATTTCTGTAATCATTCATGTTTGAAGTTTGTTTGTTGTTGGTGGACATGTTATTGGCCGGTACTTGTGAGGAAGTTGGGTTTCTTCCGATTTAGGGATGACAAATGTGTTTCCTGCTAAGAGCCAGTCATCCATTGCCTTTTCCTTTTCGATCAGTTCATTCAATCTCCTGGCGTAGTGATTGTGGGGAGCATCAAGATGCTTTAGCTAGAAGTTTGCAATTACATCTGGGCCTGGACCTTCAACGTTTGGCATTTTTTTGAAGTTGTTTTCTAATTTTTTTTTCTTCATCAATAACCACTGGGGGCATTTCCTCTAGATGTTACTTCTTCTGTTCCAAATCTGGGATCCATTCTGCTTCCTTGTCATGTTCCTTTTGACCATCAAAGATTCATTTCCATAATTTTTCTAGCTTTTTCTTTTTCTACCTGTCTCCGCCGCTTCCTCTGAGCGGTCGTTCTCCACCCTTCGCCGCCTCAAAAACGGTGGCTAGGAAAAATATGACCAGAGACGACTGACACACCTGACTATACTGCACGTCCACAGTGACATTCTTGATCGGATGGACATTCAGCCACTGATGAAGAGATTTATCGACAACACACCAGAACAGAAGTCCACATTTGGAGTCTTCAAATAGGCAAGACAAACATTATTATTCATTTTTGCTTATTGCTGCCGCCGTGCAGAATCTGTGTAATGGTCAATATCACGTTTGTGGTATGTAGCGAGAGGTGTTTGTGTGCGTAACCGATATAGTGTTACGAATTTGGAAACCTATCGCACACAACATTCAGGTCCTATAGATTAGTTATCAGTAAGTATGTGTTTTATAGATAGCTTCCTTTCCCTTGTCTAATGGTAAATAAATGTCCATGCGCTGTGATTTATTTTATAGTTAGGATTCTTATTGGAAAATAATCGCACGACAACAGAAACGACCGTTACAACAGTGCTGCAGAAATGAGAACAACCCTCTGCTCCGGGATTCCCGCGCCCGGGGGTCGAGCCGGCGGAGCGAATAAAAGGAGAGCCAGAAGCTGGTAAAAGGAGAAGAGCGGAGGGGGAAGAGCTCAAGAGCTCCGGGCGAAAGAGCATTTCCCCGACCTGGACATCTCGTCTTGCTGGAGCGTCATCTCAGGGAGCCTGTCGGCCGGTCGTGGTCGACGCCGTCCTTATCCTCCTCACCACGATGGAGAGTCGAGCGACGCCAGTCCCCGCAGGAACCGCCAGGGTCGCCCCGCCGGTGTCCGGGTTCGGCTCGCCTCTCGCCGGACACAGCTCCAAGATAGATTTCTCAATAAAGACCATTTGGTCCGGTCATTTTGGGGTATTTGTGTGTGCGCGTGTGTGTCTGGGGCCCCGTCTTTAAGTAGTAAACTGTAAGTGCCTATTGCTGTATATACTTCATTTCTTATACTCGGTTTAGTTCTGCTTCTTGCGTGCTTCCCTAGTTTCCCCATTATTGTATAAATAAACCCCATTTGCTCAATGTTTCAGCTCGTTCGTGTCCATTTTTCATTGGCTGAGCTGCGCGTGTTGGAGAAATAATAAAAGCGGTTACGGGCTGTAAGGGGACATTTGGACCGACGGGACTTTGGTGACGTCCGCTCGGGTCACACACGGTTCGAGTACGCTAAGCGGCTGTTCCGTACGGTTGCGTCGAGGGTGTGAAGACTCGGTGATCGCCACGTGGTCTCTAGGTATTTTGAAAATTGGCAATAGCCCTGTACCACGTGGTGGAAATATTGACCCTTCACTGTCCAAAAAGGGACCCGTACTTTCCGGAGTTTTCCAAGAAGTACGATCTGAATTCCGGGCGATGGTCAGCCGACTCTGCAGCTCCATCTTGCGGTCGTGCTGCGGCCGAGTCCGGCCCCACAACAATATAGGCCTATTAGATCTTTTTGGTGTGTCAAACGATGTAGGGGCATGCGTGTCATTTGATTGCCGTCTAGCTGTTTACATGTGTCAGAGCGCAAAGTTAGTTCTGGTGAGCTTTCCCCTTACCTCTCACTTTCCAAATACAATAAGTAATCATTCGACTGTAAATTCCAACACATTGTTGGTAAAATATGTATTGTAGTGCGTGTGTGTGTATATATATGTGGAGAGAGAGAGAGAGAGAGAAAGAAAAGAGAGAGAGAGAGAGAGAGAGAGAGAGAAGAGAGGGGGGCGGGGGGGAGGAGAGAGAGAGGGGGGAGAGAGAGAGGAGGAGAGGGGAGGGGAGAGAGGGGAGGGGAGAGAGGAGAGAGAGGGAGAGAGAGAGGGAGAGAGAAGAGAAGGAGAAGAGAGAGAGAAGGGGGAGAGAGAGAGGAGAGAGAGAGAGAGAGAGCAGAGAGAGAGGGGGGGGGAGGGAGAGAGAGGGGAGGGGAGAGAGAGGGGGGAGGGCGAGGGGAGAGAGAGGGGGAGAGAGAGAGAGAGAGGAGGAGGAGAGAAGAGGAGAGAGGAGAGAGGGGAGGGGAGAGAGAGGGGGGAGAGGGGGAGGGGAGAGAGAGGGGGGGAGAGGGGAGGGGAAGAGAGGGAGAGGGAGAGAGAGAGAGAAAGAGAAACAAGAAAGAGAGAAGAGGGGAGAGAGAGGAGAGAGAAAAGAAAGAAAGAGAGAGAGGAGGGGGAGAGAGAGAGAGAGAGAGAGAGAAAGAAGAAGAGGAAGGGGGAGAGAGAGAGAGAGAGAGGGGGGGGGAGGGGCCGGGGGGGGGGGGGGGGAGGGGGGGGGGAGAAGAGAGAAGGGGGGGGGGGGGGGGGGGGGGGGGGGCGGGGGGGGGGGGGGGGGGAGGGGGGGGGGGGGGGGGGGGGGAGGGAGGGGGGGGGGGGGGGAGGGGGGGGGGGGGGGGGGGGGGGTTGAGGGGGGGGGGGGAGGGGGGGGGGGGGGCGCGGGGGGGGGGGGGGGAGAGAGAGAGAGAGAGAGAAAGAGAGAGGAAGAGAGAGAGAGAGAGAGAGAGAGAGAGAGAGAGGGGAGAGGGGAAGGGGGAGGAGAGCGGGGGAGGGGAGGGGAGAGAGAGGGGGAGAGGGAGGGGAGAGGAGGGGGGGAGAGGGAGGGAGAGAGAGAGGAAGAGGGGGAGAGAGAGGAGGGGAAGAAGAGAGAGAGGGGAGGAGAGAGCAGAGAGACAAGAGAGCAGAGAGGAGAGGGAGGCGGAGGAGGGGGGAGAGGAGGAGAGAGGGGGAGAGCAGGAAGAGCAGGGAGAGGAGAGAGAGGCGAGGGAGAGGAGGAAGAGACAGGAGAGGAGCAGAGAGAGAGCAGAGAGAGAGCAGAGAGAGAGCGAGAGAGCGAGAGAGCGAGAGAGAGAGAGCGAAGAGGAGAGAGAGAGAGAGAGAGGAGAGGAGCAGGGAGAGGAGGAGAGAGGCAGGAGAGAGCAGAAGAGAGAGCAGCAGAAGAGAGAGAGGAGGCAGAGAGAGAGCAGAGAGAGAGCGGAGAGCGCGGAGAGAGAGCAAGTCGAGTGGGGGGGGGCGGGGAAGAGAGAGGAAAGAACAGAGGTGAAGGAGGGGAGAGAATGGTTATTTTTTTTCCCTTGACAAATACTGTACTCGCCGAGAATATTATAAACAACACCACAACATCCCCACTCGAAATACCTTCCCGCGCGCCTGATGGCCATTTACAATCTCCACCTCAAATAACTACTCTTGTTGTTGTACCTCGGTATATTTAACGACCACATTGTAACAGTATTTTGCCATCAACAAGTACAAGTCTTGCGCTCCACACCCCTCACAATCCAAGCTATCCTCACCAACGTTCTCGACTCCTTCCTTCGTGGACCGAGACCGTAAAACCCCTCAAGGTATCTTACCTGAGAACTTACACAACAAATGTGTCTCTCACCTTCGGAACATCTGCCTCAACGTTTTAAAACCCTCATGCGTTGGTGGAAGCGACTTGACAGCCACGGCGATCTTCTTATACTCTGCCAACTTCATGTTGTTGTTTTTTTTATCTTTCCACAAATCGCATAAGCAATGAATTATTGGAGGATTTAAAATTTAAAAGCAGCACGAGATTGTGCATTGCCAAGTTAACACTTAACAAGTAACTGTACTGCGGTGGGAAGCCATAACCCGCTAAAACACGCACCCGACAAAATGGGGCGTTCCCATTGGCTCGTTCAACAACCAATGATATTTCTTCATTTGGTTTTGATACCAATTTTGTTTTCTCACGTTGTTGTTGTTGTTGTTGTTGTTTTTTTTAATTAAAGCGAAGTAACTAAGAAAGTGCTAAATTTATAGCTATTAAAATGACCTTATTTTTTTAGCGATGTTTCTTTTTAATTTTTTTTTTAACTGAATGTGCGATTTGAGAATCCTCACACAAATATTGAGTAACTCAATTCTGCTTATACACCGCTCGTCGTATAATTTCCTTTAGTAACCACGACGATGACTTATACAGAAACAAGTTTCATAGAGATGAACTAAGTAAAACAGGTAAACAAAAATAAAAGTATAACTGCGAAAGATAAAATGCAAATCCTTTAAAATTGCAGGGAATATATTATTGGCGAACGTCTAATTGTGTAAAATACAGTGGAGAGTAATGGTGGTGGTATTAGTAATGGTGGTGGTATTAGTAATGGTAGTGGTATTAATAATTTTTAATGCGTTGGAAACACTGATATCCACGAATAAATCTGGATGGTTCTTCCGTTTGCAGTTGATGCCGCAAGCCCGAAACCGTACCGACCTCCAGGATACCACTCCCAAAACAACAACAAAAACAACAACAACAAAAACAACTCCTCTCAAACTTGAGTCTTCAAATGAAATAACAATGTCACCAGGCATCACAGTACTGTGGTATCAAACCTCGTGATTCTTAGCCAATTGAATTGTGATGGGAGTTTAATCAGCCAATGACAGGATCGTATTACCAATTGTTCATAGTGATTAAAAGTGCATGATCATTGTGAACCTCATCGCCTGCAATGATCCAGTGACATAACAAAGACCAATCACATCCCTGCACTATATCTCTGTCCTCCTCCCATCGGTGCACCTCTGTTTCCACAAGATGTTGGAACATTGCTGCGGGGATTTGCTTCCATTCAGCCATAAGAGCATTAGTGAGGTCGGGCACTGATGTTGGGCGATTCCGTCTGACTTGCCATTGGCGTTCCACTTCATCCCAAAGGTGTTTGATGGGGTTGAGGTCAGGGCTCTGTGCAGGCTAGTCAAGTTCTTCCACACCGATCTCGACAAACCATTTCTGGATGGACCTCGCTTTATGCGCGGCGGGCATTGCCATGCTGAAACAGGAAAGGACCTTCCCAAAACTGTTGCCACAAAGTTGAAAGCAGAGAATCGTCGAGAACGTCATTGTTTGCTGCAGTGTTAAGATTTCCCTTCACTGGAACTAAGGGGCCTACCGAACCATGAAAAACAGCCCCAAACCATTATTCCTCCTCCACCAAACATTACAGTTGGTACTATGCATTCGGGCAGGTCGTGTTCTCCTGGCATCCACCAACCAGATTCATCCGTTGGACTGCCAGATGGTGAAGCGTGATTCATCACTCCAACACGTTTCCACTGCTCCAGAGTCTAATGGCGGTGAGCTTTACACCACTCCAGCCGACGCTTGGCATTGCGCATCGTGATCTTAGGCTTTATGTGTGGCTGCTCGACCATGGAAACCCATTTCATGAAGCTCTCGCCGAACAGTGCTTGTGCTGACGTTGCTTCCAGAGGCAGTTTGGAACTCGTTAGTGAGTGTTGCAACCGATGACAGACGATTTTTCCCCACTACACACTTCAGCACTCAGTCCCGTTCTGTGAGCTTGTTTGGCCGACCACTTCGCGGCTGAACTGTTGTTGCTCCGAGACGTTTCCACTTCACAATAACAGCACTTACAGTTGACCGGGGCAGCTCTAGCAGGGCAGAAATTTCACAAACTGACTTGTTGGAAAGGTGGCATCCTATGACGGTGCCACGTTGAAAGTCGCCGAGCTCTTCAGTACGGCCGATTCGACTGCCAATGTTTGTCTATGGAGATTGCA
>CM068965.1:79801519-79819239 GCA_035128595.1 Eptatretus atami | reverse complement strand
CTTGATTTTATACACCTGTCAGCAATGGGTGTGGCGGAAATAACCGAATCCACCAATTAGAAGGGGTGTCCGCATACTTTTGGCCGTGTCGTGTATATACAGTCTTGGAATTCTGATGCATCCACCATACTATGATATGTCGATACTGCCAAAGCAGTTTCTTGGCAAGGGTCATGCTGGGTGGTTTGCCATTGCCTTCCCAGCAATAATCAGGGAAGGAATGTGGAAATTGGCCCCACGGTGCCAGCGATAGCTTGCGTACTCTTTGTGAAGGACACAATGGGATCTTTAACATCCTACAATTAACGCCAGCTTGCAGACGGGACGTCCTGTTTAATGTCCGTCCAAGGTTTGGCACACTCATTGTTGAATCATCCCCCCGTGAAATACCAATATGACAGTACAGTTTACTTTTACATCATGAAATTTGTTTCATACACTTGGCGAACCAATAGCAATAGTGTAGGCATGTTTATTTATTAGCTCACCTGGAACACAGTTACGGGGAGATTATGCGACGGCGCGTGGTCACACGTCAATCAGTCAGTCAGTCCATCCGTCAGTCTGTCTGTCTGTCCATCCACAAATAATTGCAACTTCCTCTCTGAAACGACACATATGATTTCGATGAAACTTTACCATAACGTTCATCACCGTGTACGTGTATCTACCGAAGTTTGTTCATGGCATTTAAAAAATCGGGGGCGAAGGGGGTACAAGGGGGGTTGCCCCCCCCAAAATAGGTATTTCCATTCTTCTCAGAAACTACACATGCAATTCTGATGAAACTTAACCACAACCTGCATCACCCATTGTGTACCAAAGTTTGTTCCTGACATTAGAAAAATCGGGTTCTAAGGGGATGTAGGGGGGCGGGTTGCCTCCCAAAATAGATATTTGCTTTCTTTTCAGAAACTATACAAACAATTCTGATGAAACTTGACGACAAGCTTCATCACCTGTGAGGTATCAAAGTTTATTCATGGCATTAAAAAAATAGAGGTCTGAGGGGGTCTACAGAGGGAGTTTATGGGGAGGTTGCCCCCCCCCCCAAAGAGGTATTTGCTTTCTTCTCAGAAGCGACACACACAATTCCAATGAAACTTTATAATATATAAAGATATGACATAGAAAGCTATATCTAATATATAAAGCTCTTTATAACCACTGACTGACTCAATAACTGACTCACTCACTCTCTCACTCACTCACTCACTCACTGATATTAAAGATCAGTACCTTCCATGTGACGTATAAAGCTGAAATTTTGCATGCCGATGGAAATCAAAGCCTGTACACCGGAAGAAATCACAGGATCGTCCGACAACATCCATAAATAAAAATATAAATAAATGAAAAAAAAGTAAATGAAAAAACAATACGTCAAAAAATGCAACAACCGACCCGAGACAATGGGGAAGCTTGGTAATTTTGTGTGCCGATGGACATCAAAGCCCATACACCAGGAAAAATTACAGACCTTTTGGAAAGCATCTGTAAATGAAAAAATAAATAAATGAAAAAAAATTAAAATAATATAAATAAATGAACAATCAAATGCAAGTAAGCGACCCGAGAGAACATGGAAGCACGCACGGTTCGTATGCTTACACAATATGTAAACACTCCACGCTAGTAAAAGATCAAGCTCTTGCTAACCACTGACTCAATGACTGACTGACTGACTGACTCACTGACTGACTGATATTAAACATCGGGACCTTCTGGGTGACGCAGAAAGCTGAATGTTGGCGTGCCGATGGACATCGAAGCTGACACACCAGAAAAAAAACAAAAAAAACATCACAGAACCATCGCAAAGCATCCATAAATGAAAATAAAAATAATGAAAATAAATTAACGAACAAAAAAGAAATGAGAAAAATGCAGGTGAGAGATCCGAGACAATGGGGGAAGCATGGTTCGCATGCTCACACAATGTGTAAGCACGCCCTGCTAGTATACACACAGTATTGCTCTGTCGTCTCACCTCTTCCACTGTTAGTGGATGGAGGTTGAGTTTTCACCCCTGTCTGTTTGTCTGTCTGTGAATACGATATCATAAAATGTTATGGATGGACTCGGATGAAATTTGATGGACGAGGTTGGGTGTGTGACAAAGACGAATCGTTTTCAGTCCTGGTGAAGATCCGGATCCGGCCTATCAGTGGGATACAAAATGTAAACTGTTCGGCTTGGTGGAGGGTATGCGCTCCACCAAGCGACGTCCTACTTCATCCTTGGGTTTATCTGCTGCGGTGTTCCCTTCGAAGCATACAGTTCACAATGTTGAGATTCCAGGTTCAGCCGTCCTATACACAGCTCACAATGTTTACATTGTCTGATGTATCCATTGTGTGCTATTGCTCTTTGTATAAGTCATATAAAAGTATGTTGATGTGTTTTGATGTCCTCGCCCTACATTTCATATGTGTACAATCTCCTACACGAATCACCGTTGCACAAAAGAAGTACCATTCACCTGGGATACCTGCACCTAATAAGCAACACACTTTGCAAACACTTGGATCTGTCATTTCGGAGCCGACCGGCTCTCAGGCCACTTCATCATTGCATTACAAGCGGATAGGACAGTCGCCTTAACACACATTCATCTGTACTGCCCCTCGACTACAACATGCTCGTGGAAGAACATAGCGCTTAAAACTTCATCCAAATCAGCAAAACCGATGTTTGGTTTTTGTGCAAATTACATTGTTGTTGCCACTTTTGCCTTTAAGTGCATGTAGCAACTTTTGCAAAAATAAGCATATTTGTGGTCGAGTTGTTTGTGGGGGTTTAGGAATTATGATCACTGGCTTTGCTGATACACTCGAAAGCTCTTGTGCCAAGGAGGAACTTTCTTCTATCATCTTATCTCGACGTCAACTGTTATAAATCACAGAAACATGAATTGAAAGACTGCTTTATTGTCGTGTTACCTCTGTTACCCATGAGAGCTGTACATGGGTGTACAGTACAAGGACCCAGAAGGAAACGCAAGCATCTTCCCTCGTCAGCCGAGCAAACGTCTGTCGATTCGACCGGGATGTCTTAGCCCAAGAGAAAAATGAAGTTCACCCACCGCAGCTGTATTTCATATCGCTTTGGAGCTAAAGCAGAGCTATTAAAACCCAGAATGACGGGGAAAATATCCCGAGACGCCGCAGCTGCGCCATTTCCAAACAAGCACTCCATCGTGCCGAAAGGTTTACTGCACTCCGCCGTCCTCTAATACGTCCGCTTATCTCTAAACTTGGCCCAAACTTGGCGCCGCATCGGGAATATCATCCTAGTTACAGAGTAAACAACATTTCTCTTTCCGCAGACATCACAAATTACATTTTTTCTGAACTTTTTTCTTCTTCTAGCTTTGGCCCACTGACTGTGAATTGTGACTTAGATGATGAGATGAGATGAGATGAGATGTGCCATACTCCTTACAGAGCGTCCGTGCTGCCGATGCAGTTACTTGGCATGGGTTACCTTCCGAGCAGTCAGTCTGGGCTTAAATTTGTAATTTGTTCACAGAGTGACGGTGATAGCTCGCTTACTCTTCACGAAGGACACTGGGGCATTGTTGACGCCTACCAACGAATGCTGGTAGACGCGACATCCAATTTAACGACCATCCGTGGGACGGCACACACATCGATGAACCGCCCAGCCTGCGAAACACCAGGGTGGCAGTTTATAGCTGCAATGCGATTCAAACCCAGGCTAGACAGCTTAGAGGTGATTGTGCGATCATCTCCTCTTGGCCATCCTGCTCGGCCACTTCGATAATGGATTTTGGCTCTTGAGCTGCCGATCGTTCCCAGACCCACAAAACGTTAATCAAACAGCAAATATTGTTTGAATGGTCATCACAAAGGTAAAGAGGCCTTCTTTCGTCAGATTATAAAATAGTTGTATACCTGTCTGTTTATTACCTCTGCCACCAAAGGTGGGCAGAGGTTATGTCTGTCCATCTGTTTGTCTGCAAACATGATATCTCAAAAAGTTGTGGATGAGTTATATAACAAAACTTGGTGGATGAGTTGGTTAGGTGACAAGAACAAGCCGATTAGATTTTGGTTCAGGTCCGAATCCAGATCCGGCCTATCAGTGGAATACAAAACGTAAACTGTTCAGCCTTGTGGAGGTACACACTCCACCAAGCGCCATTCCAGTTATAAACTGGTTTATGGCTACAGAACATATTCTCTCAATTTCATGCATCCACCATATGTTGCTTTGGGAAGTTGAAGGTCTTCAGACTCTTCCTGTTTTTCTCCCACGCACTCATCTCACAGGTTTCTATCATTCTATTCCTTCAATGCCTTTTTCTCGTTTAAGTGATTCCCTTTCCTTTCTCACGTCGGTCTTATGTCTCTCTGCAGTTTCTAGTTTAAAAAAGTGTCTTGTTTGAAAGTGTTTAAAAGTGTCCTAATTTAAATTTATTTCAGCAGATTGCATATCAGCACCTGTTGCTGCACCTATCCTCAGGTGTGCTTGATAACATCGCAATAATGTACAATTATGCCCTTGTGTCTGTTGTGTATCTTCGGTTTGTGGTGAATTGGAAGCTCATTCAAACTTTGACCACATTTTACAAAAACACACACACACACACAGCTTCCCACCATTGAGAGTCTCAACAACATTGAGTAATTTCAAACAGTGGTTATTTTTAAAACCAAATTGCTGACTGCGTTTTTATTGTTGTCATCCTCACTGTTCCTGAAAATATCCCGTTTCCTCATTTTGTACACTTGGGAATTTCTTCAACGAACGTTCCAAAAACGATTTATGATAAGGGTGGATATCTAGGATATGTACTAGGCCTCAGTTTGACAGGAAGTCCCCCAGGGGTGCAAGCTCGTCCATTCCTTCCCCCCCCTTAGTCTACGAACCACCCAAAACAATCCGCCTCCACAAAACCGGATGGAGAACCAGAAATTCTCTTGAACCATCTACTGATCGCGAACGGTGGGTAATATTTGCGAGCAAAGCGAAATACTGCGGTCTATCATGGTGAGTTCTCCCAGGACTGGATAGAGTTTCAACAAGAATGCCGAATCGAAACGTGCATTGCATCCATCTTTCCCCATCATGCAAAGTTTCCGTCAAACTCAGCCATTGAGCTTACAGGGCCATGAACACGACATAAAGAAGGTGTGCGCGGAATGTTGCTTCGAAGACATTCGGTAATGGTCTCGAAATACAGGCTTTTCCACCCAATCTGCACGTTTCATGTAAACAGTTTCTTCATAGCAACAGCTTGATGTTTGGGAGAGAGAGAAGAAAAAAAAAAAGAGAAAAAAAGGAAAAAAGAAAAAACACCCTGCCAAGATTCTATCTTTGATTATACTGAAATTCCCACAGTTTTAGTCATTATTTCAGTTACAGCAACTGGGACATTTCAAAAGAAGCAAACTGGCCAGTTTTGGAAGTGCGTGTTTATTTTGAAACATCTGCTGTCTGTCAAACTTCTGGCCGTAAATATGTTCCGCAAGGAGTAAGATGGTGTGGGAGGGAAAGTAAATTATTGGTCGTTATTTACAGAACAGAATGCAGAGTTTCCACACGCCTTTCCATGCTCTCAACAACAAATCCTGTCTCCCTGCAAGTGTCTTAAAAAAAAAAATAAAACAGAAAAAAAACTGAAGATATAAATAATGAAAGCTTGCAAGTGGTGCTAACGTAGTATCCAGTTGGCTGAATTGTAAAAGCATTACTCCCCATTGTTCCATTGTAATAACAAACTCGTCAAGCCTCATGAAGATGCTGTGTTGCCTTTAGGTCTCCAAGGATCTCGATCAGCAGAGATGCTTGATTCATACATAGCAGAAACGGTCTAAAAAAAAAAAAAGTACAAAAAAGCCATCAAAAAAAAAGACAATTTTGTTTGATTTTTCAAAAACAAAATATATTCAAAAAAACAAAACAAAAAAAATAATATTTTCAAAACAATGCAATGACGTCCTCAATGTTCACATTGCAAACCAACAACCCAACTCACAGCCTCTCCAAAAGGCAACGATGTAGTGCTGCCTCCTGGTTTTGAAATAGGGATTACATCTCGATTCCAAGGAATAGAGCTTGGAAGCACATCATCATCATCATCATCATCATCGTCATCATCATCATCATCATCATCATCATCGTCATCACCATGATACTCGAAATGGTGTCCGTTCTGCCGAGGCAGTTTCTTTTCTTGGGTTACAATCCCGGACAGGTCGCCACCCCGACACCATGAAGGAAATTACTAATGCACACAAGGATACACAAGGAAATTAGACACAGGAGGAGGCCATTTGGCCCATCATGCCTGCGCCTCATCAACACCAGACGAATTTATCAACAACAGACCAAAAAAAAGAAAACTGCAAAATGTTTTATTTTTTCTTTCCAGGGCAGGGGGCAAGGGGCGAAGATGGTTCTTGGGTAAATAAAAACACAACAACCATACAACATCCCTTGATGAGACCCCCACCAACAGCACTCCTTAAACACGCACACAATCACCCATCAATGCTCAAGCTCCCTAAAAGTCCTGCCAACATCCCTACACCCTTCCATCTCCATAACTTCCAGGTACCTATCTAATTCCAATTTAAACTTATTGACTGTTTCTGCTGCCACTACCTTTCCAGGGAGACCATTCCATGCATTAACTACTCTCTGAGTGAAAGTCCCCTGTCTTACTACCGTCTTAACTCTCCTCTTCTTTACTCTCAGGCTATGGCCCCTGGTTCTGTCACTGTCTACTCTGCTGAATAATTAATCTGCACTTATTTTATCTATACCTTTCATTATCTTAAACATCTCCATCATATCTCCTCGTAACCGCCTCCTTTCTAGTGTGTAAAGCCCTGTCTCCTTCAGCCAATCCTCATAGCTGAGTCTAGCTTGACCTGTAATCAATCTAGTAACCCTGCGCTGAACCCTCTCTGTGGCATCTATGTCCTTCCTGAATTGTGACCAAAACTGCACACAATATTCTAGATGTGGCCCTCACTAAATTCCTGCACAATGTTAAAACCAACACTTTTGATTTATAATTGATCCCCCTCCTTATACAGCCTAAAACCATATTTGTTTTACCTATAGCTGCCTGGCACTGAGCTGCCTGCTTACCTCCCATATGTATTACCAGCCCCAGATCCTTCTCCTATGACACGCTCCAAAATTGTCCCTTGCATCATGAAAATATCTATTTTAGCTCACCTGGACTTTATTCAGGTGACCTTATGCGATTGAGCAGTGTCCGCAGGTGGGTGAGTGAGTCAGCCACAGTAAACACTTCAGTCATTATCGCTTGAACCAAAAACACGATCTTGATGAAACTTGGCCACAAGCTTCACATCTGATGCTTAACAAAGGTGTTTTCACCGCATCAACATCTGTTCTCATTACCGGGGTGTATAGGGGGGTTTTTTGACCCCCCAAAATAGGTATTTGCTGTCGCCTCCTAAACTACATACACGACTTCGATGTAACTTGACTACAACATTTATCACCGGTGATGGACCAAAGTATATCTACCACATCAAAATCTGCCTTCATTGAAGGGGTCTAGGGGGGGGGGGTATTTTGACCAACCAAAATAGGTATTTGCTCTCTTCTCGGAAACTACACACATGATTTTGATGAAACTTGAACACAACCTTCATCACCTATCATGTTCCAAAGAGTATTGACTGCATCAAAATCTGCGCTCATTAAGGGAGTGTACAGAAGGGGGGGTTACCCCCCAAAATAAGTATTTACTCTCTTCTCAGAACTACAGACACAATTTGAATGAAACTTGACCACAACCTTAATCACCCATGATGTACCAAAGTTTGTTCACGGCATTAAAAAAAAAATTCAGGGTCTAAGGGGGTCTGCGGGGAATTTGAGTGACTGTTGCTCCTGATCCAGGTGAGCTTCAGGACACGCAGTTCTATATTTAATTATTCTTCCCCATACCCAACACCTTACACTTGCTCAGGTTAAATTCCATCTGCCAATCTTTTGCCCAATCTATACAAGTATTAATACTTTCCTGAATCTGATCACCACCCCCTCTGCTATCCACCTCACCTCCAAGCTTTGTGTCATCCGCAAATTTGGAAAGTCTACTCTTTACCCCATTATCCAAATCGTTGATGTAAATAATGAATAGTAATTGTCTGAATACTGATCCCTGAGGTACCCCACTACTTACATCCTCACAGCAAGGCATTAAGCCTGGTGTTGGCTTAGTGGTTTGGGTGGTGGCTTAGGATCCTAGGGTCCTGAGTTCAAGCCCCGTTGGCCACTGAATTAATACACCAGGAGGTTGACTCAGCCTGTCATCCTTCCGAGGTCGGCAAAATGAGAACCAGTGCTCTGGTAAGGGGGACACTGCATCAGCGGCATGGCCGCGTCCCAACCAATGATGCAACCAGCAGCCACAGGCTGCACTCGATCGAGAGAGAGAGAGAGAGAGAGCAAGGCATTGTCTCACTCACAGCCATTCTTTGCTTCCTATCACTAAGCCAGTTTGCAATCCAATTAGCTACCTGACCAGCCACTCCACAAGCCCTCACTTTGGCAAACAACCTCCGATGTGGTACCTTATGAAATGCCTTCTTAAAGTCCAGATAGACGATGTCCACTGCCTTTCCCTCATCCACCCAATCAGATACTACACTACTTCATGGAACTCTAAAAGATTTGTTCGACAGGAACTACCTTTGGTAAACCCATGCTGACTACCTTTAATTAGTTTGCATTTGTTTAAAATGGTTCCTCATCTGATCCCGAATTAATGCCTCCAACACCTTCCTCACAACTGAAGTCAAACTAGCAGGTGTATTGTGATAGACCTGTTCATTTGACTTCAGTTGTGGGGAAGAATATATGTTGTTTTGCTATGAAAATGACTTGGGGGTTAATGAGAGGTTAATTATAAAGTAGTTATATCCTAATAAGTGTCAGCATTAAGTGTTTGGAAACTCATATTGTCAGCAACCAGAATTGTGTGCATCGTTGGATTTCCTATCACCGTTTATCCTTGTGTCAGTCTCCTTCACCCATCTCCCATTTATCTTTAATCTTAAAATCACCCCCATTGAACTTTCATGCATAAATCACATTCCACTAATGTCTGTTTCACACGTATTAGCACAGAGCCTCGAACCAGGGTTTTACAACAATGGCAGGCCCACGTGTGCCACCTTGCACAACTAAGGCATCAATTGCTCATGCACAAGACCCACGCAGCAGGGGGACGGTGGTACTGCCTATTTTAGGCCACAATTCGACGTCGAGTGAGCCGGAGATCGAAAGAGAGATACAGCCAGGATTCCCAGCTGGCAACATCAAACTCTCATCTCTTCTCCCTGCCACGCTGAGACACACAGCTAATCTTTCAGCTGGGACCAGCTAACAGCTCCGAGATTCACAGAATGGGACTCAAACAGGCCAGAGATTCAAAACAATGAGTTGTCACATGATGCAATTTTCATGAACATCCTGCTTCTTCTTATTCTACTTGCATATGGAAGCTTGGCTGCTGGGTAACTATCATTTTGTTGGGGGGAAACTATGCCACTGATGCTGTGCCCCTATACCAGTATGCTGGTACCCATTTCACCGACCTCAGAAGGATGACAGACTGAGTGAACCCCACCTGGTGTTAGTTCAGTGGTAAATGGGACTCAAAGTCAGGATCTGAAGATCCCAAGCCAGCCACCCTAACCACTTGGTAGAATTGGCGTAATGTCACGAGGTCTTGCAAAAACAGCTTTGTGATAGGTCGACTGATGAGGCCAAGGTCCCACACTCCGCATATATGTGGAAGGAGGATAACGGGAAATTTGCTCTTGACAAAGGCTAGTGGAGGCACGGATAAACCCTGTGTTGCAGGCCGAAACGTTGAGACATTTGGTACAACTGGAGGTTGGAGTACATATTATAGATTCAGTACATATATATATATATATATATATTACAATTGCAGTCAAAAGGGAACTTCCAGCTTTATTTGCAGTCTATGAAAGAAACTGAACCACCCAAAGCAGTGCCAGCTGCTACATTGCTACCCACAGCATCAGTCAGACTTTTTTGGCTTTAGAAACCTTGTTTCTTTTTGGCAAATTGCTAGCACACCGCCTGCAGAAAGAAATTAATCCACAGACGAGTTTCTGGCTCCCTGGTCATCATCTCTGTTTTGAGAGGCCTTTTTTAATGCAAGAGATAAGAACAAAACATTACAACCAAGCTAAGCAGGTTCACTTTAACCCCAATAACAAAGTACACGGTCAAACAAAGCTTGTCAAACCAATACACATACAACTTGGCCGGAAGGCCAAAGCTCATGTTCACACAATAAACACATACTTCCTCGCCCTGAGGGTTAAAATGCATGGACATTTCAATAAACATGTCTCATTTGGGTAACCACAGGCCGTCATCTCTGTTGAAAGATACCTTTTAAAAAGAAAAGGTAAAAAAAAATTAAAACCATGGATGCTTAGCATGTGTACCGTACTTCAACCGCAAGACCAGTGGTGAGTTCCATTACAAAGAACAGCAAGAATTGCTATGCAACACATGACCCCCTACCGATGTGATATCTTCTTAGTCCAAAAATGGTATAACTCTGTAAAAAAAATGGACAAAATGCCCTGAAACTCGAACTTGTTCTGTAACTTGTCGTAATAAAGTCATGTACCAAGTTTCAGTTGAATATGTTAAAGGGAATGGGGAAAAGTCTGAAGAACCACAGGTGGGACGGATGAACGGAAAGACGGAGAGCAAACCTGTAGTCCCTTCCGGTGAAACCCGTAGGGGACTAATAAACTTGTCGAATGCTTGCCAAGTGGCTGATGCACTTCATCGAACCAGTTGACAAGGAACGGTTGGCTTGGCAAGTGATGGCAAGCTTATTAGTCAGGGAGCATCATAAGTCCCGTGGGATTTTTGGTATGAAAGCAAACCACCATGCTAGACTCTTCAAGTGGACCCTAATGATTAATAAAAAGATTGGTGGCACTCTGGGAAATGGTGCTGACGTGTATTTTGAACACATTTAACATTTTTTGAAGAATGACTATTTTACGCCGCTTAAAAAGTGACATAATGTCACCCTGACCCCTCCATATACCACCAATTTTGTCATATTTGGTATCAAATTGACCGGCATGAACCTCTGCATACTCATATATCATTTATTCGTCAATATACGAGCCATATCATGAATAAATCACACAAAAATCAAAATTTTGACCATATTCGACTTCGGTTTCACCGTCCGCAGTTCACCAAAATACCTTTTTCTCAACATTGTGCTCACCAATCTGCTAATGAATAGTATTCCAACGTACCTATGTTATCACTAGTTCTTTTGATATTTTATACATATCATCACTTGATAATTCAACGAGATATACCTCAAAATGTAACCCTAACCCCTAATGAATCGGAAGGTTACTCTTTCCGACATCTGTAAATTTGGATGCATGATTTTGTAAACACATGCCACAAATCCTACTGTAGATGATTAGGTTGAGGTATCTTCCCATATGAATAGTAACCATGGTATCCACTAATATAAGCATTTCTCTCTTTCAGATGTGATGCTGCTGAAGAGCCACAAGATGATATATTCAATGCAATATAGCTGATTCTGTTTAAAAACATACTTTTATGTTTTTCACTGTTATGTTTTTCAGACGCAGCAGAACATCTGACAAGAACAGAAAGGTCATCGGTAGTTTGTAGACACAGATTGGAACTCCAGCAAACTATCCCTCTTTGTACCCAGTGACGGCTATTGCGTATTCTGCTATTGCTAACAAATGCTTCCACATTTAATACATCACCTTGTCAACATCGAAATGGAGTCAGCCACAAAAACTGTATTTCCTCCAGAGAAAGTTGCGAGAGTAGACACTGACTATTCCTTGTATTATTTGCCAAAACAAAAGTGCCGCAACATTAGTTCAGAGTCCCAGTGCTTACGAGAAGATATTCTCTGTATCAGAGAGCGAGCTAAGTACGGTGACAGAGACTATCCCGAAATCAGCCGGCGACTTGGAAATGTCTCCAGCCAGGACCTGCAGGAAAAATCTGCATCATGGCACAGGAAATGTCAGCAGAATACTGTTCATGCTGGAATGCTCAACAGGCAAAAGGACACTACGAGAAACGATTATCATCCAAAGAGAATCCATGATGAAAAATCTCTCAGGCCTCAACTACATTTACACGCTCTCATTCAACCCCATACAAGAGTGACCTGTGTTTCTTCTGTGATCTTGGAGCAACGCGTACTAATTCACTACATCTACTCGCCACTGGAAATGCAAGACTTTCTCTTGAGGAAGCCATTGCAAAAGTGGAGACGAACAGCTTCGTGTGAAGCTCAGTACCTAATAAACCCCACAGACACGCATGCCATTGATGTTAAATACCACAAGCGACTGTGCGCAATTCATGTAACAAATGTTTGGCGTGTCAAGAAATCATCAGAAGTTCCTCAAGTCAGTATTGTAGTTGAGGTTGCAGCAGAAATTGAGTTCCTAGCCTAGCAGAAGGCATGATGTTGGATGGAAAGATCCTCAACATGGGTGAACTACAAGACACTTTCACTGCAATAAGATCTGCTAACAACGTGACCCATCCAGAATGCCCCCGCAAGGTAATCAAGCAACTGCTGCAGAACGAAATACCCAATATAGAGTTCAAACAACCGAAGCGCATCAATGAGCCAGAACGTTGCACAATCAAAACTACCAGGGATGAAGCCATTAACCGGATGGAGGAAACAGAGATGGGGATGGAATCGGACATGAGGGTCTATACAAAGCATCTTCAATTTTGAGGAGAGCGAACGCAAGGCCGACAAATGGACATTCACTGGAAACTTATCTGACTCTACGAGCGAGCATGTTCCAGAAGAACTCTACATATTTTATAGATGGTTAATCCAGGGCCCAAACACAACATTGTCAACAGACAAGGAATACTTCGTCGTCAACAAGCATGCCGTCAGTCTGGCACAAAGTACTGTGGCGAAGTACTTGTCACCGCAACAAGGAGGAAACAAGGTAACGAAGACCTTCAAAATGACACACGAGATGCCACAGCAACTGGCTATCGGAATAGCCATGAGGCAAGCCACCAGGAGCAAAAAAGTTGTTGATATGCTACATAAGTTCGGAGTGCTGTGGAGTACAACAGATTACTCAGAATAGAAGGGCAGATAGTGTCTACCGTACTTCAGAGAATGGCAATAAACGATGGCCTTTACATCCCCCAGATGTTGTGTGGGAAGATACTTGTTCTTTGCAGTCGACAATGTCGATTTTGCGGAGGACACTACCGACGGAAAAAGAACCCTTCATGCTACAGCAATGGCGATTTACCAGAGTGTGATCCAGGCGATGAGATTCCAAAGCTCGAACTAACTGGACCAGCCCAGATGCGTTCAATCACAGATCTACCAAGCATAACCACAAAGCTGGTGGACTGTCCAAAACCAACAGCAAAGCCTCAGAGTTCATCCTATGCATCATTCTGCGTCAGAGAAGGTACCAACAAATCGGAGTATCTACCCGATGTTGCCTGGCTGATGGACGAACCTACGCAGGTTCGAACAGAAAGAAGACATGTTACCACATCGAGTAGCGAAGAACATGAGGAAGTGGTTTCGGCTACTCCTGGACAGATTCCATCACCACAAAACTATGGCTGGAAACTTGAGGAGGCCAATGGGTTCAGTCATGACCACTCAACTCCCAGCACCAAAGTCTGTTATTCATTTCGTGAAATGCAACTGTTCCAAGTTGAGATGTCAAACAGCACGATGCACCTGCGTGAAAGCAAGCATCAACTGCACAGACATGTGTGGATGTCCAGTCTGGAAGACAACTGCGAAAACTCGCACCACTCAACCGACGACGACGAGATGAAGTACCAGACGAACACGATAACGATGATGACAGCGACGAGCTCTTTGGATGAGAGCTGACTGCCATGGGACTTATGCATACGTATGAACGCGGTAGGGTTACATTTTGAGGTATATCTCGTTGAATTATCAAGTGAATGATGATATAAAATATCAAAAGAACTAGTGATAACATAGGTACGTTGCGATACTATTCATTAGCAGATTGGTGAGCACAATGTTGAGAAAAAGGTATTTTGGTGAACTGCGGACGGTGAAACCGAAGTCGAAATATGGTCAAAATTTTGATTTTTGTGTGATTTATTCATGATATGGCTCGTTATATTGACGAATAAATGACATATGAGTATGCAGAGGTTCATGCCGGTCAATTTAACACCAAATATGACAAAATTGGTGGTATATGGAGGGGTCATGGTGACATTATGTCACATTTTAAGCGGCGTAAAATAGTCATTCTTCATAAAATGTTAAATGTGTTCAAAATACACGCCCGCACCATTTCCCAGAGTGTGCCACCAAGCTTTTTATTAATCATTAGGGTCCACTTGAAGAGTCCAGCATGGTGGTTTGCTTTCATACCAAAAATCCCACGGGACTTTATTTTGTGCAAGATGCTGCCTGACTATATTAGTCCCCTACCAGTTTCACCAGAGGGGACCACAGGTTTGCTGTCTGTCCAGATGTCCTTCCTTCCGTCAGTCCATCCGTTCGTCCCACCTGTGGTTTTTCTAACTTTTTTCCCCATACAAACCTTCCTTTTTCCTCTTTTTTTTGTGTCACAAACCTTCCCAGGAGTTCTCTGAACTCACCTTCATTGGTTTCATTGACACAGCTCCTTTTTAGCATTTCCACGAGAGGGGCATTGACGTGTATGACGTTTGGATATATTTAATTAGATGCTGCACGTACTTTTATAAATTTGCTTCCGGCAATTAATCAGATCCAGAAATGATGTAATCGACACAATATTATGTTGTGCAATATTATGTGAATACATGTCCATGAACATGTCAAATACAGTTTGTAATGTGTAATTCCATTCCTTTTTCCTTTTTGTGTCAACAAACCTTCCAGGATTCTCTGAACTCACCTTCATTGGTTTCTTGACACAGCTCCTTTTTAGCATTTCCACGAGAGGGGCATTGACGTGTATGACGTTTGGATATATTTAATTAGATGCTGCACGATACTTTATATAAATTTGCTTCGCGCAATTAATCAGATCCAGAAAATGATGTAATCGACACAATATTATGTTGTGCAATATTATGTGAATACATGTCCATGAACATGTCAAATACAGTTTGTAATGTGTAATTCCACCATCATGGAAAATGTGACTTCAACATCTCAATTCTCCCTCTACCCTCCCTCCCCCCCCCCCCTCCCCATCTTCTCTTTTCTCCTCCAACCTCATCCACACACACTGGCACAGTAGAGAGTGGGAGGGGAAGAGGAGGGAGTAGGGGGTGAAGGGTGGGAGAGGATGGAGAGTGATTTACTTATGCCTTGACTGATTGACTGAGAGGGGGAAGAACCGCCTTCACTGTTCTCATCCATCTGTTCATTGTAAACTTTAAAAGCATCGGATTCACGTCACAAATTAAAAATTCTTAAAAACCAAATATTATTAAATAAATTATGGATTCCATCATGAGTCCACAAATCAATTTATTACGTCAAAGTTTTTTGATAGTATTTTTAAATTAAATAATTGGAAAAGAGTTTGTGACTTGCCTTCACTAAACTCTGTATACACACTCCGGGAACAAAGAAAAATATATATTACATATAATTAGCCACAGTTTATCCCTAACTTCAGTTTTCCTTAACAGAGAACCCCTACTCTCGCTCTTCTACTCCCTTGTCGCTCATCAGTCGACCAGATATTTTCAAAACTGATATTAAAATGCATTTTTGTCTAAAAAACGCTAATTTTCGTCCAATTTTCGAGGGGGGCCCTCGAGGTGCTGATAGAGAGTCGGAGCCGCTGGGATTACAGGTTTCCTGGGTCAAAAACTAAGATCCAGGCTTTCAATGACATCTTGGATGCTGCTGTCCTGTCTGTACCTGTTTGTGGTGAGGATCTTGAGGTCGTGGAAGAGATTCACTTACCTTGGCAGTTGATATTCATGTCTCTGCCGGCTGTGAGTCAGAGCGTCAATAGACGTCGGGCCTGGGAGTCATGGAATTCACTGGATCATGGGGTTGTTGCGCTGCACGGTACCTGTGCGGGAGGTCGAAAGTCCGAGTCTTCAGGTCCTTGGTGCTTCCAGTCTTGCTCTATGATGTGAGACTTGGACTCTGACAGGGATCTGAGATGGAGACTTAATCCTTGGTACCAGGTCTCTCAGAGAATCCTTAGCTATCGCTGGTCAGACTTTGTTGTCCAATGAGCGGTTGCTGAGAGAGGACTCATGAAGATTTGTTACCTGCCATCGTCCATGAGCGCAAGCTGTGGCTGTACGGACATGTGGCTCGTTTTCCTGACTCTGATTCCTGCTCATCAGATTCTCTCAGTGAGGGAGTCTCGGTGAGTGGAGGAGGCCAATGGGCTGACCTCGTGCCTCGTGGTTGCAGCAGGGTCATGGGCATCTCAAGGAGATGGGGATGGACTCGGCATCTGCCTGGGGGTGGCCAGATGGAGGCCCCTGGAGTACCGGTGGAAAGTGGACTGAGCGACGCGCTGCTCCGGCACATGCTCCCATACCTGACCTGACCTTCTCCCGATTTTTGCAGCCAAGTCTTAACCATCTTTGCGCCTTTGTTGGGGCCTCATCAGGGCAGCCACATCACATTCCCATCCACGGAAGGTGACAGTTTTTGGTTGTGCAATGTGTTGCTTCCCATCACGAAGCAAGCTAATATGGGTCACGAATAGCTGATGTCTGTTCATAACCATATGAGGTCTAGCATTGTCGAGTCCGTTTAACTAGAGGTCACGTGGTTACCTGAGTGGGGAGCGTGCCCTCGGCAAATTACCATTATTATTCTGATTAGATTTTAATTAGGGCGGCGAGCCGTTTAACCGCTGGACGCTGCCGACGATTTTTGGTCAAATCTGTGGTAATTACCTCCAGTCTATCTCGGTTCAGACAATGCGTAGACCAATGGAAGGAAAGGACAAACACGGACAGGTTGGAAATCGACAAATAATTATTAATAATAAAATAAATAAAAGAACTTTTTATTTGCCTGAGTAATAATGAATGAATTTCAAAGCAAAATCAATCAAAATGCCAGGAAAAGAGACAAAGAGCAGATGCTTATTGGGGTTGATTTACTTATAGCCTAAACACAGACAGGAACCCAGCAGATCATTCAGGGGAGGGGAGGGGGAGAATCGTCTCGCTCACCAGAAAGTCGTCCGTGAAGCGAAAACGTCCTGAAAACTGCGGTGGTGCGTGTCACGTCCGTCGCCAGCACCCAGCTCTGCCGTGCATCCTCTCGCGGGGCAGCCTTGAATGCCAGTCGAAGGTCTGGAGGGCACCGAGATCGCTCCGTCACGGGTTTAGACCCTGGGTGTTGTTGGTGATCGACCCGTGCCTCACTTGTTTGGCGGCACTGCTCACACCACACGCCTCGCTTTGCCGAAGCACTGGAAAGGGGCAAATTGTCTTGTCGGTGCCTTGTCAGACACCCGCTTCTTGCTCGCTTCTCTCGCCCTTTCGCTTTTCTTCTCCTCACGCTTTTCTCTTCAGAACGCTTTTTTCCCTCCTTTCTCTCCTCACTTTTTCTCTCTGACTTTTTCTTCTCCTCTTTTTCTCCTCAGAACGTACCTCTCGCT
>CM068965.1:79784113-79795189 GCA_035128595.1 Eptatretus atami | reverse complement strand
GCACTTGGAAACTGGAGGAAACTCTGACAGGAAGAGGTCTGGCAGACCCAAAGCCACAACACAGTCAGAAAACAAGTTTCTAAGAGTCAACAGCTTGCGTGATAGGCATCTCACACGACAGCAGCTTCAAGCACAACTTAACACTCGTCAAAGTAAGGAAGTCTGAGTTTCAACTGTGAAGAGAAGACTTTGAGCTGCAGGTTTAACAGGTCGAGTGGCATTAAGAAAGCCATTGCTAAGATGGCAAAATATGAAAAAGAGGCTTGCCTGGGCCCATGAAGAGCACCGATCCAGTGGAACTAACTGAAAACTGGAAGAGGGTCTTATGGACCAATGATCAAAATTGAAATCTTCGGTTCATCACGCAAGGTTTTGTACGTGTCGAGTAGGCGAAAGGATATTTCCTCAGTGTGTGACACCCAACTGTGCAAACATGGAGTAGGAAGCGTGAATGATCTGGGGCCTCTTTTGCTGGATCCAGAGTCGGCGACTTGCAGAGATGTGACTGTCACCCTGAACCAAAAGGGCGAACAAAGCATTTTGCAGCGCCATGCAATACCCCTCTGGTTTACGCCTAGTGGTCAGGGTTCATCCCACAAGCAAGATAACGACCCAAAACATACCTCAGGCTATGTCAGAACTACCTAAGAAGTAAAGACAAGACAGTAGGCTTCAAATCATGGACTGGCCATCACAGGCCTCCAGATTTAAACCCCATCGAGCTGGTTTGGGATAAACTGGACAGAAGGGGTGAAAGCAAAGCAACCTACAAGTGCAGCACATTTGGTGGAGAACTATTGCAACAGTGTTGGGAAAGAACTTTCCAAACATATTTGATTTCATTGTGGAAAGAATGCCATAAGTATGTTTGGCTGTTTATATTGCGAGAGGTGGCTACTTTGATGAGTCAAAAATTGAGATTAATTTTTGTTCAAAAAGGATTCCATGATTTCTTTTTTTATTCTCAATGTGTTTTAGTTTGTCTACATACTTTAATTTCAGCGTACATGGAAACATTAAACTGCTTAAATTTCAGTAAAAACTGGAAAAATGGGGGTGTTCTAAAACTTTTGACCGGTAGTGTATATTAACTATATATATATATATATATATATATATATATAATAATATATATATAGTTTAACGAATTTGCCGCCCGCCCAGCGTGCGAGAACGACCGCTTTTTAACGAATCGTGGCGCTGCGCCCACGAAACTAATCAATTCAGTCGTGACTTTCCGGAACCACGCCGGAAACCAGTCACGGGTGTGTCCAAGCGCACACCTACGGCCTAGTCAACATTCTACCCCGCGCGAGCAGGGTCAATCACGAATATCCGATTATACCTAAGTATTCGCGCGGGTCAGTATAATTACGGAGAGACCGTACTCACGTAGGCCTGCTTGACACGAACCGCTAAGCGGTTCGTTCGTTCTGGATAACCGAGGCGGGGTATTATCGCCAGACCTCGCCGGACCGCGATTTATTATCGGTATTCAAAAACCAATAACATTCCGAAAGACGCAATATGGCATTAAATGGGGAAAGATGCACACGACGAACAGGGTTCACATTTCAAATAAGCACATTTATTAACACGTATGCAGTCAGGTATGCAACCAAACACAAGCAATGAATGCGGCACGCATGCAGTTATGCAGTCAATGGCCGAAATCAACGCAATGAGCAGTTTGTTTTGCGAAGACTGCGGACGGGACAAAGACGCGAGCAAGCGAAGCGCATAACCAACACCGTCTATAATGAATTATGTACAGGCACTTAAACAGTTTCTCTACTTAAGGGACACGGCGCCACATCATTCACACAAATAAAAGCAAAGAAAGACCCCTCAAAGGCAAGGGAGTCAGACTGGACCCGTAGGCCTTATTGTCCAGGAGCTTGGTTGACCGAAGGAACTCCCAGAGGCCGCCGCAGGTTACCTCCATCCTCGTGGTGACTTGGTTGGGCGACCCTCGATGGACCCTCTCAAGCTCCTCACGACTGCGGGACTCCAGGCCGAACGCGGCTGCCCACAACTCCACACTCCGAGACCTCCACCGACTGACTGCTCCACCCAGACCGATACCTCCACCAGACCGACTGCTCCACCCAGACCGAGACCTCCACGACCACCAACAACCAACCGCGCGGAACGCTCCGTGCGCCTTTTTATCCCCCTCTGCCTTCTCACCCCCCTTCTTCCAGCTCGCCGCGGGAAGCCTCTAGAAGGAGGGCATGTTTTACCTCAACGCCCTGGCTCCTCCTTCGCGGCGCGCGAAGGGAAAGAAGAAATCGTTGCGGTGGCCTCAATGGGAATGTGGCCGCAGGAACATTTTTCGCCCAAAAACAGGCCCCACCTTACATCACCTTTGACCCCTGGCTCAATCCGCCCTTCCCCCGTCCCGAAGCGTGGAAAGCAGGAGGGAAAATCCCTTGCGTTATCGGAACCCTTCTTCTTTCATCATGGCCGAGACGGTTTTTGATGCGGAGAGGGTTGTACGTGGTTGTTGGATGAGGGTGATTTGGTGGTGTGGTTGGTGGTTGAGGTGGTCGTGGTTGTTGTAATGGTGGTGTGGTTGGCGTGTTGGTGGTCGGTGAGGGTGGTGTGGTTGGGCGGGTTGTAAAAGGTGGTTGGTGTGTGGTTGGTGGTTGAGGTGATCGTGGTTTGTTGTAATGGTGGCGTGGTTGGCGTTGTGTGGTGGTCGTGGAGGTGGTGTGGTTGGGCACTTGTGAAAAAGGTGGTTGGTGGTGTGGTTGGTCCAAAATAACGATAGGCAAAGAATAACGGCTAACTCAAAGATCACAGCCTGATAACACGAATAAATCCCTTTAGACCACGGTGGGGAAATCTATCTGACACACACACTTAGCGATATAACTGATCTTGGGGATATCCTTTATGGTGCTCTGCGAATTTCCACAACCGTAACAATATATATATATATAATAATGTATGTATATATATATATATTATAGTATATTATAACATACATATATACATACATATATACATATATACATATTGAATGTGTGGAAAGAAAATAATTATATTAATGTACTCTAAAATTGTAATTGTTGCTGGTGTTTTATAAAATTTAATTTTATGCTATAAGTCGAATTGGCTGTCAGTGATGTTTTTCCTTTAGCCAAGAGTCTTTGACCTAAATGTTGATAAAAGGAATGCCTTGTATGGAACAAAGTGACCTGGCTGATAACAGCAACTTTGGTTATGATTAACATATTGCTTTTCCCTAGAAGACACGTATTGCAGTTGGAGTTCTTTGCCTAATGCTTACAGCCCCTCCACTCTTCCATGAAAGCATTATAAATACCAGAAATTGTAATCTTGTGTGAATGCAAATCATTGAAGATGGCTCACCATCTCGTGGCTTGTGCCCTTGGTAGTAGCCAAGTACCAAGTATAATAAAACCTCTGATGTGATGTACTTTCATGTTGTGGCAAGTGAATTAGCAGTGTTTTCATTTGAATAACAGGATTACATCGAGTCGGTTAAACGGTTAATTAAAAGTAATAAAAACAAATACAACGTTAAAGAATGAATTCGACAACAATGTATGAATGTATGTATGTATGTATGTATATTATATGAATGTATGTATGTTATGTATGTATGTATGCATAATACATATGAATGTATGTATGTGCATATATATACAACATATATATATATATATATATATATATATATATATATATATATATATATTGTTACGGCTGTGGAAATTCGCAATACACCAGAAAGGTCCTCAGGTGAGATATATCGATAAGTTAATGTGTAGTTAGCCCACACCCGTTGTTTAGAGGGAATATGTGTGATTCATTCAGGCTGCGACGTCTTTAGTTAGCCTTTTTTCTTTGCTGTCGTTATTTTGGTGCAACCACAACGCCAACCATCGCCACCAACCTCTCCACAACCAACATCTCAACAACCGCGCCATGCACACCACGACGCCACCTTCAAAACCTTCCCCACCACCATCTTCGCCACCACCACCTTACGAACGCCATCCCCATCCACCGCGCGGCCACGATCTCCGCGGGATGGGTGAGGACGCGGGATTGTGCACTGAAGGTTCTTGCGGGAGCCCGGGGAGAGGTCTCCCGCCTGAATCTCCCGCCCGAATATCTCCCGCCTGAATCTCCCGCCGGAATCTCCCGCCCGAATTTCTCCCACCTGAATCTCTAGCCTGATGGTCATCGTGCTTGGTGAGAAGGGGGAGGGGTGGGGCAGCTCGCTCCGATTGGTGGATGCGGCGTGTGACGTGATCAGGGAGGAGGAACGTCCCTGTCGAGACCTTTCTCGAAACGCCTCGAAGAGGGGTGGAGCGAAGAACGGGACGGAGCGACAGGCGGAGCCCCGCGCTACAAAGGGGCGGACGAGGAGAGTTCAGCGCGCTTGATCCCTTTGTACATGACGGTGTGGTGAGAGAGAGAGGAAGCTCCTGCTAGAGTTTTGGAGAGGTCAGTCGGAGTCGGTGCGGTCCCGAGACCCGCTGGTGGGACGGAGCGTCTGCCATTCCCCTCTCCCGGCCCCAAGTATCGACGGTTCTTCCCCCCCCCCCCCCCCCGTCCGCACGAGATAGGCCGGAAAACCCCGTTCGTTCCCCAAAACCTCCGTGGCGTCGAGCGGCCAACACGCTGCGGCGACAGACGAGCTCACCGACCACGCCGGAGGGCTGAAAGCTGAGGGCGCGGGAGAAGGACTCGGTGCGCAAAAAGGGAAGTCGCCACTTTTGTTTCTTTGGGTTTTGTGTAAATGTGTGTGTGTGGCGCCAGTCCGTCAAGTTTAGACCTGCATAAGTGCCAGTGTAATTATATATTCGGTTGTAGCTCTGCGTTTCGTTCTTGCTTTTGTTCTTGCCTCTGTATATGTGCATGATTAATTGTTGCTGACTGGAAATACGTGCTTCCGTGTGTCCGCGCATTAAAAGTGCTTGTCGAACTGTTTCCCGTTTCGTTTCGTCCTTTCCTTTGTTGAATCTCCATCTTGCATCACGTAAGGGATTGATAGTGGGTTTAAAACACCCGGTAACTAATCTGAACCGTCAAGGTCGACGATAACTCCGCTCGGTTATCCCTGTAGCACGGAACGAGCCGCTTAGCGGTTCGTGTCCGGAGTCGACCTGTGGCGTGGTACAACCCTCGGTAGGTTACCCGTGCGAGTACTTAGGTATATCGACTTTCGGCGATTCACCCTATTTCGCGCGCGTAGAATGGGACTGGGTTGTGGTGAGGTTAAACCCCCACGTGGCTAGCCCTTGGCGATAGTTCCAAGAGGGTCACGACTGAATTGTCCGTTCCGGTGGGCGACGCGGTCGCCATTCGAGTCAAGCGGCTATCGATCGCACGCCGGACGGGCCAGAATTCGTAACAATATATACAGTATTATGTATGTATAATATATTATATATATATATATACAGTATGTATCATGTATGTATATATATATATATATACAGTATGTATGCATGTATGTGTATATATATTATATTATTATATATATATATATATATATATTATATATATATATATACAGTATGTATGTATGTTTGTATATATGTATGTATATCTGCTTGGTGTTGGCTTAATGGTTAGGGTGTAGGCTTGGGATCTTAGTATCCTGAGTTCCAATCCCACTCGGCTGTTGATTTAATACCAGGTGGGGTTGACTCTGCGTGTCATCCTTTGAGGTCAGACAAAATGAGTGCCAGCTTGCTGGTATGCTGTGTCAGAATGGCGACCCGTCCAGGATTGTGCCCAATAGCCAAGGAGACTGCTTTGGCAGCAGCAATGCAATGCTCTGCACAGAGTGTGGGCCTGATAGATGGATTGAACTAGATTAGGTTAGGCTAAGCTAGACTTGACTAGACTTATAACATCCACATTGAGTTTGGGAGGTTGTTAGTTCAAATCCCAGTTGGGTCATAACAAACACAAACAAGAAAAGCACTCAGTAAAGCAAACATGCAATGCCTGCTCCACTCGAGCACATTGGGCTCAATAAGTTTTTTGAAATATCATTTTTAGCCACATTGCTCAATGGTAAAGGATCACTTTTAAAAAATTTAAATTCTCATGTCCGGATCGGATTCATATCTTTACCAAAATCGAATCAATTCGTCCTTGCGACACACCCAACCTATCCACCATGTTTCGTCCGAACCCATCCACAACTTTTTGAGATGTGGTGCTTCATATCGGTTTAGCCCTATCACTCAATGGTGAAGAATCACTTAAAAAATAATGATCGGATCCAGATCCGGATTCGGATCTACACCAAAATTGAAGCAGTTCGTCCTTGTCACACACTCAATCTGCCCACCAAGTTTCATCCGAAACCGTCCACAACTTTTTAAGATATCCTGTGCACAAACAGACAGACAAACAAACAGGGAGTAAAAACAACCTCCTTTCACCTTTGGTGGTGGAGGTAATAAACTGGATTGACTTGATTGACTTGACTTGAGTCCGTGCTGCTTCCTTGCTTGACACTCAGGATTGAAAATGATAGAGCACAGACAAACAACGTTGGGAAGGCAATGGCAAAACACACAGTGTAACGGCTGCGAAGAAACTGCTTCGGCAGCACCCACTCCATGTGAAGAGTGTGTTCCATCCATGTGTATATCCTGTACGTATGCAAACTTGTATGTACACTTGGCATATGCCCATGTGTCTCTTCTAAGCCATCTATCTTGGGTTTTAATCCAAATTCCTCAATGTGTGTGCATGTGCCATCCCTCGGATAGATGTTAAACTGGGCGTCGCATCTGCTAGCATTAGTTGGTAGACATCATCCAATATCCCACGGTGTCCTTCATGCAGAGTTGGCGAGCTATCGTCACCAGTTCAAACAAATCCTAAAATGCTGCCCTGACTTTCTTAGTCAGAGTCGCGACCTCACAAGGACTGTCGCCTAGAGTAATTGCTTCGGTTGCAATGCTGTGCATATGACATGGTACTGTAGATGATGATGTTGATGATGTTGATGATGTTGATGATGTTGATGATGATGAATATATAAATATATATAGACCCCGATGGGGTTTACTTTTGGAGCAAATTGACTGGTGTGGTGTACATCGATGACGATGAGGGAAGTCTAGTTGGGGGTAAGAGGGAGAGGCCAAGGTTTGAGTAGAGGGGTCACAGTGTAGACAACCTCACACCCATCATACATCACGTATAAACAGCCCTAGGCATATCTCTGTACCTGGAGAGTATTGAAAGGCAGACTGTTGTTTCCTGATTAACGCACAGTAGCCGCAGCAAAGCAAATCCGGAATTCTGTTATTCTTGCCAGGGCAGGGAAGGAGCCCATTCCTCCCCTGTCTTCTCGCAGCTGCCCCAACAGTTCCAGTGCCCACTCCTCTGGAAAGCTTCAAACGCCATGCGAGACGGCTCTCCCTAATGCTTCGCGCACGTTACAAAATGTTTGTTTAAAGTTCCTCGAGTGGCGCTTTTCTATGGGCACCGCGTCTGCTTGTTCGCAACAAGGCTCGTAACGTGATGCGCGATGACACGCAGGTACCGTACCTGCGCTCTCTCTCTCTTCCAATCGGTCGTGTCTCGAGCTTAAAGCAAAACTCCACCATCGCTTCCGCCAATTATAGCCTACACGAGCTCATCAGAAATAAATTATCCTCCAATCGGCTTATGTACACAAATGAGTCGGCTCCATCCGACTGACTGGACCCGTCATGTACGGGAGACCCTGATCATAAACCTGATGGATGAGTTGAAATTTAATTCACCAAAATGAACCAAAAACATTTTTTAAAAATAAAATAAAATTGGCAAAAATATGATGGTTTTTTCCTTTTCTCAAAGTGATCCACCAAAAACAATAATTTCGTCGAACAATTCATGAATACTTTTCGGGAGGTTGTTCAGTTAACAGATGTGGAGCAACATGTCCCCACTACTCCTTGCTCTTCTCCATCCTCCCCAGTCCTTTCGTTTCAATGTATTGAACGATTATCGTTTGGAATTTTTGAATTCCGTCACCCTCTGCTGAGGACATTCAGGATATTGAACATATAGCCAGTGCTGGGAAGGTTGTACGGGTGGGGGCGGGTTGGATAATTTTGCCTTAAATTTCTGGACATGGAGGACATGTAGCCCCCCCCCCCACCTTAATTATATAATCTATACATTGTCTTGTCTGATATAGAATCTCAACAACAAACTACAAGAAATCATTTTCCTTGAAGAGTGTTGGTTGCATCATCCACTGATATACCGGTTAACCCTTCATGGACCACAAGCATCTTTAAAGTAATTTTTCGATACAAGTCCAATTTTATGATTAGTTTGGTAACTTTAAAAATTTTTTTCAATGAAATTCAAGAGGATGCATGGCGAAAAATACAAGTTTTTCTCATCAACAAAAGAACAAAAGAAAAATTATGCAATGAAACGGAAGATCAAGAAGGAACCCGAAAAAGTAAAGACCAAAGATGGAGTCATCAGGAGGAACCTGGATATGATTTGGGTGTCAGCCGCTACTTCACTACCCTCAAACCCATCGAGCCAATTGAGAAATGAGAAAAGTTCTTAGCCAGTGTTAGCTACAATGTTTGCGATTGTACAAACCTCAAGGAATCTAAAATTGAGGGAAAATATCGGGGTTAAACCACTTTAAAGTTTAGGGACATATAATCTCCTTTGGGCCTTCGAGGATGAAGCCAGGTGTCCTATTGGCTTGCACGTTTTTGTTGAGGTTAAATATAATCTTTCACTAACAGCAGGTCATTGTGCTGTCCTAGTACAATGGCCAAAGTCCTGTGTATTGGTCTGCATCATCACTCATTCTTGCTAACGGGCAGTCTCTCAGCAATGCCAACCCGATATGATGAGTTCAGTTGAGACAGCAGTTCTGTGGGTACAAAATCTTCCATCCTCAAGCTAAAGGTGCTTTGTCAGGAAAGTTGCTCCTTCATATAAACTTCGATAGCATCTTCAATGATTAATCACGAGACCATCGTGCATTAGACGCGTACAACTTGGACCAACACCTATTAGATGCGATGAGGTTGAAGCGTAAGGCCTGTTGCTCTCACGTCGATGACAGGCCGGTGGCTTCTGCTTTTCCCCTCCTCTCCTCTGGTCTATCTCTTTCCGCTCTCTCAGTCATCTGACCCTCCCCATCTCCTCCAGGATGCAGGTGTTATTCCAGTAAAACTCTCTTGGTTAAACTCCAACAATCCACGATTTCTACCTCACCTTTGTTCCTTTTTCGTCCCATTTGTGGAACTCCATCCCTTCCTGAGGCCGTTCAGTTACACTCTTTCGTCCAGAACTCAGTGCACCACCATCTCATGGCATCCCCCGTTTCCACTGACAATATTTTTACCCCCATCAATTCTATAACCTGTTCTCGGTCTCGTCTCGGTCTCGGTCTCGTTCGGTCTCGGTCTCGGTCTCGGTCTCGGTCTCGGTCTCGGTCTCGGTCCGTTCTCTCTCTCTCTCTCTCTCCTCTCTCTCTCTCTCTCTTCTCTCTCTCTCTCTCTCTCTCTCTCTCTCTCTCTCTCTCTCTCCCTCCACCCCCCTCTTCTCATTGTTATCTCATTCCCTTGTTTGTTTGTTTCACTCTTGCTCCTATACCACCTCACATATTGTGTTATTATATATAATATATATATATATATATATATATATATTATATATTATATATATTATATATATATATATATATAAACTCCGTACAATCTGCGTCATCGTCACAGTGAGTTTCAAACACATTGCCCCATCGTGCGATAATTTCACAACAAAACAACTGACCAACGCTTGTGGGAGCAGGAACGGGAGCAGGAACGTTGTTGTAACATCAAACAAATCAATGCTGCAATTAACGCTAAATAGCCGTTTGTCAAAATATGGTATATCCCACCCCCAGGGGTGTAATTAGTCCGCTGTCTGCACAGTCTCAGCTTGAGAAGAGGAGCGAGCGCACGATGGTCCCGTTCGGGGTAAAAACAAATAGGAAGGATCTGCGGCTTTGGCCTCAACACACATGGTAGTGCTTCGATAGGAGTAAAAGTGGACAATTTCCTTCCATGATTCATTGTGGAACATCAACACGGTCCCCGATGACTCGTTCACGAAGCATTAACCTCGAAATAAAAATTTTCGGATAAACTTTTGAAAGTTTGGGATAACCCTCTGAGGGAGTAGCGAAGCTTTAAACTTTAATGAGCAAACAGTTTTGTGTTTTTTTTTTAATGTTTGGTCAAGTACTGTGACCAACGGCAATTGTTTCAACATGTGCAAATGTTTTGCAGCTTTCTTAATATCGCAAGGTTTTCCAGTGCAAGGTTACCAGCTCCACCTACTGCGATATCTGCACACTGAATATTTACACTGAATTCCCGTTTCTACCAATACACCCTCATTTGAGGATAGACGTTGAGGAATCGCTCCACGATGGGTACTCTAATATATATATATATATATATATATATATACACTACATGGCCAAAAGTATGTGGACACCCCTTCTAATTGGTGGATTCAGCGATTTCAGCCACACCCATTGCTGACAGGTGTATAAAATCAAGCACACAGCCATGCAATCTCCATAGACAAACATTGACAGTAGAATGGGCCATACTGAAGAGCTTGGTGACTTTCAACGTGGCACCGTCATCAGATGCAACCTTTCCAACAAGTCAGTTCATCAAATTTCTGCCCTGCGAGAGATGCCCAGTTCAATTGTAAGTGCTGTTATTGTGAAGTGGAAATGTCTTGGAGCAACAACAGCTCAGCTGCGAAGTGGTAGGCTACACAAGCTCACAGAACGGGACAGCCGAGTGCTGAAGCGCGTAGCGTGGAAAAACTTGTCTGTCATCAGTTACAACACGCACTACCGAGTTCCAAACTGACTCTGGGAGCAACGTCAGCACAAGCACTGTTCGTTTTGAGCTTCATGAAATGGGTTTCTACGGCTGAGCAGCCACACACAAGTCTAAGATCACGATGCACAATGCCAAACGTCGGCTGGAGTGGTGTAAAGCTCACCGCCATTGGACTCTGGTGCAATGGAAATGTGTTCTC
>CM068965.1:79772561-79783889 GCA_035128595.1 Eptatretus atami | reverse complement strand
GGTGGGGTTGACTCTGCCTGTCATCATTCCGAGGTCGGCAAAAATGAATACCAGCATGCTGGTATCCTGTGTTGGAGTGGCGACCTATCCAGGATTGTGTCCAAGAGTGACAACCCATCCAGGATTGTGGCCAATAGCCAAGGAGACTGTTTTGGCAGCACCAATGCTCTGCACAGAGTCTGGTCCCAAAGGATGGATATTTGCACATATATTCACCATCTGGTAGAAAAAGAGAGAAGAGAGAGAGAGAGAGAGAGAGAAGAGAGAGAAGGAGAGAGAGGAGAGGAGAAGAGAGAAACATATATGTATATATATATATACGAGCTGAATTCCCCCGAGGCTTGCCCGGGTTCTTTTTGAATGAATTTAATCTTCTGTACATAGGTCTGACGCGAGCCAGTATTAATTCCCTATTGGGCTACGGCAGTCATAGCCTAAGGGTTGTGAGGAGAAACAAAAAATATCAGGACAGGCCCAGGAAGGTATAGGCTAGTGGCGAGGCCCCTCGGCCGGGAAGGGGGGGGGTTTAGACGGTACTTTATAGTCAATGGATGTTATGGCCGCGGCCATCGTAATCAATTTCAACAGTGGCCGCGGCCGTAAAATCCCATTAAATATAAACTACCGTCTAAAATCCCCCTCCCCCTGGCCGAGGGGCCTCGCCACCTAGCCTATAACCTTCCTGGGCCCGTCCCGACATATTTTGTTTCAGAGGTTCCTCCTATCTTTCACCGTTCAGGAGATTAGCGCTGCAGCCAAACAAACAAATAAACAAAAACTTCAAATTACATATAATATATATTATATAAATATATATTTATATATATATATATATATATACAAAATCGACTCCCTTCCATGCTCTTCTGGATGTACAGAATTGCATTAAGCACCAAAAAGGCTACCAAGGTAAGCCTTTTCCTGTTTGAATCCCTTCCCAGAGTTCTTCCACATCTGTAAAGACATTCACAAATCGTACACACATAAGCATCCCAATGTGACATGCCCCCTCAGCCACCAGACTGATTTCATCACTTGTTGGCAAACCATCAGTGACAGCGTAGACAGAAATGTGCACCACTGAGGCTGCCAAGCTTCTATCACGTGCAATGCCAATAGCAGTTAACAAATGAACAACAATATTATCTTCAAGTATTGATCATCCTTGTTATACAGCGTTTTTCAGTCTCCCAGTAATGGGTTTGTCAATTACAGATAACGTTTCTCTGTACTTGTTTTTTTGTACTTTGGATAACACCACGAAAATTGAGTGATGCAAACTATTCCACTGTCATTCCTTCCTTATGAAGAAATGCAATTCAATAATGATATTCGACTGAAATTTTTGCTATTCTGTTTTAAGCTAACAGTTAATCCTGATAGATCTGTATTCTGCAGAATGAAAAGTGAGCTTTTAGCTTTATCGATGTGTAGATAGGAACACCTCACAATGAGTCATCAATTAGATTTCATCGTTAAATGTGATAGATTAGTTACTTTGACATTTCACATTAGCTGCTCATGTATCGTTTACATTGAGTTGTTATGATCACAAGTTTTTGAAGATTCTGATCAATGTGAATTATAGATTACTAAATGACAAGTTTGGTTTCTTCTCACCCAAACTAAGCTGTACTAATCACAGCAATGTTGTTATAATAGTAGAAAACATTAGTGGAGCGTTTGAGTAAATATGGGACTTTTGAAATGATGAATGAATATTAAAGAGGACTTTCGCACATCTGCTGTGTGTGCGTTTTCAGTGACTCGGTTCTGCTTACACGATCCGCATCAGGACCTGAACCAAAGTCGAATTGGCTTCTTGTCACCAAACCAATTCGTACACCTAGTTTTGTCATAACTCGTTCACAACTTTTTGAAATATTGTGCAATATATCGCTTTTGGTCCCATCTCTCAATAGGTGGAGAATCACTGAAAAAACTAATAACTCTCATATCTCGATGCGGATCCAGATCGTCACCAAAATCAAAGCACTTCTTCCTTGTCACACACCCAACCTGTCCACCAAGTTTCGTCCGAATCTGTCAATAACGTTTTGAGATGTCGTGCTACATATAGTTTTTGGCCCAATCTCTCAATGATGAAGAATCACCATTTCATGCGTTAACTACTCTTTGAGTGAAAGGATCTTTGCCTGACTACTGTCTTAACTCTCCCAATCTTTACTCACTTCTGGTCCTATGACAGCTTCAAACACTCCTGGACGAGTTGCATTCTCAGTCTCAAGTCTTTTCGTCAACAAGTCTCATGGGACATTTTAATGGAGAAATCCAATGAACGTGTGAACAATTATACCGAATGTGTGCCCAAAGGGAAAGTTATCAGATGCAGATAGACGTAAAATTATCCGCATCAAATAATTTGTTTCCTCAATATTACGAACGGAGTTCCAATAATTATCTCATGCGAGCCTCGACAGTGTGTACAAAAAAATAAAAAGTTCCAACAATGACATTGTCACAATAGTCCAAGAAACGCCGCGTATTTCTTTTTCTAATAAAGACGCGTATTTATGATTAATAAGAGAATAATTTTATTTTTCTATTGTGAGCAACATTGGCAAGTCTTGGACTATTATATCTCATTCCAATCATTTATTTTTAATGCTTCCATGTATAAATAAATGAGTGCGGAGTTTTAATGTTTCCTGCAGGCAAATTTGAAAAAAACATAAAGAATGGAAAGTGAAACCTATTTCTGGTTTTAAACCCTCAAAATAAATAAAATGCATTTTGAACGAACTTGCCTTCAGCAATGACAATAGCAAAGAACCAGAGGAAGCACTTTCATATATTATTTAAATGATCTTCGAAAATCACATATTTTCACAAACAAATAACGAAGCTACAAGTACAGTACAGTTGCAATTCCTTACTATGCGAAGTTACTTCATTAATTCTAGAGAACCCAATTATCAGACCCTTGGCTAATTCATCTCTTCGGTAAGCATTTAGGACAGAGCTACAAACACTGTACAATAGTCCGGCAAAGGAACACTTTTGGCCTACTTACAAGAACAGTATGACAAGTCTGTCTTCTGCGGATAACTTGTAAAGTTTCCTATTTGTAGATGACTCCATATTGTATCGTATATGACCCCATCCCAATGTCAGGCAGACAAGAGCTGCGTAACTCTATGCTGATATGGAATTGATTATATGCTGATCTGATAGAGCAAGTCCTGCAATACTGGAAAATATCGCTGTCCCACCCTCTCACTCTGGAGGAGAGGAGGACATTGGGACCATACTCTATGCAGAGCGTTGGTGCTGCTTAAGCAGTCTCCTTGGCTATTGGGCAAAATCCTGGACAGGTCGCCACTCCGACACAGTATACCAGCAAGCTGGCACTCATTTTGCCGACCTCGGAAGGATGACAGGCCGAGTTAACCCCACCTGGTATTAATTCAACAGCTGAGCGGGATTTGAACTCAGGACCCTAGGATCCAAAGCCCAGCACCCTAACCATTAAGCCAACACCAGGCATATGATATGGAAGGATCGTCAAACAAACTCACTTATCTATTTACATGGTTTGCAACTGGGAGAGGTTCGGTGTCTTGAACTTCTATGCTTCACAATCAACCAAGACTTCTCATGGGCCTACGATATAGTAAAGCTGGTCACCACAGTCACCTGCAGTTGGGGAATCCTCTATTGTTCAAAGTCTTTCCTGAAAAATATGAACAACTCAGAGTCTATAAGTCCTTTGTCCACAGGGAAATTGTGTACTGCTCTCCCCTATGGGCTGGTGCCCCAGCCAGCATCACATTTATCTCTCCTGGATTTTATAGCTCTCAACATTATTGGAATCTCCCATGATGAGGTCAAAGCTCAAGGCCTGTTGCATGCACATCAAAGACAGGTTGATGACCTCTCTTCATTTTACAGACACTTCCACTAATCTATCTCGCTTTGCTCCCTCAACTGTCGAGCCCTCACCATCTACTCCAGGCTGTACCTGTTCTTCCAGTAACCCCCTCCGCCATCGAAGGTGGATGGAGGTTAGGTTTGCATCCCGGGCTGTTTGTTTGTCTGTCTGTGAGCAGGATATCTCAAAAAGTTATGGATGGATTTGGACGAAATTTGGTGGACAGGTTGGCAGTCTGTCAAGGATGAAATGATTGAATTTTGTTGACGATCCGGATCCGGATCCGGACACAATAATTTTTTAAGTGATTCGTCACCATTGAGACATGGGCCAAAAACGATATATAGTTCTGATATTTCAAAAAGTTGTGCACGGATTATGACAAAACTTGGTTTATGAGTTGGGAAGGTGACACAACCAAGCTGATTATGTTTTGGTTAAGGTACAGATGCAGATCCAGCCAATCAGTGGGATACAAAATGTAAGCTGTTCAGCCTGGTGGAGGTATGTGCTCTCCTGAGTGCCAATCTTGTTATATTTCTGTGTATATATATATATATATATATGATCTCTGTCAAATTGTGGCTCGACTGTCCGAATGGCAGTGTATTGTGCTTTTGATGCTCAGTCACTTCACTCTTTCATGAACCAAGGTCTTGTATCTATAATAACAAGTAAAAAAGACAAAAATGTCATAGCCCCCATTGTTTTAGTATTTTGCTCTATGGAGTTAAAGGACCGGCCCTTATTTATGAGCAACTAAGATGGCCACCAGTCTACCAGCGGCCATCTTTGATCAGATCGCAAAATAAAGTGAGTTGTATGTGTATGCCATCGTTTTCTGTGCTTCTGCCAAGTTTGAACAAAATTGGACCATGCACGTCTGAGAAATGGTTGGGGACACATTTGAGTAACAAAATGGCCACCAGTCGACCATCTTCTCAGGTCAGGTCAGGCCAGATCAGATATATGACTTGGTGCAGGTATCATGTAAACCTGTACTAACCTGTCTCATGGTCGGGTTGTCGGCGACTAAACCGTCTCCCCCACCAAGTTTTTTTTGGTGAGGAGGGTGTTTGGATAGGACACCCAGCAGGATTAACAACAAAATCTGTCAAAGGGTGGAGGAGCTCTTTGTGAGCCAACGGCCATCCATATCTAGTGCCCAACTGTGTCTGCGGACGTCCTCCTGCAGTTGGGTGACTTCTTATGAGGAGGTTGGTGGCAGGATTTGCACTCCGACAACCGTAAAACCCTTCATTCCGCAAAACATTCTCGAAGCAGAAAAAAATCTGAAAACCCACTCCCTGGGAGTACCCATTTCGGACTAAGTCCAATGGGGCCTAATAAATGTCAGTGTGTCAGTCAGAGTGTGTGTGTGTCTCTTCCATAACTCAAAAACCATGAAACCTAGCAGCCTGAAACGTTGCATGCATACTAGGGGAATTCCAAGGGAGTCCATGAATAAAAATTGGGTGTTCTGATTAATGTAATCAAGGCTCATCCTTGGTCATCTCACTGTCCCTCACTGGGGTCTTAATTCAACAATGCCTTGACTTGGGACAGGCCACAACGGTTTCTTAACGATAAAGCGCTCAAAAATGTTTTTTCACTTTTCTCACTCCTATCATTGAATGCCTCATCTTCATACCTTTGAATCGGTTATAAACGCCCAGACACCAGTGTCTGGTGCTTTATTTCATTTCTGCACATTTGATAACCGCTAGAGTCTAGAACCTCTTATCCTGAACCTTATTGTGTGATCTGCTTTCATTATCCACCCATCACTTCGACATCGACACATATATAAAACTAGAGGGGGAGCACTCGGTAGAGTGCAAAACCTCCGCCGCCAATACTGCTGGGTCACTTAAGTTGAACTGATATCCTATTCATTGTAGGTCAAAACGGATCAGACTCTACTGAACCACGATTGAATAAACTAAACTAGATCGACGCGCATGTAGAAATGCCAAAAAAAAAAATCGAAATTTTTTGAAAAAAAAGGTGCAAATTTTTTTTCTCTAACAAATTTTTTTTTTGGGGGGGGGGGGGTTGGAAATCACTTAAAACATGTAGAAATGCAAAAAAAAATCAAATATTTTTCAAATAAAATCGAAATTTTTTTGAAAAAAGTTGCAATATTGTTTTTTTTCTAACAAAAATTTTTTTTTTTTGGTTGGAAATCACTTAAAACATGTGAAAATGCAAAACAAAAATTCAATTTTTTTCAAAATGGCCGCCATAGCGGCCATATTGGACTTTGGACCAAGTCCAAAATCTATGGCATGATCCTTGGACCTACCTAATCCTCCACCAAGTTTCGTCAAATCCGTCGAGGAGTTTTTCCGTAATACTGTTACAAACAAACAAACAAATAAACCAATGTCACCGAGGGTGATCCGTATCTTGCCAAAAGGTGACCACGTGTGACTTCTTAAGGTCACACTGAGGTGAACAGAGCTGCTATCCACCAGGAGCGACTCCTTTGAGGAATATCTGCCTACGAGAGATTCCGATGAGATCGTTCTACAGAGTAACCATGAAAAATATGCGTTTGCCTCATAAGTCACAATCACGTCATAATGTCTCAAGCTTGATATATCTAGAAAGCACTCATCGAGTGTTCAATTTGAGGTACTACACGTATGGTTCCTAAAACTTGAAAATTTGACCTTGGGGTCAAATATGTTTGACCTTAGGCGTTAACCATGAAGGTCAAGGCCAATCGCCACCAAAAATTAATCAGCTGAATGCCAGACCATGAACTATATTCCCATGAAGTTTGAAGACGATCCGATCAAATTACTCCAAAAATAAGGGTTTGTCGACTCCCCTGATTTGCGACAAAGTGACCTTGACCTTTGACCTTGACCTTCAAAATTTTATGCGCTGAAAGGGACCTCTATAGGCCTCTGATATGCGAAGTTACAAAATTTCCAATGATAACTGTGCTCTGCAGAGGATTTATACGTGATTACAGATAAAAAAAAAAACAACAAAAAAAACACATGAAGGTCAAGGCCAATCGCCACCAAAAATTATCAGCTGAGCGCCAGACCATGAACTATATTCCATGAAGTTTGAAGACGATCGATCAAAATTACTCAAAAAATAGGGTTTTGTCGATTCCCCTGATTTGCGACAAAGTGACCTTGACCTTTGACCTTGACCTTCAAAATTTTATGGCCTGAAAGGCCTCCATAGGCCTCTGATATGCAAGTTACAAAAATTTCCAATGAAAACTGTGGTCTGCAGAATTTTTTTTTCGTGATTACGACAAACAAACAAACAAACAAAAAAAAAAAATAAAAAAACATACAGACTGACTAACATATCTTGCAAAAACTTCGTTTTGGCAAGATAACAAACAAACAGACAGGGGTGAAAACAGTAACCTCCATCCATCTTCGAAGATGGCGGAGGTTAATAACATACACATCTCACATCCACTACTGTGTTGGGCCTGCATTGCCATGTGGTGCTTCAGGTTGTGCCTCGCCTGCTGAAATGTTATGCAACTTCATTTTTGGATGACCGCTTCATTTCACCTTTTTGTGCAATCTGGTTTCATTATTCACTTGTCACTTCAACATCGATACATTTTTTTTTTTACGTCATCTTGACTTTGTGTTCCGAGTTCCTCCATGTTGGCTTGAGCTGTGAAAATCATAGACTGACATTTTGTGTTCTCTGGGGCTTGATGTATTTTTGAATTGAATTTCACTAATTTTCCACTTGAATTCCACATTTAAAGAACTATATTTAAAGGTAAGCCTTTGTGGTCCTCCTTTTCGTGTACTTTATGCATGCGGAACTTTGTACAGAACCTGGAATATGACGTGTTTGCCAGGCAGGAGTGGAGGCTACTCACCCCGTGATTTAACAAGCCTAGCGGGAGACCAACCATCTATATATTACTAAAACTCTCATCTTGTATATATGTATGTATGTATGTACGTATGTATGTTCCCAAAATACAGCCAAAACTGTACATGATAGAGCAAAAAATTTAGGGCCACCTTACTCACCATTCGCCTGCGGTGTGCAGTATCAAGTTTCATTCAAATTGAGCAACGAAAAAAATTATTAAAAAATAAATTCCCGATTCAGTCAAGTACTCTTCGGAAGTATTTGATCAATGCAAACAACCTCAGCGGTATAGTTCGCTGGAGCTATCTTTTTTTTTATTCTTCAAAGGATTTTTCCCATCAACCGCTGTCACAACGGGAACCCAACGGGTTTACGGGTCATCTAGTTACCTTTAAATGTGAAAAAAACAAATTCAACTGATGCTATAATGGAGTCGGGTACATCTATCTGTTGGTTTGTCGTCAAGAATTGCTTCTTGGTTCAGATATTACCTTGATACGGCAAGGATGGAGGTACAGGTGTACAGTAGGTTTCCACATTTGACCTCATGCTCAGTGCTACAAGCGATCGTGTTTTCCTTTGTATTACTGGTGTTTTTCTAAAGCAATTGATTATTTTATCTCTGCCACGCCGAAGGTGAAAGGAGTTATGTTTTCACCCGTCTGTCTGTGTTGTTTGTTTGTTTGTGTGTATTTGTTAATTGCCGGAATCCTCGATTTCGCATTATGTGGTGGTCGTTGTGTGTGTCATTCTGTGGTCTGTCTGTCTGTCTGTCTGTTTTGTGTGTTTGTTTACCTATGTAGCAGCCACACCATTTCAGCGATCATGACCAAACTGGTTACAGACGTCGGCCATGGTCAACTTAGACACTTTCGTTTTTGGTGAATCTAGTGGTCAAAAGTCTAGAGTCACCAAAGAAACAGAAATTCTTATTTTTGCGCGAATTAAGTTCCGTGAGCTAAATGTGTCGTTATCGTGACTTCAAAGAACCCACCCGAATCCAATGTGACCGGCGGTGATTGCCGGATTCCTCTCGAAGGTACTTGCATTCCAACCATATGTCTCATTTGGTGCAGCGCACGGATACGACGGTGTCACGGTGATCAACAGGGCTTTGTCCTTGTTTATTGCTGCGGTTCGTGACAATTAGATATTGCGCAGTTTCCGGTCGAATGTCCAGGAGACGGTGGCATGCGGAGTACCGTTGGCGAGCTCATGAAACTTTCCAATATCCTTGCTGGTTATAAACAGTACTACTCCAATTTCAGAGTCCTGATTGATCTTCAAGTTATGATTATGCATCCGCAACTAAGTGTATAACTCAGTTAAACTGCAGTAGCCGTATCGGAGCTGTATAAGACGCAGAATTCGATTTTCACGGTTTTGTGTTTATTTCAGAGTATCGTCGAGATATGAAAATTATTCCAGGTAAATTCCTTTGCTTCAACTCGACCGGGCGTAACTTTGCTTAGTGTTATATTGTTTGTGTGCGGGATATCTCAAAAAGATGTTGACGGATCCAGCTGAAATTTGGTGTGCAGGTTGGGTGTGTGGCAAGGATGAAATTATTATATTTTGGTGAAGATCCGGATCTTGATACGAGAATTATTTAATTTTCAAAGTGATTCTTCACCATTGAGAGATAGGGCCGAAAATTATATATACCATGATATTTCAAAAATGTATTGGGCCCGATATGTTCATGTGGATCAGGCATTGCTGGGTGGAGATATGCACTCTACCATGTGCTCTTCTAGTATACAAATTGTGTGTGCTTTAGAAAGGTTATGTGGTTTTTCTTTGTGAGATTCAAAGCAAAATCCATTTGATAATACCCGATTTCCGAGTCATTTGCCATATCAACATGTTTTCCAAGTTAGTCAAATTATTTTCACCCGTCACACGACGATTGGCAGCTGTGTATAAAGAATAATGGTTGTGCACATCTCCTTAAAATTTCCATAACGCAACATTGTTGTTTTAATTTATTTATTGAAATTCCGCCAAAACAATGGTGAAAGCTACTCAAGGGTTTTGGGTTATATACGGTATGTACTTTTGTCAGTAATCACACTGGCTCCAATCTTCCGATTCCGATTACCGAAAAATTGCTGATATCGGCCAAGCAGCAGTGCGTGTGTGTTGTTCATAAAGCATAACATTCTCTCTGCTAACTCCTCTCTCTCTCTCTCTCTCTCTCTCTCTTCTCTCATCTCTCTCCCTCTCTCTCTCTCAGGGCTCTCTCTCTCGGGGTCCCAACTCCCTCCTCGCACCCCTCTTTCCTGGAGTGTACTAGCGATGATTGAGCTAAGGCAGTTGACTCTCCAGCCACCTCTTTACCTCGTTCCCCCCCTTTCGCTCATCCTCCTAACTCCCCACCCTCCCTCCTCTTTCTCTCCCCTCTGAGTCTCCTCCCTCTTTCTCACCCCCCCCCCCCCACCTTCGCTTTAATTTACGCCATCAGCGAAGTTACGGGTTATATTTGCTAGTACAAAATAAAGGCTTTTCGTCCACAATCATAAGCTAGTCGCACATCAACTGTCTCGGGTAAAATCAAATTGCACCACTGTGAAAGTGAATCATAAAAAACAAGCATTGTGCAATCATGGAGATTCGAAGTAACCTCAATTTCAAAGTAAATTTATTAATTACACAAGAACGCAGTTGTGGATCTATATTTTTGGAATATATTCTTAAAATTAGATTCAATTTTTTTTGTAATTCAATAGTTACGAAAACATGCAAACAGCGAGAACAGATGGACTATGCGGAACCGAGATGAAGATCGAGTCGTGAAGTCTCCAATCTAGTCGTTGCGAGTCAGTTATCGATTTGTGCTTGCCAGTGCCTCATCAAATGCAATTATTCTCTTCTTAAATGTAGAGAGCATGGCATTGCGACTTGAATATGGATTATAGTTCGTTCGAATAACCTCCTGCCACGTTGACTCAATAACATGGAGGAACATCACAGGTGGACCACTCTCTGACTTACAAGGTAAGGAGGAAATGATTATTCGTTTTTAAGAGATGATCACGGTTCATATCTCGTCCATGGCATACAATATGTCACAAAATTCCCAGTCCAAGAAAATTAGAAAAGCAATAATGGTCAGCACTATGGTAGAGACTTGTTCCGTTTCATCTCCGTTACACTTCTGTGTAACAATCTCATATCTGCTTGTCTAAAATATTCCAGCCAATAACGTGCGTTTCATCAAGGCCTGACAGGCGCATCAATATTGCAGATAAATAATTAGGTCAGAGCCACAGGTACAATCTCAGGTGACAACAGCAGTGAGCACGATGTCACGGAGGCGAGCTGCTGTCCGCCGCTGTGTGCTGCGAGTCGGCCTCAGCCCTCCATGATGCACCCGATGCTATTGATATTGTGTCAACCGCCTGGAAGGTTTTATTGCCTTTCCGGACAGCTCGCTATAATAGGACTGCCACCCAGGGGATGGCAAATTTCACGCGGCAACTTTTACAAGGTGGTGATTAATTGTCAAAAAAGCCGGTTCGCTCCATCTTCTCTGTGTCATGCAGTAAAACAATCGATGACGG
>CM068965.1:79742559-79763867 GCA_035128595.1 Eptatretus atami | reverse complement strand
AAAGAGAGAGATGCGGGCGCTGTATCCGGCTAACTCGCTCGGAGCTTGATGGTTGAAGCAACGGGACCCTGAGAGCGGGAGCTCGCCGTGACCCGGCGCACTATGACAGAGTGTTTCCAGAGTGCAGCCGGAATCATGGCCAAAACCCATCCTTATCCGCCTGTCGTAAGAAGGCACCAGTGGTTGCGTCAGTAAGGCACCGGCGTAAAACCTATGCCAACTCATTTGCTATACAAAATAGCACGCCGATGATGGAAACCGCGTGTCGGAGCGCCGAAAGCCCAAACGTAAGACGCCGAAGAACGAACAAACTCAACATATAATATATACCAATACAATCACACGGGGCTGCAAAAGTAATGGGGGGGTACTCATATGAAAAAACACAAACGTGTGCACACGACGTATTTTATTGATTTATTAAAGCATATAAAAGTAAACAACCAAATAACATTACCTAATATAAACATAGTCAATAATAACATCTAATCTGTTATTACATGAATGAATTCGTTAAGTTAAAATGATACCACACCCTATTATAATACTGTCAACTCTGGTATTATCCTCTACAATTTACACTCTTTGTCGCAGCCCCTGTGATACTGCCATATCTTTGCCCCATCTCTCAATGTGAAGAATCACTTTAAATTTAAAAAAATTCTCACATTCGGATCCAGAATTCGTAATACTCCGCACAGATCATCAAATCTTTTGTAAAACACCCAGACCTAGTCCGACCAGGTCTTCCCGAATCCGTCCATAACTCTTTTTTTGAACATATTAGTCGACAGTAAAACAAAGACAGATAGACGAAAGAGTGAACAATAACCTCCGTCTCCTTTGCCTGCCGGCCTGCGAGTAATCTAACGACTGTAGCGTTCTAGACCACTTACCCCACAGTGAACGTCGTCTTGAGAAAAGAAGGCTTGGCTGTAGTACTCGAGCAGCAAATTTTGATCTGGAGATTAATGACGTAATGCCGTAATATTTCTTCTAATCACATGCAGAAACAAAAACGTTTTTTTTTTTTTAAGTGTCAAAGAGTTGATTTGGTGTTTTACAGTGTTCAAGGATATATATCAATTCAAATAAAAGTTTTTTTTTCATTTTTTTTTTTTCCAAATCCAATTTTCAAAAATAATAATAAAAATAATTTCCAATTTTTTTCCCCTTCAATCTAACATGGCTGCCATACCATGTACCCTATGACATCAAGATTATCAATTAAATATTCTCATTGGAGTCCCTCCTGCGTTTAAAGTTTTGCATTCAAACGGACAAGTGGTTGAAGAGAGAAAAAATTTATGCGAAAAGACACACACCACACACACACACACACACCACACCCACACACACCACACCAACACAACACACACACACACACACACACACACACACAGCACTACAATCCTTAAAAAAAAAAAACCTTTTGTTTCGCAGGACTTAGACAAAATATTACGGCATTTTACGTCATCATAACCAATCAAATTTGCTGCTCGCAGACCAGCCCATGTCCTTCTTTTCTCAAGACAGCGCACCTGTGTGGGGTAAGGTGTTCTATGAACTCTACAGTCGTTATTATTAACTCCGCCCAGCAAAGGGAGACGGAGGTTATGTTTCCACTCCTGTCTGTCTATCTGTCTGTTTTTTTACGTGCACAATATCTCAAAAAAAGTTATGGACGGATTCGTACGAACCTTGGTGGACAGGTTGGGTGTGTTACAAAGACGAATTGATTTGATCTTGGTGAAGATCCGAATCTGGATGGTGCTCTCCTGAGTGCCAATCTTGTTATCAATTTCTGTGTATATGATATATATGATATATATATGATCTCTGTCTAATTGTGGCTCGACTGGTCCGAATGCGTTATTTGCTGCTTGATGCTCAGGTCTATACTCTCTCTCATGTATACTCAAGGTCTTGTATCTATAAATAACAAGTAAAAAAGACAAAAATGTCAGTAGCCCCATGTTTAGTATTTTGCCATATGAGTTAAAGACCCGGCTTATTTATGAGCAACTCAAGTTATGGCCAGCGCAGTCTACCACGCCAGTCGTTGATCAACGCAAAATAAAGTGAGTGTGATGTGTATGCCATCGTTTTCTGTGCTTCTGCCAAGTGGTTGGAGACAAAAAGTTACATGCAGCGGTGCGTGGAGAATGGTGGGAGCACATGTTGGAGTTAACAAAGATTGGGCCACCGGAGGTCATCGACCAGTCTTCTCGGTCAGGTCAGGGCAGATCAGATATATGGACTTGGTGGCAGGGTGATGGCATGTAAGAACCTGTACGTAACCAGTGGTGCTCGATGGGGTTTCGGGTGTCGGCGATAAACCGGTCTGCCGGGCCCAGCCAAGTTTTTTTTGTGAGGAGGGTGTTTGGATGATGGAGCACCCAGGCAGGATTAACACAAGAATTGTCAAGAGGTGGGGACTCTTGTAGCCAACGGCATCCAGTATCTAGTGCCCAAACTGCTGTTCGCGGACGTGCCTCCTGCAGTGGGTGAAGCTTCTTATGAGGAGGTGGTGGGGCAGGATTGTGCACTCCGACAACGTAAAGACCTCATTCCGCAAAAAGCAAGTTCTCGAAGGCAGAAAAAAATCTGAAACCCAACTCCCTGGGAGTAGCCCCATTTCGACTAAGTCCGAATGGGCCAATAAATGTCAGTGTTCAGTCAGCAGTGTTGTGTGTCTCTTCCATAACCAAAAAACCATGAAACCTAGCACCTGAAACGTGCATGATACTAGGGATTCCAAAGGGAGTCCATGGAATAAAAATTGGTTTGTTCTGATTAATGTAATCAAGGCTCCACCTTGGTCATCTCACTGTCCCTCACGGGGTCTTAATCAACAATGCCTTGACTGGACAGGCACACAACGGTTTAATTAACGATAAAGCGCTCAAAAATGTTTTTTTCACTTTCCAGCTCTATCATTGAATGCCTCATCTTCATACCTTTGAATCGTTATAAACGCCCAGGACACCAGTTCTGGGCTTTATTTCATTTCTGCACATTTGATACCGCTAGGTCTGAACCTCTTATCCTGAAACCTTATTGTGTGATCTGCCTTTCATTATCCACCCATCACTTCGACATCGACACATATAGTAAAACTAGAGGGGGAGCACTCGGTAGCTAGAGTGCAAAACCCGCCGCCAATACTGCTGGGTCACATTAGGTGACCTGATATCCTATTTCATTGTAGAGTTCAAAACGATCAGACATCTATGAACCACGATTGAATAAACTAAAACTAGATCGAGCGGGCATGTAGGAAATGCCAAAAAAAAAAAAAATCGAAATTTTTTTTGAAAAAAAAAGGGTGCAAATTTTTTTCTCTAACAAATTTTTTTTGGGGGGTGGGGGGTTGGAAATCACTTAAAAATTGTAGAAATGCAAAAAAAAAATCAAATATTTTCAAATTAAAATCGAAATTTTTTTGAAAAAGTTTGCAAATTGTTTTTTTTTCTAACAAAATTTTTTTTTTTTGGTTGGGAATTCACTTAAAAGCATGTAGAAATGCAAAAAACAAAAATTCAATTTTTTTTTTCAAAATGGCCCCAAGCGGCCGTATTGGACTTTGGACCAAGTCCAAAAGTAATGCATGGATCCTTGGACCTTACCTAATCCCTCCACCAAGTTTCGTCAAAATCCGTCGAGGAGTTTTCGTAATACTGTCACAAACAAACAACAAATAAAACCAATGCACCCATAGGGTGATCCGTATCTTGCAAAGTGACACGTGTGACTTTCTTAAGCCACACGGAGCGTGAACAGAGCTGCTATCCACCAGGAAGCGACTCCTTGAGGAATATCTGCCTAGAGAGATTCCGATGAGAATCGTTCTACAGAGTAACCATGGAAAAAATATGCGTTGCCCTCATAACGTCACCAAAATCAACTCATAATGTCTCAAGCTTGATTATATCTTAGAAAGCACTTCATCGAGGTGTCGATGATTTTGGAGACTACGACCGATATGGTTCCTAAAACTTGAAAATTGACCTGGGCAAAGTATGGTTTGACCTTATCGTATATCTATGAAGGTCAAGGCCAATCGCCACCAAAAAATTAATCAGCTGAATGCCAGACCATGAAACTATTATTCCAGAAGTTTGAAACGATCCGATCAAAGATTACTCCAAAAATAAGGGTTTCCGTCGACTCCCCTGATTGCGACAAAGTGACCTTGACCTTGACCTTGACCTTCAAAAGTTTATGCGCTGAAAAGAACCTCTATAGCCTCTGATATGCGAAGTGTACAAAAATTTCCAATGGAAACTGTGCTCTGCAGAGTGATTTATACGTGATTTAACAGATAAAAAAAAAAAACAACAAAAAAAAACACATGAAGCGTCAAGGCCAATCGCCACAAAATTAATTCAGCGGAGCGCCAGACCATGAACCTATATTCCCATGAATTTTGAGACGATTCTGATCAAAATTACTCAAAAAAAATAAGGGTTTTGGCGATTCCCTGATTGCACAAAGTGACCTTGACCTTTACCTGACCTTCAAAAATTTTATCCTGAAAGGGCAACCTCCATAGCCTTCTGATATGCAAAGTTTACAAAAATTGTCGCAATGAAAACTGTGTCTGCAGAAAAAAAGAAAAATTTTTTTTTTCGTGAATTAACAGACAAAAAAAACAAACAAAAAAAAAAAAAAAAAATAACATACAAACTGGACTAACCATCATCTTGCAAAACTTCGTTTTGGCAAAAATAACAAACCAAGCAGACAGGGGTAAAACGAGTTAACCTCCCGTCCATCTTCAAGATGCGCGAGTTAATAAACATACAACATCTCACTCGACTGACTGTGTTGGGCCTGCATTCCCATGTGGTGCTCAGGTTGTGCCTCGCCTTGCTGAAAATGTTATGCAACTTCATTTTTGGATGACCGCTTCATTTACCTTTTGTGCAATCTGGTTTCATTATTCACCTGTCACTCAACATCGATACATTTTTTTTTTTTTTTTAAACGTTCCATTGACTTTGGTGTTTCCGAGTTCCCATGTGCTTGACTGTAAAATCATAGACTGACATTTTGTTTCTCTGGGCTGATGTATTTTTGAATTGAAATTTCACTAATTTTCCACTTGAATTCCACATTTAAAAGAAACTATATTTTAAAGGTAAGCTTTGTTGCGTCCTCCTTTTCGTGTACTTTATGCAATGCGGGAACTTTGTACAAGAACCCTGGAATATGACGTGTTTGCCAGCAGAGTGGAGGCTACTCACCCGTGATTTAAACAAGCCTATCGGGAGACCAACCATCTATATTATTACTAAAACTCTCATCTTGTTATTATGTATGTATGTATGTACGTTATGTACTGTTCCAAAAATACAGCCAAAACTGTACATTGATAGAGCAAAAAATTTTAGGGCCACCTTACTCACCATTCGCCTGCGGTGTGGCGTTCAGTTTCTTCAAAATGAGCCAACGAAAAAAATTATTAAAAAATAAATTCCGATTCAGTCAAGTACCTTCGGAAAGTAGTATTTGAATCAATGCAAACAACCTCAGCGGTATAGTTTCGCTTGGAGCTATCTTTTTTTTATCTCAAAGGATTTTTGCCCATCAACCGCTGTCAACAACGTGGAACCCCAACGGGGTTTTACGGGTCATCAGTTACCTTTAAATGTGAAAAAAACAAATCAAACTGATTGCTATAATGGAGTCGGGATACATCTATTGTTGGTTTGTCGTTCAAGAATTGCTTCTGGTTCAGATATTACCTTGATACGGCAAGGATGGAGGTACAGGATGTACAGTAGTTTCCACATTTGACCTCAGCAGCTGTACAAAGCGATCGTGTTCCTTTGTATTACTGGTGTTTCTTAAAGCAATTGATTTTTTTTATCTCTGGCCACCGAAGGTGGAAAGGAGGTTAGTTTTTCACCCCGTCTGTCTGTTGTGTTTGTTTGTTTTGTTTGTGTTCATTAATTGCGGAATCCTTCGGATTTCAGCAATTATGTTGTCGGTTGTTCGTGATGTCATTCTGTGTGTCTTCTGTCTGTCTGTCTGTTTGTGTTTTGTTACCCGTAGCAACCACACCATTTCAGCGATCAGACCAAACTGAAGTTACCCCAGACGACGGCATGTCCAACTTAAGACACTTTCGTTTTGGTGATCTAGACGGTCAAAGGGTCAAGTGCAAGGTTCACCGTAAAAACCAAAATTCTTTATTTTCGCAATAACGTCCGCTAAAATGGTCGTATCGGACTTCAAAACCAAATCCAAAATGTGCAAATCTCTTTTTTCATTCTGCATCCTAACCATATGTCTCATTGGGTGTCACACCAAACACCCTTCTTAGCGGTCGGGGCGAATGTCAGGGGGTCGGGTCAAACTTTCAAATTGCCGAAAAAAAAACCGCCGATTTCCAAGTTCTGATTGACTTCCAAGTTATGATCATGGACCAAACTAAGTGCGTATAACTCATTAAACAGTTTAGCACTATCGACTTATAAAGAACAAATGATTTCCAGGTTTTTTGTTTTTTTTCTCAGAGATCATGAGATATGTGGACAAAGTTATTCGGCAGATTCTTGCCTCAACGAGCAATTTGCATTTATTTGTTTGGTGTGCGGATATCCAAAAAGATGTTTGACATCCAGCTGAAATTTTGGTTGCAGGTGGGTGTGTGGCCAAGGATGAAATTATTATATTTGGTGAAGATCCGGATCTGTACTGCGGAGAATTATTAATTTTTCCAAATGATTCTTTTTCACCATTGAGAGATAGGGCCGAAAATATATATACCATATATTCAAAAATGTATTGGCCGATATGTTCATGTGGATCAGGCTTTTGCTGGGTGGGATATGCACGTCTACCATGTTGCTCTCTAGATATACCCAAATGTTGGTGCTTAGAAAGAAAAAAAAAAAAAAAAAAAAATGGTATGTGGTTTTTCGGTGAGATTCAAAGCATCCATTGATAATACCCGATTTGCCGAGTATTTGGCCATATCAAACATGTTTTCCAAGTTAGTCAAATATTTTTCACCCGTCACACGACGATTGGCCAGCTGATGTATAAGAAAATGTTAGTTGTGCACATCTTCCTTTAAAATTTTCCATACGCAACATTGTTGTTTAATTACTTTATTGAAATTCCGCCCAAAACTAATGGTGAAAGCCACTCAAGTTTTGGGTTATATACGGTATGTACTTTTGTCAGTAATCACATGGCTCCCAATCTCCGATTCCGGATTACCGAAAAATTGCTGATATCGGCCAAGCAGCAGTGCGTGTGTTGTTGTTCATAAAGCATAACATTCTCTCTGCTAACTCCTCTCTCTCTCTCTCTCTCTCTCTCTCTCTCTCTCTCTTCTCTCTCTCTCTCTCTCTCTCTCTCTCTCGCTCTCTCTCTCGTCCCAACTCCCTCCTCGCACCCCTCTTTCCTGGAGTGTTATAGCGATTATTGGTAAGGCGTTACTCTCCATGCCCCCTCTTTCTCGCTCTCCCCCCTGTTCCTCATCCCCTCCTAACTCTCCACCCCTCCCTCCTCTTTCTCTCCCCTTCTCTAGTGCTTCCCTCCCTCTTTCTCACCCCCCCCCCCCCCACCTTCCTTAATTTTACGCCATCAGCGAAGTTACGGGTTATATTTGCTAGTACAAAATAAACGCTTTCGTCACCAAATCATAGCTAGTCAGCACAATCAACTGTCTCGGTGTTAAACTCAAGATTCACCAGCCCTGTGAAAGTGATCATAAAAACAATCAATTGTGCATCATGGAGATTCGAAGTAACCTCAATTTCAAAGTAAATTTATTAATTACACAAGAACGCAGTTGTTGATCTATATTTGGAATTATTCTTAAAATTAGATTCAATTTTTTTGTGCTAATTCAATTAGTACGAAAACATGCAAACAGCGAGAACAGATGGACTTGCGGAACCGAGATTGAGATCGAGTCGTGAAGTCTCCAATCTAGTCGTTGCGAGTCAGTTATCGATTTGGCTGCCACTGCCTCATCAAATGCAATTATTCTCTTCTTAAATGTAGAGAGCTGGGGCATGCGAGCTTGAATATGGATATAGTTCGTTCGAATAACCTCCTGCCACGTTGACTCAATAACATGAGAACATCACAGGTACCACTCCTACTTACAAGGTAGGGGAAAGATTTATTCGTTTTTTAAGAGATGATCACGTTCATATCTCGTCGCATGGCATTACAATATGTCACCCAAATTGCCAGTCCAAAATTAGAAAAGCAATAATGGTCAGCACTATGGTAGAGACTTGTTCCGTTCATCTCGTTACACTTCTGGTTGTAACAAGTCTCATATCTGCTTGTTCTAAAATTATTCCAGCCAATACGTGCGTTCATCAAGGCCTGACAGGCGCATCAATATTGCAAGATAAATAATATAGGTCAGAGACCACAGGTAACAATCCAGGTACAACAGCAAGTGAGACGATGTCACGGAGCGAGCTGCTGTCCGCCGCTGTGTGCTGCGAGTCGGCCTCAGCCCCTCCATGATGCAACCCGATTGCTATTGATATTGTGTCAACCGACTGGAAGGTTTTATTGCCTTCCGACAGCTCGCTATAATAGGACTGCACGCCAGGGATGGCAGAATTTTCACCGCGGCAACTTACAAGGTGGTGATTAATTGTCAAGGAGGAAAGCTTCTGGCATGCACGTTGTATGCACGCATGACCGAACACAAACACACGCAGCACGTTGAGACGTGCAACACTCTCACACACACACACACACACACACACACAACACACACACACACACACACACAACACAGCACCTGAGGGTCGTCAGAAGTGAGGGCTACGAGTAGTCCTTATTCAAATTCATTTTTTGCTCCAGTGAAATTGACCTTACGGTAGAGGCCGGAAATTATTTTCCTTTGATTTGATCCCAGTACAGGTAGCATTTGCGGATTAGTCCGCTATCGATAACCAGTCGCTATTCCATTGAAGGTATTGCAAAAGCCGGTTTGCTCCATTTCCTCTGTTCATCAGTAAAACATCGATGACAGATTGTTATTACATTATTTGACTTTTAGGCTTGGTGTCACGACCATTGCTGTTGTCAATAAGCTTTTATTTCACAAATGAGTGTCTAGCCACAGCAACCACAACCAGGTGCACAATACCATCCGATCCATGGTATGAGATGCACATTTCGGTTAAGTGGAATGAAAGCAGGTTGATTCATATTTAGCTGTTCGGTGCAGGAATGAAAATAACCATCCATAAATCTGGACCATTTACTCTGTGCAGAGAGTGGTCGCCAAGCAGTTCCTTGGCTAATTGGGAACAGATCCGGACGGGTCGCCACTCCGACCACAGGATACAGCAAGCGGCACTCATTTGCCGACCTCGGAATGATGACAGCAGAATCAACCCCACCCTGTATAATTCAAACAGCCGAGCATGATTGAACTCAGGATCTAGGATCCCCAAGCCCACCACGCCTAACCATAAAGCCGACCACCACATAATGAAAAAATCGAAGGTAAGTTCATGGATAAAATATAGAAATGGAATGCGGGAAATGCACAGCATGATATTTTGAGCAGCGTCGCATTATTATCCTGATAACTATAACAAAAAATATATAGTATTTTTCTTTAAGTCTGCTAAGAGAAGGAATTATGGAGGAAATTGCACAACACATCACGTCACAATGACCAGTCACGTGATACCGTGAAGCATTTTTACATTTTTAATGAACTCATTGGAAGCCATCTCTCTTGGTCCCGTATAAAATTGTAATCAAAGATGACTGTTTACAGCTGGATAACTGATTAGAGCAGAAGACCTGGCACAATTACCAATCAAAATAATTTGTATTCCTCCTTTTATTGTTCCCAATCCCATGAGTGGGGTGGTCATGGCTACATGCCAACAGCAATTTATTACAAATGTTAAAAAGCCCTTAATGTCAGCAAGCAAAGTTTTATGGTTAGAAAATGCCAAAAGGGCAAGTGAATAATGGTTTGAATTACCATACGCTTTATGTGCTTACAGACCGCCAATCATGGATATGTTATATTTGGACAATTCATTTCAGCAGCCAAGAGTGGTCAAGGACCAATAATTGTTGCCGGTAATAGTGGTTGTATGTATGGCATATACCGTTTGACAACAGAGCATTTGCATTGTGACGAAACAAAGGGCAGCCCTGATTTACTAAAGCACTATGTTAAATAATCTTTTAACCGAGTTAGCATCCATCTTGGGGATGGTCATCGCGAATGGTAACATCCTCGCTTGGCGATCGACGCCGCTTCCAGTTGCATCGCACAATAATGTAGGTGCACACTACTTGTTTACATTCGTATTGAACACTATAATGAATGGTTCTCGTTCAGGTACCTCGAAGTACAACCTCAATGAGTGTTCGACTCGTTGAATTGTCGAAAAAGACTTCGATGGGCCGAATTGAAGATCAGCGTTTTGACCCGAAACTCGACATTATTACGGAGGCAAAGATGATGAAATCTGTTTTGACCCCTTTCCACTTTGCCCTCGCATTTCACTTCCCACCTACTCTTCATGCTTGGTTGTCCCCCCCTGTCTTCTCTTCAATACACGATTCACACCTTAACCCTCCTGTTTCCTACAGGAAGTTAGGATGTATAAGGGGAATATGTTTTGGCTGAAGGTATGTGAGATCGTCAGGTTAGTAAAACAGGGGTGGTCTGATGCTCAGGGTATTACCCTCGCCAGAGAGAGGTATTGCATTTGGGTCGTTTGTTGTCCGTTTGTTGTCCGTTTGTTTCGTGCCGTTTGTTGTCCATTTGTTGGTCGCCGAAGTAGGTGACCCTATTGTCATAATTCTGTCTGGTTAGTTTGGATGTTTGTTGGATGTGTCGTTGTCCATCAGCATTAATTGGTAGTAAACGTGGGCGGATTTTGAACCAAATCGAGTGGTAGGTACATCTTATTGACCTAGATGCTTTGAAAATTGCGATGTGTAGGGACGCTTTGGGTTCCCTAGCAACAATGAAAACCTTTCAAAACGGTACTTTCCGCGAAATCAATTCGAAAGCCATATATCCCACGTACGGTTATGAAATTTGGCACGAATTGAATCTACAGTATGCTCCATCCAAATATAATTCCGGTTTTTTTGTGATATATGGAATAACTTTACCCGCCACACCCCCTACAATTAGGTATGCCGGAAATTGCGAAAATTGAAGCCCCTAGCGACCAGGTGAGTGCAATCGTACGAATGCAAACTTTGCAGATCATGTACTCAATGAGTACTACAACTTTTGCCTCAGACATATTGACCGATTTCCGCTTTAGGTCGGGGTCAAAAGGTCAATTTTAGTGCAAAAATCGATAATATGCGAGAGCTGGAGTTGCCTCTCGCCAAATGCTACTCCCCTAGGGTATGGTCGGATGGTCATGAAAATTCACACTAATCGTCTGCGAATACATGTGCACAAAAGGTCGAGCGGATTTCGATTTAGATCTTTTTCACCCACAGCCACCCCCTCGAAATTTGGGATTTCCGATTTCCAACCCGCATTTCTGTACTTTCATTCAACATGGATACCGAGTAGTATCAGAGATGGAACTGGATGAGATTGATATGCATTAATCTTAGGTGATTCCCTATCCGCTAATATGACATCCATTTTGCTCTATATCTTATAGTTCCATGCTCGCAACCCATCCACCGCCTACCGTTTGTTACTTGGCGAAATCTTCGAATTTTGTCAAGTTGTTGGTCTGTTCCGTTTGTTGTTTGTTGTTTGTTTGTGTTTCGGTCGTCACAGGCCAAATGGCTGGACCAGTCGTCTTAAATTTTTACCACCTGATAGGCAATCCAACCTGAGACGGTCCCGCGTCCAAACCCTCTTAATCGGACTAAACGTCAACGAACCGTGACGTCACACAACGTTGAAAACACATTTGGACATATCTCAGTGACCGGAAGTGCGTAACGACTTGCCTGTGACGCCAAATTAAACTTCATTCCAAATATGGTAAACGATTACTAAATGCATCGTTATTACAAATTACGCATAGTTTTCGCAAGCGTATGACGTAAAAGTTTTGCCGATTGACGTCATTTTTTTAAAAAAAATATTCGCTCGTGTGCAAGCCGAAACTACTGAGCAATCTGTTCTCAAATTTTAACACGTTGATGCCAATCTTGCTAAATAGTCGGGATCAAATCACGTATATCGCACTTAACGTCACGACGTTACGTAAAAAAGGGTGAAAAAAACAAGCTTGTGAAATAACTCAGTGACGGAAGTCGTAGCGACTTCCTGTTGATGCCAAAACAAACTTCAATGGGAATATCTAAATGTTTTTTAAAATGCATGTTAGTACAAATTATGCACAGTTTCGCAAGCGTTATGCGTCAAAATTTAGCTATTGGCGCTGAGTTAAAAAAAATTCTATCGTTCTACAGGTCACAATTTAACCGATTTGCGATGAAATTTTACACTGATAGAAATCCACAGGCAAAAAAGATTGTGACTGGATTCTGCATCACTTTATATTATCGCCCATTATAAAACCCAATGGGTAATTTGTGAATACACAGGCTATTTCTCAAACAGTTTTGCACTTATTATATGAAACTTATACGGTTCTATTATGCATGTAATATTACATGTTGTACAAAGTTTGATTCGAATTACCCAAGGTCAAGGTCAGGTCACCCAAAACATTGAAGAAACACACATATAAAAATACTGTTACGATTCTGGCCCGTCCGGCGATGCGAACGACCGCGTGCAGCAAAAAGCGGCCGCCTCGCCCACTGGAACGGACAATTCAGTCGTGACCCTCCTGGGACTACCGCCAGAAACCAGTCACGGGTGGGGTTTAACCCCACCACCCACCCACAGTCCGCAGTCTACCCGCGCGAAAAGTGTGAATCGCGAATGTCGACGATATACCTAATACCCGCGCGGTAATCTGCCGAGGATGGACCAACGCCACCAGGCCGACTCCCGACACGAACGCTTAAGCGGTCGTTCCGTGCTACAGGGATAACCGAGCGGTTATCGTGGCGCCTTGACGGTTCGTCAATTAAATTTATCGGGATGTGATACGCCATCGAATCTCCTTACCGTGAGCAAGATGGAGATATCCAATAAAGAGAAAGGACGAGGAAACGGAAGAAGTTTCAACAGCAATTACAGCTCAGCAGCACTATTTACCAACACGCAGAGGAACACATCATGAATGACAGGACCATGAAACAAAGCAAAGGAGCAGATTAATGCCGAATTAAAAGCAATTATACCGACAATGCAAACTATAACAGTTTACTTGACAGACACGGCGCCACAGCACCACCATTCAAAAAGGCAAAGAGAAGCCCCTCACAGCAAGGAGTCAGACGGGCGCGTGGCAATGGCGTGGAACCTGGATGAGCGGGGACAGGTCACGGAAGACCGAGGGTCTACACCGTCCCTCGTGCGCGATGGCGGGCAAGCCGCAATGTCCGCACCGCTGCGCCGCCGACTCCGTGCCCCTGCTGTCGGCGAGCCCTCTCCGGCGTACTCCGCGCAAGCAGTTGGTTGGCACCACGTTAGGGTTGGGGGGGAACGGGCCCCCCGGCACCTATCTCAGCGCGGAGGGGGGGGGATGCTGATGCTCAGGGTTGGGAGAGGGAATGGCTGAGCTGGCATGGATCCCGCGACGAGACGGCACCAACGACGAGACGAGCGGACCCCCACAACCGCAACCCGATCGACGCCGTCTTCACTCGACCCGAACTCCCGTCTTCCATCGCCCCGACCAGCCGCGCGAGTCGCCTTGTGCTCGCGTCTTTATAGACGGAGAGGAGCCTAATGCAAATTTCAGAATCAAAACGCGGTGGAGGGGGGCCCACGCCACCTCTGTTCAGCCATTGGCGTGCGCAAAAAGGGCGTGAGCCCTTCTTTGATCCGAATTCTCTCTCAGTAAAAGAAATCCACGTTCATCGCGCTTGAGGCGGGCCCATACCGCCCGACGCTCCGCCCATTGACGGAGAAAAAGGGGCGTGAAGCCTTTTGATCCGAATTCTCCCTGAAGGAACGCATTCGTACCTGCGGCTCGACGCGTTGCTATCAATACCGAACGGCCCTGGACAGCCGACATCGGTGTTGACTTGAGGTGTTGGTCGATGGTTGTAGAAGGAGATAGGCGAAGGTGCGTGGGGGCGTTTGCTGTGGTGTTGGGTGCGTTGGCGGGCATCGTTTGGGAATGCGGTTGAAGCGATGTTTGCGGGATGGAGTTTGAAGGTTAAAGGTAGTGGCTGTTTGCGTTTTGGCGGCTTAATGGTCAAAAATAACAATAGAGAAAGAAAAATGCTAAACCAAAGCTGTCGCAGCCCGGATGAATCACACATTTCCCTCCTGATACAAAGGTTTGGCAACTACACATGAAACTTACCGATATATCTCACCTGAGACCCTTTTTGGTGTAATGCAATTTCCACAACCGTAACAATACATATTTTTGTTTTACCAAACATATTTCAAACCTGATAACGGGATCGGCTAAAGCTTTTGAAAAGCAATGTTCCTAGTATTTTCAAATATTTTCTACGATTTCAGAAGTAAGGCAACAAGCACTGATTATAATGTTGTTGAATGTCACATGGTGCGCTTAAATAGTTGTGAAAATTTTCCAATCTGTGCGTTACCATGACAAAACACGCCGCCTGATAATTGTTATTGTGACGTCGCGTCATTTTATTAACGTAACGAACAAATAAAACACCACACATTCCATGGACATTACAGCTTGGACACCACACGGAAGGTCAACTAATTCGCCAAGTGTTCGTGCTGAAGCACGTTTTTCATTGGTTCTGTTTGTTTGTCCGTGTGTAGTCCGTTTGTTTGTCTGTTTGTTTGTCCGTTTGTTTGTCCGATTGTTTGTCTGTTTTGTCCGTTTGTTTGTCTGTTTGTTTGTCCGTTTGTTTGTCGTTGGTTTGTCCAACAGAAAACATGAGTGTTTTCTCCCGCAACCGCTTGTCGGATGACACAAAATTTTCACCACAGGATGACGACTCGTGTTGAAGTTTTAATTTTAGTTATGATGTCATAGGTCACGTGGGTGCATCCATATTGGAAAAAAGGAAAAACTTTGGACCTCTGTATCTCGAAAAACCGCACCGTGATAAAAATTGATACTTGGCACATAGCAGGTGTCCCACATGGAAAATAAGTGTGTCTTTTTTACACGATGTCATAAATCCGTCGGTGATACGTCAGAATTTCATAAGCAGAATGCTACATCCGATCCAGTATGAACATTTTGAGGATCATCCAGGGATAAATTGGTTGACAAAAAAGAAAAAGATGATACAGTCGAGTCACTGTTCGGCAGTTCTTTTTTTATTTCTTTTTTTTTAACCTTCAAAATTCTTCTCCGAACGGCTGAACAGTCAGGCGAAACTTTAGAGGTTATGACCAACAATCCATGCAGGAACAAAAAACTTCCCAACCCATGATGTCATAGTCACATGGTTTGCAGTCATATTGGAATTTACGTAAAACCTTTAAAAAATCTTGTCTCCAGAAAAGCTGGACAGCTCAAGGGGAAACTTCACAGACATATCACTAAGCCTTTGTGGATTACCAGAGTGCCTCACGAATAAGTGACTTTCAAAAAGGTTGTGGACAGTTTATGACAAAACTAGGTGGATGAGTTGAGTAGTGACAAGAACAAGCTGATTCGATTTTGGTTCAGGTCCGGATCCAGATCCGGCATGTCAGTGGGATACAAAACGTAAACTGTTCAGCCTGGCGGAGGTATGCGCTCCACCGAGTGCCCTTCTAGTTATTATTATTCCTTCGGAATCGCTTTGCTCTCTATCCTGCCTGCGAGATCCTGTCGCTAGTGTCCAGTTTCCTTCACCGTGAACTTAGCTTTGCTCTGTGCCATACCTGTGTGCTTGAGTGAATGCCAATGCTCACCTTGTGTAAAAGGCAACGTGATTGATATGAGCAGATACATGATGCATGAGCAATGCAATGACCCTGATATCCGTATACAAGCATCCATCACTTGTCCCCCCATAAAACACCATGCTCTTCGTCTTCAAATATGTTATCTTAAAAAATTCTAAAATTCAAGGATTGGTAAAAGACATTAACAAGAACTCAAGTTCTTTCTTCTCATTTGAGGTAACTTCAAAGGATCAGTTTGAATTCGGAAATTAAAGACAGAATGCCCCCCCCCCGCCCCCTAAATTAAATGAGACAAGGACCTTTTCATTCTGACTGCAGGACTGCCCAATAATTTGCCAGGAGGGATATTACACATGTTAACTCCGGTGGATCGCTAACAAAAGGAATTGGATCAGCACCGACAGTCAGACAAAGGAGCAGATTAAGAGGTGGTTGGGAAGAATAGGCAGGTAGAATTGCATGTGATGCTTTGGTATTCAATATGAGTTCCCTTACAAAGAACTTCAACGAATGAGGAAGCCACTAGGCCCATCAAAGCCTGTGCTTGTATTGCCAACATATGGCTGTTTGTCCATGCCATCTTATATATTGTTACGGCTGTGGAAATTCGCAAACCACCATTGTCCAGTCCCGGTAGTGAAGGTATTCTGAAGTAATGTATATTAGCCCCAAACCCGTGTTTAGAGGGAATTCCGTGTTCACAGGGCTGTGATCTTTGAGTTAGTCCTTTTTCTTTCTCTATCGTTATTTTGGACCAATAATCCCAACAACTAACAACCACCACCTTCGCTCTTTACCTCCACAACTCACCCCACAAACATCGCTTCACGCCATTCTCAAACGACGCCCCGCCAACCAAAACTCCCACCACCTCCGCCTTCTACCACACGTCGTGCCATGGGCTGTGAATGCATTCCTTTCGCCTCAAGAATCGATCAGGAATGCTTCACGCCCCTTTTCATCCATCCAATGACGAGCATCGGGTAGTGTAGCCCTGCTCCGAACCCGCTGTGAATGCATTCCTTTCTCCCGAAAGCGGATCAGGAAGGCTTCACGCCCCCTTTTCATCCATCCAATGACCGAGCATCGGTAGTGTAGCCCCGCTCCAACCCGCTGTGATCCAGAAATTTACATATACGCCCCTCCCCGGGCTATATAGGCACGAGCTCGGGCAAAGAAGAAGAGGAAGTCAAGTGAAGCGTGCAGTGCAAAAAGGAGGAAGTCAAGTGGAAGCGGTGCAGTACGTCGGCACGAAGGCAAGTCTGCAGTGTCGCAGGGAGTCGAGTCGGGAGACGGAGCTCGAAGCCGACGGGAAAGGCAGACGGGAGCGCCGGAGAAGCTCGCCTACCACGCACAGGCACGAAGCCAGCGCAGCTACACTGACATTGCGGCTTGCCGCCATCGCGCCACGAGGGCACGGTAGGACCCTTCGGTCTCGTGGACTGGCCGCTCATCCAGGTTCCACGCGCATTAGGCCACGGCCAGTCTGACTCCCTTGCTTTGAGGCTTCCTTTGCTTTTGAGTGAATGCGTGTTGTGCGCCGTGTCTGTGAAGTAGAACTGTTAAGTGTTGCCGTGTGTCGGTCTTAGTCGGTGTTAACTCTGCGTCGTCGTTGCTTTTGGTTTCATTGATATATGTGCATTCTGTGTTATAGTGTGCTCTCCGTGGTCGTGTAAATAAAGTGCTGTGTAATTGTTCCCGTTTCACTGCGTCCTTTCCTTTGTTGGGTCTCCATCTTGCTTCACGTAAAGGGTTCGAGTGGGCGTAATACGCCCGATAATTAATTGAACCGTCGAGGCCGACGATAACACGCTCGGTTATCCCGATAGCACGGAATGGACGCTTAAGCGGTTCGTGTCCGAAGTCGACCTGCGGCGAGGTGCGATCGCCCGGTTTACCATCCGCGTGGGTACTTAGGTAGGTCGAGTTTGGCGAACAACCCTATCCCATGCGGTGGCCGATTGCGACGATCGTGTGAGGCCGAAAGGCCCACCGCTGACTGGCTCCCGCGTTAGTCGAGAGGTCACGACAGAATTGTCCGTCCGGTGGGCGAGACGTGCCGCGATTCGAGTTACGTGGCTGATCGCACGCCGGCGGCGCGAATTCGCAACAATATTATTCTCGAGTTTGTGGTTTCGTGTCGCGCTATCTTCGACTTTGTTCTGTCCGAGTAACTGATATTCGGCTTACATTATCTCAAAGACCATATGAGGTGCATGGTACAAAAAAAAATAAATAAATGGTTCTGAAACGTGGAAATCGTGCCAAAACGGTTACTGCATTTGGCTTTGTGTCCTACAGGACTTCGCACATGGTTACTTCGCTTAGGCAATGGGCAATTGCGCTACAACCATCCCGATATCCCACTGCATTCAGATTCCACCTGATTGTGAAGTCGTCAAGGAACATTTGGAAATTGAAGTGTTCATCAACCTACAAAACCCTCGATCCTGTCAAACACTGTCATCCTGACACCCACAAATCAGTATGCCTTAGAATGAATGATGACATCACACACAAATTACCAGGCACTATCAAAGTATACTTAAGTGCAGACCAAGTCATTTGCGAAGATCCACGAGAGGCTGAGCAATATCCTTTAGAAATTCTCACCTCCATTACCCCAACTGACATGCCTCCGCACAGACTACTCTTGAAGCCTGGTGTCATATCATGCTCTTACGTAACCTAGATATAAAAAGAGGTTATGTAATGGTATACGACTGATTGTTAGGAATCTCCACACCCATGTTCTAGATGCCGAGATCCTAACTGGGCAAACAAAGGTGACTATGTGTTGATACCACAAACAAACTGGCCCCATCAGATGTGAACTTGCCATTCATTCTTGAAAGAACACAGTTTCCAGTAAGAGTCAGCTACTGCATGACTATAAACAAAGCGCAAGGCCAAACCTTGTAAAGTTGGGTTATATCTTCCACAGCCGGTGTTCAGCCACGGTCAGCTATATGTTGCCTTCTCACGATGACGTCGGCTCTCGGACATTACGGTGCAAATTATACCAACTACAAAACAAGGGTTCCACAATGACAATGCTATAACCCAAAACATTGTGTATCAAGAAGTACTTTGAACATTGTATTCCACTTACTGCATTAAAGTAAAATTACTACTGATACTCTGCATCAGTTCCTTTCTCAAACACACCCACCCCAACATGTCGCGCAGAGCGCGGGTTATGCTAGTATCATTTAAATGCTCAGCATCAAGCAAGGAGGCAGCACATACCATTTTTAAAGGCTTTGGTATGACTCGGCCGGGGTCGGGTTCGAACCACTGAGCTCACAGACTCGGAGCGGACGCTCAAACCATTCCACCACCGAGTCTGGTTAAATGTAGGTATTCCTCCCAAAATGTGGGTCTTGTTCCCTTCAACATTTTTCTCTTTCACATTTTATTTTATCCCGTTATGTGTCCTCGTTCCCTTCAAATATCTTCACCCATACCAATCACTTGCCATTTTACAAGTCCATACCCACCCCTCCTTTCAATGTATATTTAGTTCCCACCTCATTCCCCCAAATTTGTGCCTATGGAAGGAAAATGAAACCTTTGTTTCCACAAAATGAGAAAAAGTATATCCTGAATGGTGCTTCTGCCTAAAAGTGTGATTAGTTGGTGGTTTCCTTCTTCTCTGCGTCAACCTTTTGGTACATTACTTGCCATTTATGACAAGTGCTGCTGTGTTACATTGTTGGGAGGGGTAAAAAAAAATAACACGCACAGGATGAATAAGCACACTTAGCCTTTACGACATCTGCTTCTTTTTTTTCTCTCCTTTGGTCACATTTTTAAATCTAATGATGCATTTCGTGTAATGGGAAAACGATCCTGCCAGTTCATCGCAGGTATCAATGAAAAGCAGGCAACAAATCACAGCGGTCGCTATTCCTTACTACAGCGGATAACAGGTGTAAATGTCAAACTCACATGCGTATTCACAGCTTTGTTTTGGTCTGCATTCCAACACAAGGTGTAAAGAATTTTTCACAGTCATATTGCTTTGTCTAATACACGGTGGTGGCACGAGCACATTTTCTTGTTATTTGTCTCGTCTACTTTCCGGGCTGTCGGAGATCGCCGATGCAGCTTCTTGGTTAAGGAAACACACTGAGCGATTCAGCGTTGCCTTCCCAGCGATATTAGCGTTGTCAGGAATTTGGAATTTAGCCGTGGTGCTGGCACGGAATGCCAACACATTGCAAAAAAAATAATGAACTATAAATTCTCAACAGACTTCACACCAGACTTCATATAAGGTTAGAGCATCTACTCTGATCCTCATTTGATTCTGACCCTGATCCAGTCATACCAAACACTTAAGAATGGTATGGGCTGTTTACTCGCTTGGTGCTCAGACATGTACATGATAGAGCACGGACAAACCCAATGAGTTTGCCTCTCTTGGTGTGTGGGTGGGGCAGGGGAGGGGTGAGCAGGGGCAGAGCCGTATATTAGAAAGAGTACGGTCAACCCGGTTTCAGCGCATCTGCTTTATGATTGGTCAAAAGCCCTCATGTGACTACAGGGCGCCATGTTGTGGACCAACCTGCGTACCTAGCAGACGACACTCGCTTTGCTACAACGCTACAAACATATCATCTTGCATCGAATGCTTCCTCATAAAACGTCACTTTGATGATAATATTTAGAGTTTACAACATTTATAAACATGCCCTGCTGTGCAGAATGGGGTGCTCAAATCGAAGGAACCGGCGGAAACAGATGCATCGCTTCCCCGCAACCCAGAAAGGAGGAAAATCTGGGAAGTAAAGGTTCGTCGGGATGGCTGGAAAGCCAACGACAACCGTCTCTTGTGCGAGTATAGTTTTTGGTGTTTTTTTTTTTGTTTTGGTGGGTGGGTTGTGGTTTGTTTTGGTGGTTTTTTGGGTCCGGTGGTTGGTTGGTTTTTTTGGGTTGGGGTTGGGGGGGTTTGGGGTTTGGTTGGGTTGGTTTGGGGTGTTTGTTTTTGTTTGGGTTGTGTGTTGTGGGTTTGGGTGTGGTGTGTTTGGGTTGGGTTTGGGTTTTTGGGTTTGGGTTTGTTGTTTTTTTGTTTTTGTGGGGTGTGTGTGGGTTTGGTGTTGTTGTGTTTTGTTTTTTGTTGTTTTGTGGTTGGGGTTGATTTTTTTGTTGTTGTGTTTTTGGTGTGTTGTTTTGTTGTTTTGTGTTGTTTTTTTTGTGTGTTTGTTGGTGTTTGTTTTTGGGTTTGTGCGTTTGTGTTTGTGTCGGTTTGTTGTGTGGGTGTTTGGTTTTTGTTGGTGTGGTGGGGGGTTGTGGTGGGTTTTGTTGTGTGGGGTTGTTGGTTGGTGTGGTTTGTTGTGTGTTGTTTTTTTTTTTTGTTTTTTTGGTTGTTTGGTGGTTT
>CM068965.1:79701745-79742534 GCA_035128595.1 Eptatretus atami | reverse complement strand
TCATTTGAACCATTTACCTTGGAACTGTTAGATGTGGTTGGTCCATGACTCCATAACCATGCTTAATGCCAATATAAGCAACACAGTATAGACCTGAAAGTGAAACACATGCAGTTCAAGGACCATGAATGATGACAAGAAGACTTTTTTTTCTATCATGATGTCTGCGCAATTTAACCAATGTGATTCTCGTTCTGACCTTACTAGTTTCGAGACCTTCTACATTTGGTGGTTTTAAGGTAAAAGTTGCAGCTTTCATCGCCTCTAACCTGATGTTTTAAGTAAGATGGAACTTAATGTTAATTGATTTAAAGTTTTTTTTTTTAATTGTACAATTAAACTAGTCAAGTTGATCTGAATATAGATTTGTCGGTTCCTCGTAGCACAGATATATTATTACGAGTTAAAAGATGGACAAGTCAAAAGAAAAATGTGAAGAGGGGATGCAGAGTAGATATGTAAGGGATGGATGATTTCAAGGAGGAATGAAATGGTGAGGGAAGATGGTGGGAGAAGGTGGGGAGAGAGATGTTTGGAGAGATGAAAAAATAGATTTCTAAGGGAATAAACTTGGAAGTGGATTGAGGTTTTGAGGAGAGAGAGAGAGAGAGAGAGAGAGAGAGAGAGAGAGAGAGAGAGAGAGAGAGAGAGAGAGAGAGAGAGAGAGAGAGAGAGAGAGTTTGGATTTAGGGAAGGAGAAGAATAGGTGGGGGGGGGGGCGAGAATGAAGTAAGACCCAGAAAAAAACATTTAGATTTGAGGGGTATTAACACTATTACAACAGCCCAGATTGTGATGAATTAATGAAAAAGTCAGAAAATTCCAACAAGATTCGATCTATAGATACAGATATGTAGATGGGACAAGGCTTCAAATCTTTCATGGAGAAAACAAGAATTATAGACAATTCAGAACAAAACTTCAGTAGGGCCGCCCTACAATACAGTCTGCACTTGCGATGCAAGCTTGAGCGCACACCGCCTTGGTCCACAACATGTGCCTATTGTTAAGTTGGCCACTCTTCTAATATCGCGTCTGAGCAGGGGAGAGGGGAAGGGGAGCAGGGGAGGGTGGCAGATTTCTCCTTAAATGTCCTGTCTGTCGAGAGAAAAGCAACCCCTGACGTGACATTGCCGTCACCTACAGTGCTCCGGGAAGGTCACTTGGTTTGTCATGGTTTAAGTCAAATCCTGTGCTGTCTGGTGTCTCTGTCTGCATGTGTGAATAATATATGTGTGATAGCTAGCTCATGAGACACTGGGGGGGGGGGGGTCACCAGATCCTTCACAATGTTGTACGAAAGTGACAATGATACACAATGTTACGGACACATGGGTTCCCTCAACTGCGAGAGAGAGAAGAAGACAGACGACGACAGGAGAGATTGAGAGGACAGAGGGGCAGGGGGAGAGAGAGAGAGGAGGAGAGGAGAGAGGGGGAGAGAGGAGAGAGAAGAGAAGGAGGGAGAGAGACAGAAGAGGAGAGAGACAGAGTGATGGAGATGGGGAGAGAGATGGAGATTGGTTGGAGAGGATAGGAGAAAGATAGGGAACGAGATAGGAACAGAGAGAGTGAGTTGAGAGATAGGGAGAAAGACATATGATGGGGGGGGGGGTAAAGATCGAGCGATGGAGAGAGATGGTGACAGAGAGATGTGGAGAGAGAGAAAATACTCATATTTTTTTATTCACCCACAATAAACCCTCTAAACTAAGTAATGAAATTTTAAGATGATCAAACACCATCCGCTCGTGACTAATGTTTTCATTAAAGAAAGCACAAAAAAGTTTTTCTCTTCATTTTTTAAAACAAATGAGCCAGCACCGCGTTCCCCAGATTGTTGTTCTGCGTCGCAATTTTGATCACGCCATTCCTCACCATCGAAGCAAGAATTACATGCAAATGGTGCAGATTTTTTTTTCCTTGTGAATAATTGTACGTTTGTTGACAGCAATGAATGAACAGCATTGGGATGAATGAACGCGTTGCTGTTTGTTTGGTACAAAGTAAGAGAGAGTGCAATACGTCGCGTCATATTGCAAATGTATTTTCTGCATTGTTGTATTTCAATCTCACACAACAATAAAAACCGATTCATTGTGAATTAAAACTGCGAAGAACAATACGTGTTGTAGATTAGGACAAAAGAAACAAAGCTGAATGTGAAGAATGAAGCCGTTTTGAAATTTAATTCACAGCGTGTAAACATTTCGAGCTTAATAATAAAATGATGTAATGATCAATTATTTACCGCCACAATATTTCACAAGTGCAATCGGCTTTATTCAGCACATCACCGAAGCGTTATAAATTATTTACAATGTAATAATTCCTGACTTGAGTGCTCCCCCCTACCCCTCCTCCATAACTTAGATCAGCAAATCGAAACATTAAGCTGGGATGTATTAACAAAAAAAAACAAAAAAAAAATTAGATAAATAACAAACCATTTGCCAATTCAGCTGGAATTTTGGGGCATAATTGTAAAAAATAATAATAATGAAGGGAGAGAGAGTGGAAGGAAAGATAAAATAAAATATTTATTGTGAGTCTCTTGATTGCGAGACCTGTTTTATTCATTTATTTGTTTAATTTTATTCGGAAGACACTTCTTGATTGTGAATAATTTTTCATTAACAGATCAAATTTGGAAGAAGGAAACAACAACAAGACAGAGCATGTAACAATGCAGAGCCTCACCGAGATATGTATATCCACAGTAGATCTGAGAACTGGCGCAGACTCACTTACTGACTGACACACAGTACCCTTCCAATAGCTTTCGTGTTTCTTTGGGAACGTGCAAAGTCAACAAGTCACTGAATAAATTCCCACATCCTTGTATGTCATGAACTACAAGGGCACTCTTCGTCACCAGATATGTCTCCACACACATTATGACATCATTATGTGCATACTTGTACCAAGTTGGGCTGGGGATCCTAAGATCCTGAGTTCAAAACTCCCTCGGCTGTTGAATTAATACCAGGTACGGTTGACTCTGCCTGTCATCCTTCTGAAGTCGGCAAAATGAGTGCCAGCTGAGTCATTCCATCTGAAATCAGCAAATTTAAAAAATGTTCCCAGTTGACCCCCTCAGATTTACTTTAAACTTTCATAAAATAGTTCCCAGGTATCAAAATGAAGCTGCGTAAAATTTTAGGTCCATAGATGCGGTCAACTCCGAGATATTGAGGTTGAAAATGTGGTTGTGGCCTATTTTTATGGTCGTTGCGAGCATCACAAAATGAACGGCTACTTTTAAATCCCACAACTTTTTAAATATTAATGCTAGTGCCTTGAAATTTTCAGAGATTATTCTTCTATAACTGCTCTGTAAGAAAAAACATAAAACTGAGTATACCTCTATTAAATTTTATGACCTGATCAGTTGAAATCCAGAAAAAAAATGTTGGTTTTGTATGAAGACCCAACTTTGAGACCCCATATATTTTTATTCACCCATCCCAGAAGCTTGAATTTTTTCATGTAATAACTATATGTGTAGTATTCAAATACATGTTTACTTTTCTTAATCAGTCATATATATAATACAGTCATGATCCCTCAAAAATTGAAAATTTCCATTTTTCCCCGAAATCAGTGAGGATTGCAAATATATGACAAGGTATACCACTTCAAATTGTTCACCATTGGAAAGAGCATATTCAAGTTTACAAAAGTGTCAAATATCAAAGTGGTATATTTTTTTAAAATATTTTTCTATTTTTTTTAAAAACTCTTGTTAACACAGTCGTGAATACATGAAGTGTGTGCGTGTGTGGGCACCATGGTAATCATGAATGATTAGTTCTATGATTCAAATTAATAATACAAAAATATATCACAACGCAATAACAATGTAATAAACCATTTACGTAAATGATTTGAATAGGTCCTTGATCTGCTTTTCCAAGTCAGGTGCAAGCTTGTACTACCTCCCAGTTGACGTTAGGGAGCATCAATAACTTTCATCACATGGCCAAAGGAACCCAACAAATGTCCTCCCTTGAATGTAACTATATACACTGTTGACATCAGCAGATCAGCCACTATTCCTGAGTTCTATTTTTAGCCCCAGCCAGATGAGTTAAGCTCTTGCTTTTACAAATGAGAAACAAAGAATTACAAATTCAAATTTCAAAGTGTTGTGTTCATGGTATCCTAATAGCAAATGATATGTATGTACATTGTATATACATGTACTACACATATGTACTACATTTAAAGGACAGTTCATTAAATAGCACACACAACGCGCACAGCACTGGCAGAACATCATTTATTCAAATATTTTTAAAAATATTGATAGAAACATTATACCACATTGAATGTTAGACTTAAGTTAACTTGAATATGCTCTTTCCAATGGTGAACAATTTGGAGTGGAGAACCTTGTCATATATTTGCAATCCTCACCTGAATTTCAGGGAAAAATGGAAATTTCAATTTTTGAGGGATCATGACTGTATTATATATGACTGATTAAGAAAAGTAAACATGTATTTGAATACTACTACCACACAGTTATTACCTGAAAAAATTTCAAGCTTCTGGGATGGGTCAATAAAAATATATGGGTCTCAAAGTTGGGTCTTCATACAAAACCAACATTTTTTTCTGGATTTCAACTGATCAGGTCATAAAAATTAATAGAGGTATACTCCGTTTTATGTTTGTTTCTTACAGAGCAGTTATAGACGAATAATCTCTGAAAATTTCAAGGCTCTAGCATTAATATTTAAAAGTTGTGGGAGTTTAAAAGTAGCCGTTACATTTTTGATGCTCGCAACGACCATAAAAATAGGGCCACAACCACATTTTCAACCCTCAATATCTCGGAGTTGACCGCATCTTTGGACCTAAAATTTTACGCGCTTCTTTTTTGATACCTGGGAACTATTTTATGAAAGTTTAAAGTAATTCTGAGGGGGTCAACTGGGAGGCCTCCGGGGATATGAGGTGGAATGACTCAGCTTGCTGGTATCCTGTGTCGGAGTGGCGACCCATCTAGGATTGTACCCAATAGCCAAGGAGACTGCTTAGGCAGCACCAACGCTCTGCACAGATTCTGGTCCAATAGCCAAGGAGACTGCTTAGACAGCACCAACGCTCTGCACAGAGTCTGGTCCCAATGGATGGATGGATGGATGTACCAAGTTTGATTTAAATCTTTGAACCCAGATTCAAAATATTAAATAATTCTGGCTGCCAGACAATGTGTCCAATCAGGTTGAAATTTACAACCTATATGCCCCATGACTACTTGATTACAACTGTCAAGTTTCATGTTGATTGATGACGTGGTTCAAGAGAAAGAATTTTAAAAAGATTTTCGTTGAATCCAACATGGCTGACAGACCATTATTTGTGAACAACCTGGTATCCCCAAGGCTTGGGGAATACGTGGGTGAGGTTTCCCCTCGATTTGTAAAGCCGTTCTGGAGGAGAAGATATTTGAATGTTTATTCTTCAAAAAATCAGAGCTACCAAACCATGTTACCTCTGACATCATAGGTGGGGAACTTTTTGTTCCTCCTGGATAGGCGATCATCCTGTAAAGTTTCACCTCGACCTGTTCAGCCGTTACGGAGAATATTATTGAAGGTTTTTATGTTTTAAAAAATGGCTGCTGAACCACGTGACCGATGACGTCATCAGCCCTCCCCCCTCCCCCCCCCCCCACTCCATCCAATTTAGCCCAAGATGACCCTTAAAAATATTCATACTGATCGGATAAAGCATTCAATGTATGCAATTATGACATCATAACGAAGCCACCAATGACATCATCAAAAAGTCACTTGTATTAAACATTCTACATGGATTGAGTAGTCACATCCATGGTGAAAATTTCGTGTCAATCAGATAAGCGGTTGCAGAGAAAACAGAGAAAATTAGGAAGGGCCTGCGTACATACGGACGGCCAACCCAAACATAATGTCACCGGCGACTTCGTCAGCGGAAGCATAAAATACATCATGAATGGTTCGTGTATGTAGTAAAAGAAAACCTGCCTCATCACTATCATTAATTTATATATTTGTGAATTCGCAGGATACGGTTACACACAGACTAACCTCTTTTAAAAGGAGTGGAGATAAAATGAGTATGGCCCTGGACAACAAAACGCAGATACACGGATAGACACAAGATAAATACATTACAAAAATTATAAAACAGGGTTAATCATCTCTTGTTTGGACATAATGCACACACAAGGTATACTGTTTAATCAACTTGTGGTTAAATTTGACATAATAATGTTGTGGTTAAATTAGACAACTTTGTCGAACTGTGCCGAAAGTGGGCCTTCTAGTCAAGCCCATAGTACTTGCAGAATACCCCAAACCAGAGGCATGTCCCCAACCTCCCCACACTGCCAAACGGTTCACCCCTTATTCCCCAACCCAGAACTACCCAGATAATCATGTGATACATCTCTCAAATTGTGTCATTTGGATGGAGGTTGTCGTGAGTTAGAGTGCTGCTCGATACGGTATTTATTGCAATGGTGGGATGGTGATGACACAGGCAAGATGGAACAAAAAGGCTTTTATTCATGTCAACAATCCTTTTGAATAAGATGTAATTGTTGGATTGACGTATAATAATGCCTCCCCCCCCTCCTTTCCCCTCAAAAAGGGATGAAACTGAATAATCTGAATCCATCCTTCCCTGATTTTTGTATCCCATTGATAGGCCAGATCTGGTCCTGGACCTGAACCAAAATCGAATTGGCTTGTTCTTGTAGCTACCCAACTCATCCACCAAGTTTCATCCGAATCCTTCCATAACTTTTTGAAATATCATGTTATGCCATATATCGTTTTGGCCCCGTTACTCAATGGTGCAAATCACTTTTAAAAATTTTATACTTCGGATCCGGATCCAGATCATCACCAAAATCGAATCAATTGCTCCTTGTCACACATCCAACCTGCTCACCAAAATTTGTCTGAATCCGTCCATAACTTTTTGAAATATCATGTTATGCCATATATCGTTTTGTGCCCCGTTACTAATGGTGAAGAATCACTTAAAAATTTTATAATCCTCGGATCCGGATCCAGATCGTCACCAATCGAATCAATTGCTCCTTGTCACACATCCAACCTGCCTCACCAAAATTTGTCTGAATCCGTCCATAACTTTTGAGATATCGAGCTTACAGGCCAGTTAAACAGAGGTAAATTTGCAATTCCTCCATCTACCTTAGGTGGTGAAGGTAAAAAAAATATCCAGAGGAGTGACATCAAAATACGAGTTGCAGTAAAGCTCAGTTTCAGGTTCGCATGGAATTTTGATTAGCCTCTTCCATAATTATTTACACAATTTTGCACAGTCTTGAGATATATGATTTTTCTGATCAATAAGAATTGGGGACTTCAAGCAAAGCTAAATGTAATAAAAGCTCAATCAACATAACTTGTTTGTGCTACGTTTCCATCTCAGTCCATATCTGTGTTCACGACAGATTGACAGGACATGGTAATAATTGCATTACAAGTGAAAAAACACATAAAATGTCAGAGCCACGGTTGTTTTAGTAATTTTGCTGTGTGGAGTTAAAGGGCTAGCCCATATTTATGTACAACTAAAATGGCCGCCAGTCCACCAGTCGGCCATCTTTCATCAGATCATAAAATAAAGTGAGGTGCACGTATATGCCATCATGTACTGTGTGTGTGTGTGCCAAATTTGAACAAAATCTGACCATGCAAGTCTGAAAAATGATCCGGGACACATTTAAGTAACAAAATGACCGCCAGTCAGCCATCTCGGATGTGATCTTGAAAAAAATTAAAATGACGTGCAAATGTAAGCCATAATTATTCATCTGTGTGCCGAGTTTGAACAGCATTGGTAAATGCATATCCGAGAAATAGTTGAGGACGTGTTCAACGTCGGGGTTTTTAACAACTAAAATGGCCGCCAGTCGGCCATCTTGGATCTGATCTCAAAAAAAGAGAAATGACGTGCACATGCAAGCCATCATTCTTTATCTGTGTGCCAAGTTTCAACAAGATCGGTGAATGCATGTCTGAGAAATGGTTGCGGACACATTTCGGTAATAAAATGGCCGCCAGTCGGCCATCTTGGATCTGATCTCGAAAAAAATCACGTATGTACGTCAGCCATTATTCATTGTCTTTGTGCCAAGTTTGAACAAGATCGGTAGGTGCATGTCCGAGAAATGGTTGAGGACGTTTTCGACACCGGTTTTTTTTACAACTAAAATGGCCGCCAGTCGGCCATCTTGGATCGCCTCGTGAAACAGAATGATATGCATATGTATACCATCATGTGTTATCTTTGTGTCAAGTACGAATAAACTCGGTTTGTACATGTCAAAGATATGGTTGCGTACACATGCATGCACACACACACGCACGGACACGAAAATCGAAACCAAACCATTAAGCTCCTATTTCGGACTATGTCCAACGGGGGCTAATAATATCTTTGACTGCTAAAAAGAAGCACAAACAAAGTCTTCTTGGATCCCTTGGCCTTGCAATTAGTCACAACTTGTCTTGAAAGACCTCCAAACCTGGTTCTTTCCCTGCCTTGGAATATTCTGCAAAAATAGAGCTCTGACTTTTCTCAGCCATTATCAGCTCAGAACGATGTACAAAGCAAATGTGTGTGATGGCTTCCCACTTGTCCTTTGGAGGTGGTGGAATGTAAAGGCCCAAAGACTGATAAGGTAGGTATCTGCCAATCAGAAGATGAGTCACAAGCTTTGTCCCTCGCTCAACATAAATTGGTAAATAGCTTTAAACACTTCTACCACTTCTCTTCTGGCATTGTTTTTCCTGCCTATTGTGCCCTCGCTTGCTTCAAGCTCCTTCGGTCAACACTTGTTCATCCAGAAGCACAGATCTTGTTACTTTCCACAATTCTAAGCTTCAAACTCACTTGCACGACTCACTCTTTTCTGTGGAATTGACTTTTTCTGCTATACTCCCCCAAACGCTATACTTTGTCTCCCAAACAAGACAAAATCTCACATCTCTCAACCTTCACATAAGCAGGCAACAACCACTTCCTTCTCTTCACACCTTGATAGAATCCCAAGCTGGTCAAATACTTTGAATATGTCTTTCAATCCTGACAAATCTCACACTCACTCTCTCTCCAAAAGGACCATCTGGCAAACCCTCCCATCTCCTTAACAATCCTCTTGAAGATGTTCAGTCACCCAAACCTCTGGGCCTCACAATCAGCCATGATCTCCATCATGCAAAGTCCTGCCTTGGCACACCTGACTCACATCCACCCACAAGGCCTTCATCCATAATTTGATGGAGTACTGCTGTTTCCTCTAGGCTGGCTCCCCTGCCTTATACCTTGCACAGATTAATGGCATCATGGAAAACAAAGCCTTCAAGATTATTGGAGTGTGAGTAAGCCGAGTCTATGGTCTTATCACTGTCACATTGCAGACAGGTCGGTGGTCTCTGTCTTCTCCTGACTCATTTCTGCTCTTCTACCCTCTGCTCTTTCCATGCTTTGTCGTTCCTCATCCCCCCCCCCACCAGTTTTCTGCAGGGCGCTGCAGTCCACCCGCAACCCCTTCTGGTGAAACTCCCAAATATGATACAAATTCGTTCCTCTTTTTTTTTCCAACCTGTAGAACCAACTTCCACATTCTCTTCAATCGCATTCTTCCCTCTGGGAGTCTAGGGCTTCAAGACAGCTGTTCACCACCATCTCAGATCGTCCTCAATTCAAAACCATGACCGTATCGACTCATACTAACCATCCCAAAGCCCTCCTCTTCAAATTTCTAGCCTTCCTTCCCGAGAGTTTACTTCTGTATCTACCGAGTTCACCCCGTAGTCCTGCCCTACCCTTCATTCTTCCCTCTGGGAGTCCAGGGCTTCAAGACAGCTGTTCACCACCATCTCAGATCGTCCTCAATTCAAAACCATGACCTTATCTACTCATACTAACCATCCCAAAGCCCTCCTCTTCAAATTTTTAGCCTTCCTTCCTGAGAGTTTACTTCTGTATCGACCTAGTTCACCCCGTAGTCCTGCCCTACCCTTCATTCTTCCCCACATCCCTTTTGTCCAAGTCACCCTCTATATTGTCCTTCAACCAAGCTGTTTGTGTGTCCTCCACCTCTCTTTCTGCTGTTCCGTTTGTTCTGTTACGTCCTGATCGATTCTTTGTTCTTGCTCTTCCATGAGCCTCGACTTTTATACAAAAAAACCCCTCATTGCTTTCCCTCCATTCTTTCGAGGTGGCCACTCACCACCATCTATAGCCTGGTGTTGGCTTAACAGTTAAGATGGACGGCTTAAGATATTAGGATCTTGAGTTTGAGCCCCTGTCATGCTGTCCAAATAATATCAGCTGGGTTGATTAAGCCTGTCATCCTTCTAAGGTCGGCAAAATGAGTACAGGCTTACTGGAAACAAGGGGCGTTTCTTCAGCGACACAGCGATGATGGAACCAGCAGCCACAGGCTGCATACAAAACAACAACAACAACCAACCATCTAAAGTCAAGCCCACATTCCACCTCACCTCCGCCATTCTGTCTTCGAAATATATGAAATTTACAATTTATCAACAGCAATGATCTATAGGTGTACCCGTCTCGAGTCGGACCTCGGCATGACTTCAGGAGTCAAACTGACCATGCCGAATGTATTATATGCTGCAGTTCTGATGGTCTCCATGATATTCTCAATCAAATGGATTATCGAGCAGTGAACCCCGACAATTGCTACTGAACATACAGTGTACAGTACCTTCCAGAAGGAGACAAAAATCTCACAGACTGTCTTTTATCCCTGTGAGGTCACAAAGTACAAAAGCAAATGCCCAAGCTACATAGAAGACAAATATGCTATAATCTTAAACAGCAAACCACTCGAGCTGTAACTATTTGAAAGGCAACAAGTTATCAAACAGAATTATCTTACTGCCATGCAGCTACTGCGTACATGTGTATTGTATGATCTTGTATGTATTTTTTGTATGTAGCCGAAATAGTGCCCCATGGTGGTGGTGGTGGTGTGTGTGGTGTGTGTTGTGCTTGAGTGTGTGAGTGATGTGTTATGTACGTATGTAGCTGAAATAGTGCCCCCTGGTGCTGTGTATGTGTGTTTGTTTGTATGCATGTGTATTTATGTATGTATATATGGAGCTGAAATAGTGCCCCCCTGGTGGTGTATGTATGTATGAAGCTGAAATAGTGCCCCTGGTGTTGTATGTGTGTTGTTTGTATGCATGTGTATTTATGTATGTATGTATGTATTGTAGCTGAAATAGTGCCCCCTGGTGGTGTGTATGTGTGTTTGTTTGTATGCATGTGTGATTTATGTATGTATGTATGGAGCTGAAATAGTGCCCCCCTGGTGGTGTATGTATGTATGTAGCTGAAATAGTCCCCCTGGTGGTGTGGTATGTATGTGTATTTATGTATGTATTAGAGCTGAAATAGTGTTCCACTGGCGGTGTATGTATGTATGTTACGCTTGCACGTATGTATCAAAATCGTGCACCACTGGTAGTTGTATGCATGTTTGGAGCTGAAATAGTGCCCCTGGTGGTGTGTATGTGTGTGTATGTATGTATGTATGTATTGTTATCTGAAATAGTGCCTCCTGGTGTGTGTTGTTGTGTGTGTGTGTGTGTGTGTATCTGAAATAGTGCCCCCTGGTGGTGTGCATGTGTCTTTGTTTGTATGTATGTGTATTTATGTATGCATGTATCCGAAATAGTGCCCCCCTGGTGGTGTAATAGTGCCCTTTAAGGGTTATAATGGTCTGTCTGTCTTACTTTGTTAATTGTCTTTTTCTCCCATTATGAGCAATATACTACTTCCTGCAGTACAATATTGTCCAAATAATGCTTCAGAGGGTGTAGCAACACAGTCTGTTCCAACACTGCTTTTATACAGAGAGAGGGTTTTAACTATCAACAAAAGTTGGGACACCTGGAGGAATTGTTTGCATCAACTTTCAAGGCTTAATTTACTTCCATTGCTGCAGAACAGCTGCAGTTGCTAACCCATTACTTGTTCCCTGAAAAGGGCTTTTTTAACAACTCTGAAATTTACATTATTTTTCAGTCTTGGTATCCTAAACTTTTTTTTAAACCTCTGGCAGTTTACCGCTTAGCTTTGTACCATTTCAGGTTATTCACTGGACTTGAACTGCTTAAATTTCAGTAAAAACTGAAAAATGGGGGTGTTCTAAAACTTTTTAACGGTAGTGTATGTATGCAGCTGATATCGTGCCCCCTCCCCGGTGGGGTGTGTGCTAGCCCAGAAGTGGATGGGAAACTGAAGTTGGAATGGAATCGTAAAGACATGTGTGCACACAAAATAATTTAATTTGAAACTAATTAAATAATGAAACTATCACGGAACAAGGATATGTGAGCTGTTTGAGAAGAACAGTGCTTACGTGCCCTCAGTGTACAGGCCCTTCAGCAAGTGAGCTGTAATGAGTCTTTCGGATTCTGATGTACCATACTCTGTTACAGAGCATCGGTGCTGCCAAAGCAGTTCCTTGGTAAGGGTTATGCTGGGTGGTTTGCCATTACCTTCCCAGCAGTAGTTCTGGCAGGAATTTGGATTTTGTTAGTGATGCCGGTGATAGCTCGCCTACGCTTTGATAAGGACACCGTGGGATCTTTCGCTTCCACAAACTAATGCTGATAGACGGGATTCCATTTTAACGTCCATCCGAGAGACGGCACACACACATTGATGAATCGCCCTGCCTGTGAAACACCAGGGTTGACCGTTTATAGCTGGATCAGGATTCAAACCCAAGATAGACTGCTTCGAACTGAGTGTGCATACCTCTAGGCCATTCTGCCAGCCCCCTAATAAGTCTTAATCCACCAAAATTTCATAATTCTAGATATCTGTGGATTGAATGATGAAACAAACATTACTTTTCAATCTCACTTCCTTGATCCACACATTGCAGACATAAGTCTTCCAAACAGCATCAGAGTACGAATACATACCGAGATGATAAATATCACAAATAACTTCAGATTTCACTCACCAGATCGAAACGAGCATTGGTGCCTGATACAGGGATCCAATTAGAGAAAATTAGTCTTCCTTATATGTTCCACAAGAGACATGCGGATGGGTCTGCGGGGTCGGAGGAGGGTGGAAGAGAAGGAAGACAGGCAACAATTAGAACCCAGTCTCGAGTCTCGGCGGGCAATAAAACGACCGTTGTGAGATCACCTGGGAGTACATGACAAGTCTGCACTCGCTGCACGGTGCGCTCGAAGCACACCTTTGGGTGAGTGCAGAGCTCACCAATTAAAGATCACAGACTCTCGCCTGTTGAAAATCTTTGTTCATATAACGCCATGTGGCAGCCTCTCATTGGCTGGGCATGCAATGTTATCAGTTTTACTTGATGCTTCCATCCCGGATTCCTTCTGTTGGTGTTGGAGTCTTGTGTTCTTAGAATGATGAAAAGGGGATTGTTTACCCTTCGTCCTGAGAGAGAGAGAGAGAGAGAGAAGAGAGAGAGAGAGAGACGAGAGAGAGCAGAGGAGAGAGAGAGAGAGACGAGAGAGAGACAGAGACGAGACAGAGAGAGAGAACAGAGAGAGAGAGAGAGAGAAGAGAGAGAGACAGAGAGAGAGACAGAGAGAGAGAGACAGAGAGAGAGACAGAGAGAGACAGAGACAGAGAAGACAGAGAGAGAGAGAGAGAGAGAGAGAGAGAGAGAGAGAGAGAGAGAAGAGAGAGAGAGAATTGTGATCATGGATGTTCATCCTGACTGTTTTAAGAGCTCACATCATCCATTTAGCTAATGGGTTTATTCGGCTGTTTGCATCATATTTTATACAAAGCAATGAAATTTAGAAACACACAGGGGCACACAGTGACTCACACACACCCCTAATAAGTTGGGATATTCGGGGATTTAGGATTTGCTTGTTTTGCAAGGTTTGCCGCAATAGTCTCGGTCTCCAATAATAATTTCAAAAAAGAAACCCACGGCAGGATTTCTTTGAGTACTGCAACAATGTTGATATATTATGGTAATGGAATACTGCATGCTGTCATTTACACAAAATTTCTGGCAGGAAACTTTACACCAACCTATTTATATGTATGTACACAAATCGCTCGACACAATGCCGACCATCTTCCACATCCACATCCACCACTCACGATACATCCTTGTCAGTGCCGGTGGACACATTTTCATCTACTTGTGTAAGATGAAGCACAAAATGGATTTAGTGGGTTAGTTTACACTACTACTGTCGTCAATACGCATGGCCAACCGGGGTTCTTTGTTTCCGTCGCACGACCATAGCTCACCTGAAAGGTAATGAACTGGGATTCACACACAGGTGCGATCGCATGCGAGGCTGTTGAAATCTCTTAATGGTTGATTTGTGATTAAACAAAGTAAAGGGTATATGACTGTCAAGCTGAAAGATCTACAGTTTATATTGTGCAGATGCAGCTCAGTAGCGGACAGAGACCGGTGAATCAGCATGGTGAGATACATGTATAATGGTGAACTCTCTGAATGAGGTCAACCCCGCCATTTAAAGATTTTTTTAAAAATCACACCATGGTCCGCGGTGTTCACCCTCAAACTTGCAGCGCGTGCTGACAACACTACAGCTTTGTTCTGGCTGTCCACTTATCAATACAAGGTGTGGTGCCCGGTTGTATAATCCAACCAGGAGTGTTGCCTCGAAGACCTCAACACCCCACTCCGCCTGGCATTTGCCACGCACGTTTACGTTTAAAATTACATTTTTATTCCGCAAAACGAAAAACGGGGTTAAAAGCAAGAGGTAATTTCACTTCTATCCGTCCTATCGGTTTATGATCGAGGAACAACTTGATTTCAATTGATTGTTATATTGAGAATCGGAAAACGAACCTCTGTCGTTTAACAGTACTTTGCCTCTGAGTTCGTCCCGATCGCGCATGATGTAGCGAGGACTGATAAATATTTACTCTGTCTGCCTGTCTGGCAGTAAAAGAAAATTTTAAATCATTCCGAACAGGAAACTTGCTGTTTTTAAGGACGTCATACAGGACACAAACAAGTCACGGAGAACTAATGTAACGAGTTAAATAAGATGGCGTAAGAGACGCTGCGTCAACAGCGGCAAACTTCCGAATTTTTTTCTTTCTACAACCTTCAAAAATATATTCTATTTCAATCAAATTGTATCCGTGAACACTGGAGAGCACAAATGGCCTTCTTGGCTCTTTCAAAACCCTTCAGTTTAGCAGTAGTTGGACAAAATATTATGGCATTTCACGTCATCTCAACCAATCAAATTTGCTGCTCGCAGACCCCGCCCATGTCCTTGTTTTTCAAGACTGCACAGGGTAAGGTGTTCTATGAGCTCTCTAGTTTTTTATTTTTTTTTCAGAGTTCAGAACAAAGGATGATGATTGCATGGAGCATAGTCCCTCGTCACTGTGTGTATGACCAAATAGCTTCGTCACATTGCAGCTTGCAGGCGTACAAATAAATGTGGGACACATGTCCATTGTCTTTACATCATGAGATAAGCAATCGAGTCGTGAGGACTGTCCCACCTGTACACCTTCTGTCTTCTCGAAACCATTTTGGCTTTGCCTGTCTGGCGTTCTTCCCATCCCTTCAGAGCGTCGTTCTCATCATGCACGATGGGATATTCAGGTTCAAATTCCCAACGTACTGTTGGTCCATTTGACTACTCATAGACATGTCCTTGTAAGTGTATATTCATGGAGAGATAAACCAATGTTTTCATATGTTCTTGTCTGACATATGATGTGTGTACAAGTTATGGAGTTAAAGAATTCTGACAAATCGAAGTGTTGGTAAATGCAATGTCGTGATTAATCCACCATCAACAAGTTGAGTTGGATTAGGTTTCCTTTATTTGGATTGTAGTGACTCCTAGTGGCTGCTCTAAGTATTATGATCATAAGAGATGGTGAGAAGGTCTATTGTTTATCCAAAAAAGTATTTTACTGAAATGCACAGACTCGTCCAGATGTACGAATTGAAATTAAGAACACATTTAACCACGGCCAATGGCTAGCCCTAAATCAGCTAACCCAGTTGAATAACCCAAACAGAATGAAGAAACTTCGATCCAAAAACAACCTTGCATCGAGACCTCACCTTTACACTCCGGTGGTCGTGATTCTTACATCGACAGATTTAAAACTAGACCCTAACGTCCATCATCATCATCATCAGCCCATGCTAGCAGACAAGGAACTTACTTTAGGTTGCTCAAAAGTGCATCACACTCATTGATTGTAGCAACTCTCGACCTGAGAGGTACCTGGATTTGTGTTTAAAGTTAGGTCAGGATTCAAACACAGAGTAGGCTCCTCAAAGGTGAGTATGCTACCTTTGAGCTACCCTCTGATGAGAAAATCGAACAGTCCAACCCATGACGTATCAATCCATACTGCAGTCAGCATTAACCTAAGGGGATCCTCTGTCTCTTTCACTGAACACACTCTTCCTCACCAAAGCTCTCCAGAGCTCACTGTTTATCTATCTACCTACCAATGGCAAATTCCATTCTATTCCCTCATATTCCAGCATTAAAGAGGTCCAGCCTGTGATGGAAACCTCTCGTATGGGAAAAAGTCAAGCTGATGGTGATATACATACGTTATCAGGAAGGGATCCAATCCAAAGACCTAATCTTAAACTTGCACTAGTTTATTTACATCCATTGGTGTGCAGATGAGGTTGACGGGAAGATTGGTGAAAAGCCGGCGGAAGTAGGCTGGACGCTTGGTGTGGATGGAGGAAGAGAGAAGAGCAAAGAGAGCGGATAGGATGAGGTTGCAAAGTAGGAGGAAAAGAGGTAGGCTGTGGTTGAGATGGAATGATTGGTTGATGAGGGATATCAGTAAGGTAGGGGTGGTTGAAGGTGGATAGTGATGGCTGAGGACAGGGGGAAGCGGTGGAGTATAGTAGTCAAGGCAGGGCAGAAGCTTGGTACCGTTGGACCTCACCCCTTATAAAGGGAAGAGGAGGAGAAGGAGGTTAGCACTGTCTTCTCCCCTTTCTTGTGAAACTTAGAATGACCTTGTGTCTCTGCAGAAACTGTTTAGGAGATAATATCCCCTTGCTAATAAAATTCGGCAAGAAAGAGGCAAACATGGCAGTATCACTCCGTGAAAAACAATGAAAACATAAAGTATGCGATTCTCATTGCACTCATTCGTTCTTCTTTTGTTTCTGCCTGTGGAACCAACTTCCACATCCTCTTCAATCTCATTCTTCCCTCCAGGGCTTCAAGACAGCCGTTCACCACCATCTCAGATCATCCCCCCCATCCAAAACCATGATCTTTTCTACCCCCATTAATGCTCACCAAACCCACCTCTTTCCAAATTTCCAGTTTCTCCTTCCAGGGAGTTTGCTTCTGTATCCATCTTGTCCTCTCCAACCCCTCATTCTTCCCCCACATCCCTTATCTCTCCAAGTCTCCCTTTATTTGACTCTCAAACCATATGTCGGCGTGTTTCCCCCCTCTCTTTCTACTGTTCCTTTTGTTCTGCTACATCCTGATCGATGCTATGTTCTAGCTCCTCCATGCACCTCGACATTGTGTACAAAAAAATAAATCATAATGATGAGGGAGGATATTTGTCCACTTTTCCAAATTCTCCAGAGACAGGCTTGCTTTTTGTTGTAATGGAATGCTAGTCACCGTGAGGCCCATCGTTGGACTGTCTGCAGTGGTGGGCAAGTTAGACAGCGGATTTTATCAACTCAAAGCCGATAACAGGGTTGAGAACTCCCGTGGGAAGTGACGTGATATTGACGACGTTTCCAGTGCTAGTCCATCATCAGGGCAAAATTGGTGGTGTGCTGGTTTGTCCATCTTTCTGGTTTGTCCATCTTTCTGGTTTGTCCACATAAAATTAACGATCGTAACTTCTTCAAGGTGGAGGAAATATCCCTGGAGGGAAGAATGAGTCAACAAAGAAGAGTTTAAATTACGATGCAATTCTACAACACTCGACTTTCAAAATGGCGTACGAATGCTGAACCAGGCCTTTTGCTCATGTACTGTGTGTGTGTGTGTGTGTGTGTGTGTGTGTGTGTGTGTGTGTGTGTGTGTGTGTGTGTGTGTGTTTACACTGACTCGGTTCTGCTCACCTGGAACTTTTAACCTGCTGTTGCTGGCATGAAATCTGTTATTGAAATCGTGTTTCGAACATAATTTTCAGCATTTAAACGAAAGAGTGGCAATTTCATCATGGATAATCATAATTGTTCTGTTCCTGAATGCAAATCGGACTCACGGAAATATTGGAATACAAGAAATATCCAAGGAGGAGAGGAGTCGGTTACCTACTGTTTCCTGTTAGTACAATTAGCTATACGATACACACACACACACGCACGCACGCACACACACACACACACACACACACACCCGAATGGATGCTTCTTCTTTTACCAATAAATGCAAAAATCTAGTATAATTTCTCTTGTGGCCCTGAAAGCAAACAAAAATATATAATTGTAACTGCACTCCCAGCCCACACTCCCTGTCCTCCCAAACATAATTAACAATAATTATAATCAATTTAAACCTACCCTGTGCATCGACAAGCCCCAGATATGACCTTCCGATCGGTGTTAGGAAACACAAAGGTTTGGGTAGAGCGCACCCATCTACGAGCCTTCGGTCTTTCACGGAGCATACATCGTCGAGGAGTTTTTGCAGTACGGATTACAAGATATCAACATTTTGGAAGAGTTCACCAGGAAGTTCTCCAAATATTTTGTTGTGTAGAGGCACACCCCTATGTCGCAGGTAAGTTTCCAAGTATTTTCGGGTTCTTTAAAAGTGTTTTTTCAGCCATTCCATGCTACAATCCTTATCTGACAAGCATGAAATACGTCCAGGACCGTCCGGATGAACTTCGTTACTCGGTGTTCCTGCACATTGAAGCTGAGCATTCTTGGGCAGATTACATCATTTTCAAAGTGCCATGTTGTGTAATGAAGGACTCATGATGGAGAATGGAGTTTTAAAACAAACTGAAGACAAAGTTGTCCTCAGACCTTAAGTCTTAAATAAACAATTACCAAATTCATCCATGGCCTGATGGAGTACTGCTCTCCCCTCTGGGCTGGTGCTCCCACTTCTCACCTTTCTCGGCTTCACCCTGTAGAAACCAAGGCATTTTGGATCATTGGTATCTCCCGCGATGAAGCTGAATCTTTGGGTCTTTCACTCTCTCACGCAGGCAGTTCATTGCGTTTTCTGTCTTCTACCGTCTCCTCTCTGGCCTCACCCCCCCCCCCCTGCTGTGTCTGCTGATTTGTTTCTCCCTCCCATATTTCCGCAGGGCACTCAAGGTCCGCCAGCAACCTCCTTCTGGTGAAACTCCCAAAATCAAGAATCACTGCTCACCTTCACTCTTTCGTTCCTCTTTTATCCCACCTCGAGAACAAACTCCCACACTCCGTTCAATCCCACTCTTCCCTCCAGGTCTTCAAAACAGCTCTTCACCACCATCTCTTATCTTCCCCCATCCAAATCCTCGATCTTTTCTACCCCTGTTAATCAACCCCAAACCCACCTCCTTCAAATTTCCTGCTTTCATCCTGAAAGTCCCTTGTAATGTCCATCTTGTATACCCCGTGTTCCCCGCCCCATCCCTCTACCTTCCACAGATCTCCTAATGTCTCTGTTCCCCACTGTTTTGTGATTCCCTCTTGTCTCCTGCTCCCTTTGTTATACGTTGTGTGTGTTATCACTTTACGAGCCTCGACATGATGAACAATTTTTTTTTACTGTTATTCTCTGTTTTTCTTAACAAGAGCTGTCATGAATGACGTCATAGACTATTGTCCTATAGTCACAGGGACACTGAAAAGCCATAAGAGCCGAAATTTTGCAAAGACCTTCAGGGTAAAAATCCAAAAATAATCAAATGAGTGGCTTCTCACAGCCCATCTTAAAACGATGTCGTCAAAGACATAATGGTCTACGTTGACATAGCGGTTTACATTTGAGACAAGCAATGGCGACATCATTGAATACCGACCTGGAAAGATACAATTATTGTCTGGAACTTTCAAAAACCCATTACGAACGAATATTACAACAAATTTCTCTTACATTACATTCACGATCATTTTCTGGAAAAAAACATTTTCACCCATGGGATTACATGCAAGCTTGCTTGGTTGCCTCATTCCTCACTCAAGGGCTTCAAGATGGCTATTCACCTCCACCTCTGGTGACGGAGGATCAACGTTGATCCCTGGGTCGGCAGCCATGTGGTCTGCCATGTCATGTATCTGGACTTGCATCGACAGGTGCATGATTCAACCCACTTCAATAATCTGTTCTCCATCTGTCCGGGGCTTCAACTATCGATGAACAAGAACTGCCTTCCTGAAGCTGTTTGATCCCATTCTTCACTGCAGTGCTTCAAGTAGGTGGTGAACCACTATCACGCCTTCCCCAAACCATCCCCTTGGTATTATTTACCCCCCATTAAGCCTACTTAACTGAACCCTCTCACACCCATTTGCCTCTGAGCTATCGAAGCCTGGGTTCGAATCCTGACCCACCTACAAACTGTCATCCTGGTGTTTCATGGGCAGGGTGATTCATCATTGTGGTTGCCATTCCTCAGATGGACGTTATTTCATCGGTGTCCCGTCTGCCGGCGTTCGTTGGTGGAAGTTAAAGATCATACGGTGTCCTTCGCAAAGAGTAGGCAAACTATCTCCAGCACCCAGACCAAATTCCAAATTCCTGCTCTAACCTACCTGGGACATCGCGTCAACGTGCCCCCAGCCAATGATGCTCCAAGCATCCTTGTACTGGATACAAAGAAGAATAAGAACACTAAGGCATTTTAAAGGTCAGGACACACAAAGGAGGCCACCACACAATAAAAACTTGAGGGGGTCCACAATATTCGATAACTGAACAGAGATTAATGATCGGGCACAAAACTGACACATCGGGCATCAGCACTGCATCATGCGCTCCATACTTACAGAAACATTGGATATCAACACAATTTCAGGCAAATGGATGCTTAGAATGCTGAAAGATGATCGGAAGAGAACCTGACAATGTCTCCGGACAACTTCTTGATCGGATTCAAACAAACTCAAGACAAGTTTGAGTAGGATTGTAACTTAAGATGAGTTACTGGTTCACCACCTTTGATCCTGAAACCAAAGAGCAGAGCACTCATTTGAAGCACACATATTCTCCACCTGCTCGAGAGTTCAAGAAAAAGGTACAAGCTGAAAAGGTCATGGCCATTGTTTCGTGGGACAGTGAACGGATGATCATCTCTGGAAAAGGGGGAGTGCTACATTTTGATGAAATACGACAGTTGTGAAAACAACAAGCATTGTAGAAACTTGAGTTGTAGAATATTACTTCTTTGGGACAATACATCATACACACAGTCCAGGTTGCAGTGATCACAGCGACCAACAGTGACCATTTGAACTGCTTCCCCCATCACACATGTTCAGCAGATTTGGCTCCCCCAGACTTCTATTTGTTCCGGAAATTGACAGAAGAGCTTTATGGGAAGAATACTGATGTAGCGCATGGCTTCAGGTAGCATAATTTGCTGGAGGGGCAGCAGTGCTGCTGATGCAGTGCCCCTTGCAGTTTATAACAGGAATTTGGCCAGGATGCCAGCGGTAGCTCGCCTACTATTCGTGAAGGACACCGTGGGATATTTGACGTCCAGCGACTAATGCCAGCAGATGGGACACCGTGTTTAACGTCCATCCGAGGGACGGCACCCATATTGATGAATCACCCTACCTGTGAAACACCAGGTTGATGGTTTATAGCTTTGTTGGGATTCAAACCTGGGATAGACAGCTTCGAGGCGAGTGTGCATACTTCCAGGCTATCTTGCCAGACCAGAGGAGACACAATGATGAAAGATTCAGAATGTTGATGAATTGGAGAGCGAGAGGGACAAATGGTCGCGAAGGCTCTGAGCCATAAGGAAAATTGCACAAAAATGGACCAAGACTGACACTGCAATTGAGAGGTTAAAGCAGAACAGCACTGGGGAGACTCGATGATACGAAGAGACAAAAGAGTTGACCTACTTGAGTTAATGCAGCTCAACGCAAGCAAAAGATTGTCCCTGAAATGTCAGCCGGAATGTATTACTGGATCCCATCCCTTTCTCTTTATTGCAGCAATCCATGTATTTCTGCGCATGGTGTTCAACTTTATCCCACCATCGGTTATTGCAACCGTGGGCAAAACAACTCTCAGGAACGGTGTTGCCTGAAACGAGAAAAAGTTCCCATCAAATGGAGAGCTGTATCATATGGTTCTTGACAAGGGCCGTCAGGTGAAAAACCTCTGGGCTGCGATGTGGAGGACGCAGGTGAAACATTCTCACAGTAAAATCACATTCTGCCTCCTTTTCCCTCGGAATTTATTAAATATTCCTCACTCTTCCATGAGCCTCGATCTTGTATAAAAACATTTTAAAATATTCTGCACGGAAGATGAGGTGCAAATTTTAAGGTGCTGCAGAAAACTTTACACCACACCTGTAATCAGAAGTCTTCCTCTCCCAGAATCTCTCCAAAGAGAGGTTTGGAGGAGCAGGCATACAAAGACCTTTTGTTGCCACTCCGTGGTCTTGGAGCACTTTGAGTTTGGTGGAAGATCGGTGGCGGTGTAAAGGTTGACCATTAAAGAGCCAATTGCACATGCACCTGCATGCAAGGTGGAGCTTAGCACTCGGATTTCGGACACAAACGGAATACAATATGGTGAGAATTTGGGGGAAATTGCGTGTTGATTAGTTGACTCTGCGGTTGGCTAAGGACCATCCCGCTGGGAAATCTGTGACCTTCTCTTTGGTGCACAGGAACACGCGAGAGCTAATCCATGACTTACGGACCATCTTCGCGAGGTTAATCCGCGCTTTGACCTGTCTGGTGCAAACTTCCCCTGGAGGGGTGTTCCATATGCGCCGGTGGAGCCAAACGCGTCTGTGTGTTTGGGTTTGCCTTCAAAATGCATTTTCTATCTTCACGAAAGCACTCACACACAGCAGCACTACACAGCACACGCACAGCACACTACACTCACACACAACACACACTTATCAGCACTTTGTTTGAACATAACCACAAAACACCACATCTCCAAGGTCAAGCTGGGTCATTCTTGCTGTCTCCTAAGTCATAACTATCTTCCTTCCTACTCGACTCTTGTGTTTCGTTTGACCATATTAAGACCCACCAAGAGGTGTTTTTTTATATTGTGCATCATATATAACAGCCCCGAGCCATTCTATGTTCTAGCACCTCTTCGAGCCTCGACTTTATATACAAAAAATAAAAAATAAACAGCAGGTACCTGCGGAAATTCCATGTAATGTAAATTGTAACTTCAACAATATTATGCGAAGAAAGAGTAGTTACTTGTTTAAATCAAACCCCCACCACCACCACTCCCAAACTCCAGGTCCTCAACTCCCCTCAACTTTACACGATGTCTAATGGGGATCAGGGGAGTGTTCATCACACTTCGCATGTTTCGATTTACCTGCTGTTCACATCACACGCCTTTTGGTTGAATGGTTTGCATTAGCCTTAGCGGGAACAATCGTCTAGGTGGCAGACAGATGGTTGCTCTTTGTGGATTATGCGGTTTTACCTTGTGAGGCATAATCCGCAGCGATGCTCATCATAACAGTCGGGTGTGTCTGATGTATAAATGACGAATGTGGTCATCATTGGTTAGATATTTATCGGTATGCCATCCTGATGAGGGAAAATAAGTCTGAAATCCAGAGAGGCAGCTCCGTTTGATGTTTAACTGATGTTGACCATGTAATATTTGTCAGTTTGACAGAGTCACCTGGCCGAGGCCTCTGGGATGGAGGTGACGCTTTGGTGTCGGACGATGTCCAATGGGGATCGGGGGAGTGCTTCTCACACTCCACATGTTTCGATATACAGTAATCCCCCGCTATATCGCGGTTCACCTATCGCGCCCCCGGTTCATCGCGGGTTTCCCCTTGGAACCTACTAATTTTTCTGCGGATTCCCCCGGTATATCGCGGTAATAATATATAAAATATAAATTATTTATGCAATAAATTATAACGTGTGGCGCTCGACCAGTCACACAACGCACGAGACAAGTTTCGCTGTGAACTTCGAATATTTTCTACGTTTTTTCCTCAAGCCCTACGATGCCGCCCAAAGCCCTGCACTTTCTAAGGCTTCTGGAAAGGAACCGAAGCGCCAGAGGAAGGTCCTGACGCTCCAGGAGAAGGTTAAGGTGCTCGATATGCTTCGGGAAGGAAAAAGGTTTGCCGCGGTTGGAAGAGCACTCCAAACCGACCAGACCAGACAAGTCGATCTCCGGCACCTCAAACCCGATCACTGCAAATCGACCAGACCAGACGAGTCGATCTCCGGCACCTAAAACCCGATCACTGCCAAGCCGACCAGACCAGACGAGTCGATCTCCGGCACCTCGAACCCGATCACTGACAAACCGACCAGACCAGACAAGTCGATCTCCGGCACCTCAAACCGATCACTACCAAACCGACCAGACCAGACGAGTCGATCTCAGGCACCTCGAACCCAATCACTGCCAAGCCGACCAGACCAGACGAGTCGATCTCCGGCACCTCGAACCCGATACTGCCAAGCCGACCAGAACAGACTTTAGGGAGGCATCCATTCATCGCAGATTCTCACTTATCGCGGGGGCGGGGAGGGGGGGCGGGGGGGGGGGTTTGGAACGTAACACGCGATAACTGTGTATTATATATATAAATTATATATATATATATATATATATATATACTAGCGATACCCGTGCACATGCACGGGATAGCAGTACAACATAGCTGGTAGCAGACGACAGACCGTACACGGGGAATGACAAAAATACGCATTGTGCAAAATGCAAGTGGTACTATGGAACGCCAAGACTTCTCAAACATTGTCGGCATGTCCGCTAGTGCCACAGCAATTTCATAGGGATCGTGTGACGGCGAGCTGAGTTTTTAGTGTGCAAGCTTGGTATTATAATAGAGATATATATACACATTGTGTCAGCATATCAACCGTGCTTCCCCAATTTTCTCAGGGCACTCACCGGCATTTGATTTCTCATTTTTTAATTTTAATCTGTTTATATTTTCATTTAATGATGTCTAACGATTCTGTGATTTCTTTCTGGTATAACAGGTTCGATGTCAATCGGTACACAAAATTTCAGCTATTTACATCACCCAGAAGGTACCGATCTTTAATATTGACTGTCAGTCAGTGAATCAGTGGTTAGAAAGAACTTTACATATATACAGTATATATATATATATATATATATATAAAAAGAGAGAGATACTAACCATCCAAGCCCTCTTCAAATTTCTAGCTTCCTTCCGAGAGTTTACTTCTGTATCTACCGATTCACCCGTAGTCCTGCCCTACCCTTCATTCTTTCCTCTGGAGTCAGGGCTTAAGACATGTTCACCACATCTCAGATCGTTCAATTCAAAACATGACTTATCTACTCATACTAACATCCCAAAGCCTCCTCTTAAATTTTTAGCTTCCTTCCTGAGAGTTTACTTTCTGTATCGACCTAGTTCACCGTAGTCGCCCTCCTTCATTCTTCCACATCCTTTTGTCAAGTACCCTCTATATTGTCCTTCAACCAAGCTGTTTGTGTGTCCTCACTCTCTTTCTGCTGTTCCGTTGTTCTGTTACGTCTGATCGATTTTTGTTCTTTGTCTTCATGAGCCTCGACTTTTAACAAAAACCCTCATTGCTTTCCCTCCATTCTTTCGAGGTGGCACTCACACACATTATAGCCTGGTGTTGGCTTAAGACAGTTAAGATGGCGGCTTAAGATATTAGGATCTTGAGTTTGAGCCCCTGTCATGCTGTCCAAATAATATAGCTGGGTTGATTAGCCTGTATCTTCTAAGGTCGGCAAATGAGTACAGGCTTACTGGAACAAGGGGGATTTTCTTCAGGGACACAGGATGTTATGGAACAGAGCCACAGGCTGCTACAAACACACACAACAACTCATCTAAAGTCAGCCCACATTCACTCACCTCCGCCATCTCTGTTTCGATATTGAAATTTACAATTTATGAAAGCAATGATTATAGTGTCCGTCTCGAGTCGGACTCGCTGACTTCAGGAGTCAAACTGACAGCGATGTATTATATGCTGGCAGTTTGAGGTCTGCCATGATATTCTATCAAAATGGATTATCGAGCAGTGAACCGACAATTGCTACTGAACATAAGTGTACAGTACCTTCCAGAGGAGACAAAAATATAAGACTGTCTTTTATCCCTGTGAGGTCACAAGTACAAAGCAAATGCAGTACATAGAAGACAAAAATATGCTATAATCTTAACAGCAACACTCGAGCTGTAACTATTTGAAAGGCACAAGTTTCAAACAGATTATCTTACTGCCATGCAGCTATGCGTACATGTGTTTGTTATGTCTGTATGTATTTTGTTTGTATGTAGCGAAATGTGGCCCATGGTGGTGGTGGTGGTGGTGTGTGTGGTGGTGTGTTGTGCTTGAGTGTGTGAGTGGAGATGTGTATGTACGTATGTGCTGAATAGTGCTCCCCTGGTGCTGTGTATGTGTGTTTGTTTGTATGCATGTGTATTTATGTATGTATATATGGAGCTGATGTGCCTGGTGGTGTATGTATGTATGAAGCTGAAATAGTGGCCCTGGTGGTTGTGTATTGTGTTTGTTTGTATGATGTGTATTTATTATGTTGTATGTTGTAGCTGAAATAGTGCCCCCCTGGTGGTGTGTATGTGTGTTTTGTTTGTATGCAATGTTGTATTTATGTTGTATGTATGGAGCTGAAATGTGCCCCCTGGTGGTGTTGTATGTATGTGCTGAATAGTGCCCCCTGGTGTGTGTATGTTGTTATTTATGTTGTATAGAGCTGAAATGTGTTCCACTGGCGGTGTATGTATGTATGTACGCTTGCCGTATGTATCAAAATCGTGCCCACTGGTGTGTTGCATGTAATGGAGCTGGAAATAGTGCTCCTGGTGGTGTGTATGTTGTGGTATGTATGTTGTATGTTGTACTGAAATAGTGCTCTCCTGGTGGTGTGTGTGTGTGTGTGTGTTGTGTTCTGAAATAGTGCCACCTCGCGCTCGGTGTGCATGTTCTTGTTTGTATGTATGTTATTTATGTATGTGTATACGAAATAGTGCCCCCTGGTGGTGTATAGTGCCCTTTTAAGGGTTTATAATGGTCTGCTGTCTTAACTTTGTTATTGTCTTTTTTCTCGCCATTATGATGGAATATACTACTTCTGCAGTAGAATATTGTCAAATAATGCTTCAGAGGGTGTAGCAACACAGTCTGTTCAACACTGCTTTTATACAGAGAGAGGGTTTTGTAACTAGTCAACAAGTTGGGCACCTGGAGGCATCTGTTTTTGCATCAACTTCAAGGCTTAATTTACTCCATTGTTGGCAGAACAGAGCTGCCATTGCTACCATTACTTGTTCCCTGAAACAGGGCTTTTTAAACAACTTGAAATTACATTATTTTTCAGTTCTGGTATCCTAAACTTTTTTTTAAACCTCTGGCGGTTTACCGTTAGCTTGTACATTGTCAGGTTAATTCACTGGATTGACTGCTTAAATATTTATAAAAACTGAAAAATGGGGGTTGTTCTAAATTTTTTTAACGTAGTGTATGTATGCAGCTGATATCGTGCCTCGCCGGTAGGCCGTGTGGTGTAGCCCGAGTGGATGGAAACTGAAGTTGGAAATGAATCGTAAGACATGTGTGCACACAATAATTATTTGAACTAATAAATAATGAAACTATCAGGAACAAGGATATGTTGAGCTGTTTGAAAGAAAGTGCTTACGTGCCCTCAGTGTACAGGCCCTTCGGAAGTGAGTGTAATGAGTCTTTCGGATTCTGAATGTGCATACTCTGTTACAGAGCATGGTGCTGCAAAGCAAGTCCTTGTAAGGGTTATGCGGGTGGTTTTGCCTATTACCCTTCCCAGCAGTAGTTCTGGCAGGACTTGGATTTTTGTTAGTGATGACGTGATAGCTGCCTACGCTTGTAAGGACACCGTGGGATCTTTCGCTCCACAAACTAATGCTGATGACGGATTCATTTAACGTCATCCGAGAGACGGCACACACACTTGATGAATCGCCCTGCCTGTGAACACCAGGGGTTGCCGTGTTATAGCTGGATCAGGATTCAAACCCAAGATAGACTGTTCGAACTGAGTGTGCATACCTCTAGGGCATTCTGGCCAAGCCCTAATAAGTCTTTAAATCCACAAAATTTCATAATTTAGATATCATGTGGATTGAATGATGAAACAAACATTACTTTTCATCTCATTCCTTGATCGAACATTGAGACATAAGTCTTCCAACGCATCAGAGTACGAATACATACGAATGATATATCACAAATAACTTCAGATTTCACACTCACAGATCGAAAGGCATGGTGCTGATACAGGGATCCAATTAGAGAAAATTAGTTTCCTTATATGTTCCACAGAGACATGCGGATGGGTTGCGGGGTCGGAGGAGGGTGGAAAGAGAAGGAGACGCAACAATTAGAACCCCGTCCTCGAGTCTCGGCGGGCATAAAACGCCGTTGTGAGATACTGGGAGTACATACAAGTCTGCACTCGCTGCACGGACTGGCTGAAGCACCTTTGGGTGAGTGCAGAGCTCACAAATTAAAGATCACAGACTTCTCGCCAGTGACATCTTTGTTCATATAAGCATGTGGCAGCCTCTCATTGGCTGGGATGTGTTATTCAGTTTTACTTGATGCTTCCATCAGGATTCCTTCTGTTGGTGTTGGAGTCTTGTGTTCTTGAATGGATGAAAAGGGGCGATTGTTTACCTTCGTCCTGAGAGAGAGAGAGAGAGAGAGACAGAGAGAGAGAGAGGACGAGAGAGACAGAGGAGAAGAGAGAGAGACGAGAGAGAGAAGAGCGAGACAGAGAGAGAGAACAGAGAGAGAGAGGAGAGACAGAGAGAGGACAGAGAGAGAGACAGAGAGAGAGAGACAGAGAGAGAGACAGAGGAGACAGACAGAGAAGACAGAGAGAGAGAGAGAGAGAGAGGAGGAGAGAGAGACGAGAGAGACAGGAGAGGAGAATTGTGATCATGGATGTTCAATCCTGACTGTTTTTAAGAGCTCACATCATCCATTTATAGCTAATGGGTTTATTCGGCTGTTTGCATCATTTTTATACAAAGCAATGAAATTTAGAAAACGCACCAGGCACACAGTGACTGCACACACACACCATAATAAGTTGTGGATATTCGGGGATTTAGGATTTTGCTTGTTTTGCAAGGTTGCCGCAATAGTCTCGGTTCATAATAATTTTCAAAAAAGAACCCACGGCAGATTTCTTTAGAGTACTGCAAATGTTTGTATCTTAATGGTAAATGAAATACTGACATGCTGTCCATTTACACAAATTTCTGGGCAGGAAACTTTACAACCACCTATTTTATATGTATGTAACCAAATCGCTGACACAATGCCGCCATCTTCCACATCCTACCACTCACGATAACATCCTTTCAGTAGCCGGTGGAACACATTTCATTCTACTTGTGTAAAGAATGAAGCACAAATGGATTTAGTGGGTTTAGTTTAACACTTACACTGTCGTCAATACGCTGGCAACCGGGGTCTTTTTTCCGTCGCACCGACCATAGCTCACCTGAAAGGTATGACTGGATCACACACAGGTGCGACTCGCATGCAGAGGCTGTTGAAATTCTCTAATGGTTGATTTGTGATTTAAACAAAGTTAAAGGGTATATGACTGTCAAGTGAAAGATCTACAGTTTTATTTGTGGCAGATGCAGCTCCAGAGAGCGGACACGAGACCGGATGATCAGATGGTGAAGATACATGTATAATGGTGTTGTGTGAACGTCTGAATGAGGGTCAACTCCCGGCCATTTAAAGATTTTTTTAAGAAATTCACACATGAGTCCGCAGGGTGTTCACCCTACAACTTGCAGCGCGTGCTGACAACACGTAAGCTTTGTTCTGGCTGTCCACTTATCAATACAAGGTGTGGGCCACGTTGTATAATCCAACCACGGATATTGCCTCGAAGACCTCAACACCCCACTCCGCTGGCATTTGCCACGCACGTTTTACTTTAAAATTACATTTTCTATTCGCAAAGAAACGGGGTTTAAAGCAAGAGGTAATTTCACTTCTATTCGTCAAGTCTTAGGTGATGCGAGGAACAACTTGATTTCAATTGATTGTTATATGAGAATCGGAAAAGCGAACCTTCTGTCGTTTATCAGTACTATGGCCTTGAGTTGCGTCTGGATGCGCATGATGTAGCGAGGACTGATAAATATTTACTCTGTCTGCCTGTCTTGGCAGTAAAAGAAAATTTTAAATATTCCAACAGGAAACTTGCTGTTTTTAAGACGTCATACAGGAACCAAAACAAGCACGGGAGAAACTAATGTGTACGAGAGTTAATAGGATGGCGTAAGAGACGCTGCGTCAACAGCGGCAAACTATCCGATTTTTCTCTTCTACAAACTCAAAAATATATGTCTATTTCAATCAAATTGTATCCGTGAACACTGGAAGCACAATGCCTTCTTGGTCTTTTCAAAACCCTCAGTTTTAGCAGTAGTTGGAGCAAAATATTAATGCATTTCAGTCACTTCAACAATCAAATTTGCTGCTCGCAGACCCCGCCCATGTCCTTGTTTTTCAAGACTGCAGCAGGTAGTGTTCTATGAGCTCTTAGTTTTTTTTTTTTTTTCAGAGTTCAGAACAAAGGATGATGATTGCATGGAGCATAGTCCCTCGTCACTGTGTGTATGACAAATACGCTTTCGTCCCATCTTGCAGCTTGCAGGCGTACAAATAAATGTGGGACACATGTCATTGTCTTTACATCATGAGATAAGCAATCGAGTCGTGAGGACTGTCCCACTGTACACCTTCTGTCTTCTCGAAACATTTTGCTTTGCCTGTCTGGCGTTCTTCCATCCCTTCGAGCGTCGTTCTCATCATGCACGATGGGATATTCAGGTTCAAATTCCCAACGTACTGTTGGTCCATTTGACTACTCATAGACATTCCTTGTAAGTGTATATTCATGGAGAGATAAACCAATGTTTTCATTATGTCTTGTCTGACATATGATGTTGTACAAGTTATGGAGTTAAAAGAATTCTGACAAATCGAAGTGTTGGTAAATGCAATGTCGTGATTAATCACCATCAACAAGTTGAGTTGGATTAGGTTTCCTTTATTTGGATTGTAGTGACTCTAGTGGCTGCTCTAAGTATTATGATCATAAGAGATGGTGAGAAGGTCTATTGTTTATCCAAAAAAGTATTTTACTGAAATGCACAGACTCGTCCAGATGTACGAATTGAAATTAAGAACACATTTAACACGGCCAATGGCTAGCCCTAACTCAGCTAACCAGTTGAATAACCCCAACAGAATGAAGAAACTTCGATCCAAAAACAACCTTGCATCGAGACCTCACCTTTAACTCCGGTGGTCGTGTTCTTACATCGACAGATTTAAAACTAGACCCTAACGTCCATCATCATATCATCAGCCCATGCTAGCAGACAAGGAACTTACTTTAGGTTGCTCAAAAGTGCATTCACACTCATTGATTGTAGCAACTCTCGACCTGAGAGGTACCTGGATTTGTGTTTAAGTTAAGGTCAGGATTTCAAACACAGAGTAGGCTCCTCAAAGGTGAGTATGCTACTTTGAGCTACCCTCTGATGAAGAAAATCGAACAGTCCAACCCATGACCGTATCAATCCATACTGCAGTCAGCTTAACCTAAGGGGATCCTCTGTCTCTTTCACTGAACACACTCTTCCTCACAAAGCTCTCCAGAGCTCACTGTTTATCTATCTACCTACCAATGGCAAATTCCATTCTATTCCCTCATATTCCAGCATTAAAGAGGTCCGCTGTGATGGAAACCTCTCGTATGGGAAAAGTCAAGCTGATGGTGAATATACATTACGTTATCAGGAAGGGATCCAATCCAAAAGACTAATCTTAAACTTGCACTAGTTTATTTACATCCATTGGTGTGCAGATGAGGTTGACGGGAAGATTGGTGAAAGCCGGGCGAAGTAGGCTGGACGCTTGGTGTGGATGGAGGAAGAGAGAAGAGCAAAGAGAGCGGATAGGATGAGGTTGACAAGTAGGAGGAAAGAGGTAGGCTGTGGTTGAGATGGAATGATTGGTTGATGAGGGATATCAGTAAGGTAGGGGTGGTGAGGTGGATAGTGATGGCTGAGGACAGGGGGAAGCGTGGAGTATAGTAGTCAAGGCAGGGCAGAAGCTTGGTACCGTTGGACTCACCTTATAAGGGAAGAGGAGGAGAAGGAGGTTAGCCACTGTCTTCTCCCCTTTCTTGTGAAACTTAGAATGACCTTGTGTCTCTGCGAAACTGTTTAGGAGATAATATCCCCTTGCTAATAAAATTCGGCAAGAAAGAGGCAAACATGGCAGTATCACTCCGTGAAAAACAATGAAAACATAAAGTATGCGATTCTCATTGCACTCATTCGTTCTTCTTTTGTTTCTGCCTGTGGAACCAACTTCCACACTCTTCAATTCATTCTTCCCTCCAGGGCTTAAAGACAGCCGTTCACCACCATCTCAGATCATCCCCCCATCCAAAACCATGATCTTTTCTACCCCCATTAATGCTCACCAAACCCACTCTTTCCAAATTTCCAGTTTCTCCTTCCAGGGAGTTTGCTTCTGTATCCATCTTGTCCTCTCCAACCTCATTTTCCCCACATCCCTATCTCTCCAAGTCTCCCTTTATTTGACTCTCAAACCATTATGTCGGCGTGTTCCCCCCTCTCTTTCTACTGTTCCTTTTGTTCTGCTACATCCTGATCGATGCTATGTTCTAGCTCCTCCATGCACTCGCATTGTGTACAAAAAAATAAATCATAATGATGAGGGAGGATATTTGTCCACTTTTCCAATTCTCCAGAGACAGGCTTGCTTTTTTTGTAATGGAATGCTAGTCACCGTGAGGCCCATCGTTGGACTGTCTGCAGTGGTGGGCAAGTTAACAGCGGATTTTATCAACTCAAAGCCGATAACAGGGTTGAGAACTCCCGTGGGAAGTGACGTGATTTTGACGACGTTTCCAGTGCTAGCTCATCATCAGGGCAAAATTGGTGGTGTGCTGGTTTGTCCATCTTCTGGTTTGTCATCTTTCTGGTTTGTCCACATAAAATTAACGATCGTAATTCTTCAAGGTGGAGGAAAATCCCTGGAGGGAAGAATGAGTCAACAAAGAAGAGTTTAAATTAGCGATGCAATTCTACAACACTCGACTTTCAATGGCGTACGAATGCTGAACCAGGCCTTTTGCTCATGTACTGTGTGTGTGTTTGTGTGTGTGTGTGTGGTGTGTGTGTGTGTGTGTGTGTGTTGTTTACACTGACTCGGTTCTGCTCACCTGGAACTTTTAACCTGCTGTTGCTGGCATGAAATCTGTTATTGAAATCGTGTTTCGAACATAATTTTCAGCATTTAAACGAAAGAGTGGCAATTTCATCATGGATATCATGAATTGTTCTGTTCCTGAATGCAAATCGGACTCACGGAAATATTGGAATACAAGAAATATCCAAGGAGGAGAGGAGTCGGTTACCTACTGTTTCCTGTTAGTAAAATTAGCTATACGATACACACACACACACGCACGCACGCACACACACACCACACCACACAACCCGAATGGATGCTTCTTCTTTTACCAATAAATGCAAAAATCTAGTATAATTTCTCTTGTGGCCCTGAAAGCAAACAAATATATAATTGTAACTGCACTCCCAGCCCACACTCCCTGTCCTCCCAAACATAATTAACAATAATTATAATCAATTTAAACCTACCCTGTGCATCGACAAGCCCCAGATATGACCTTCCGATCGGTGTTAGGAAAACAAAGGTTTGGGTAGAGCGCACCATCTACGACCCTTCGGTCTTTCACGGAGCATACATCGTCGGGAGTTTTTGCAGTAGGATTACAAGATATCAACATTTTGGAAGAGTTCACCAGGAAGTCTCCAAATATTTTGTTGTGTAGAGGCCACCCTATGTCGCAGGTAAGTTTCCAAGTATTTTCGGTTCTTTAAAAGTGTTTTTTCAGCCATTCCATGCTACAATCCTTATCTGACAAGCATGAAATACGTCCAGGACCGTCCGGATGAACTTCGTTACTCGGTGTTCTGCACATTGAAGCTGAGCATTCTTGGCAGATTACATCATTTTCAAAGTGCCATGTTGTGTAATGAAGGATCATGATGGAGAATGGAGTTTTAAACAAACTGAAGACAAAGTTGTCCTCAGACCTTAAGTCTTAAATAAACAATTACCAAATTCATCCATGGCCTGATGGAGTACTGCTCTCCCCTCTGGGCTGGTGCTCCCACTTCTCACCTTTCTCGGCTTCACCCTGTAGAAACCAAGGCATTTTGGATCATTGGTATCTCCGCGATGAAGCTGAATCTTTGGGTCTTTCACTCTCTACGCAGGCAGGTCAGTGGTCTTTCTGTCTTCTACCGTCTCCTCTCTGGCCTCACCCCCCCCCCCTGCTGTGTCTGCGATTTGTCTCCCTCCCATATTTCCGCAGGGCACTCAAGGTCCGCCAGCAACCTCCTTCTGGTGAAACTCCCAAAATCAAGAATCACTGCTCACCTTCACTCTTTCGTTCCTCTTTTATCCCACCTCGAGAACAAACTCCCACACTCCGTTCAATCTCCACTCTCCCTCCAGGTCTTCAAACAGCTCTTCACCACCATCTCTTATCTTCCCCCCATCCAAATCCTCGATCTTTTCTACCGCCTGTTAATCAACCCCAAACCCACCTCCTTCAATTTCCTGCTTTCATCCTGAAAGTTCTTGTAATGTCATCTTGTATACCCGTGTTCCCGCCCATCCTCTACCTTCCACAGATCTCCTAATGTCTCTGTTCCCACTGTTTTGTGATTCCCTCTTGTCTCCTGCTCCCTTGTTATACGTTGTTGTGTTTATCACTTTACGAGCTCGACATGATGAACAATTTTTTTTTACTGTTATTCTCTGTTTTTCTTAACAAGAGCTGTCATGAAGGACGTCATAGACTATTGTCCTATAGTCACAGGGACACTGAAAAAGCCATAAGAGCCGAAATTTTGCAAAGACCTTCAGGGTAAAAATCCAAAAATAATCAAATGAGTGGCTTCTCACAGCCCATCTTAAACGATGTCGTCAAAGACATAATGTCTACGTTGACATAGCGGTTTACATTTGAGACAAGCAATGGCGACATCATTGAATACCGACCTGGAAAGATACAATTATTGTCTGGAACTTTCAAAACCCATTACGAACGAATATTACAACAAATTTCTCTTACATTACATTCACGATCATTTTCTGGAAAAAACATTTTCACCCATGGGATTACATGCAAGCTTGCTTGGTTGCCTCATTCCTCACTCAAGGGCTTCAAGATGGCTATTCACCTCCACCTCTGGTGACGGAGGATCAACGTTGATCCCTGGGTCGGCAAGCCATGTGGTCTGCCATGTCATGTATCTGGACTTGCATCGACAGGTGCATGATTCAACCCACTTCAATAATCTGTTCTCCATCTGTCGGGGCTTCAACTATCGATGAAACAGAACTGCCTTCCTGAAGCTGTTTGATCCCATTCTTCACTGCAGTGCTTCAAGTAGGTGGTGAACCACTATCACGCCTTCCCCAAACCATCCCTTGGTATTATTACCCCCCATTAAGCCTACTTAACTGAACCCTCTCACACCCATTTGCCTCTGAGCTATCGAAGCCTGGGTTCGAATCCTGACACCTACAAACTGTCATCCTGGTGTTTCATGGGCAGGGTGATTCATCATTGTGGTTGCCATTCCTCAGATGGACGTTATTTCATCGGTGTCCCGTCTGCCGGCGTTCGTTGGTGGAAGGTTAAAGATCATACGGTGTCCTTCGCAAAGGTAGGCAAACTATCTCCAGCACCCAGACCAAATTCCAAATTCCTGCTCTAACCTACTGGGACATCGCGTCAACGTGCCCCCAGCCATGATGCTCCAAGCATCCTTGTACTGGATACAAAGAAGAATAAGAACACTAGGCATTTTAAAGGTCAGGACACACAAAGGAGGCCACCACACAATAAAAACTTGAGGGGGTCCACAATATTCGATAACTGAACAGAGATTAATGATCGGGCACAAAACTGACACTCGGCATCAGCACGCATCATGCGCTCCATACTTACAGAAACATTGGATATCAACACAATTTCAGGCAAATGGATGCTTAGAATGCTGAAATGGATCGGAAGAGAACCTGACAATGTCTCCGGACAACTTCTTGATCGGATTCAAACAAACTCAAGACAAGTTTGAGTAGGATTGTAACTTAAGATGAGTTACTGGTTCACCACCTTTGATCCTAAACCAAAGAGCAGAGCACTCATTTGAAGCACACATATTCTCCACCTGCTCGAGAGTTCAAGAAAAGGTACAAGCTGAAAAGGTCATGGCCATGTTTCGTGGGACAGTGAACGGATGATCATCTCTGGAAAAGGGGGAGTGCTACATTTTGATGAAATACGACAGTTGTGAAAAAACAAGCATTGTAGAAACTTGAGTTGTAGACTATTACTTCTTTGGGACAATACATCATACACACAGTCCAGTTTGCAGTGATCACAGCGACCAACAGTGACCATTTGAACTGCTTCCCCCATCACACATGTTCAGCAGATTTGGCTCCCCCAGACTTCTATTTGTTCCGGAAATTGACAGAAGAGCTTTATGGGAAGAATACTGATGTAGCGCATGGCTTCAGGTAGCATAATTTGCTGGAGGGGCAGCAGTGCTGCTGATGCAGTGCCCCTTGCAGTTTATAACAGGAATTTGGCAGGATGCCAGCGGTAGCTCGCCTTACTATTCGTGAAGGCACCGTGGGATATTTGACGTCCAGCGACTAATGCCAGCAGATGGGACACCGTGTTAAGTCCATCCGAGGGACGGCACCCATATTGATGAATCACCCTACCTGTGAAACACCAGGTTGATGGTTTATAGCTTTGTTGGGATTCAAACCTGGGATAGACAGCTTCGAGGCGAGTGTGCATACTTCCAGGCTATCTTGCCAGACCAGAGGAGACACAATGATGAAGATTCAGAATGTTGATGAATTGGAGAGCGAGAGGGACAATGGTCGCGAAGGCTCTGAGCCATAAGGAAAATTGCACAAAAATGGACCAAGACTGACACTGCAATGAGAGGTTAAAGCAGAACAGCACTGGGGAGACTCGATGATACGAAGAGACAAAGAGTTGACCTACTTGAGTTAATGCAGCTCAACGCAAGCAAAAGATTGTCCCTGAAATGTAAGCCGGAATGTATTACTGGATCCCATCCTTTCTCTTTATTGCAGCAATCCATGTATTTCTGCGCATGGTGTTCAACTTTATCCACCATCGTATTGCAACCGTGGCAAAACAACTCTCAGGACGGTGTTGCCTGAAACGAGAAAAGTTCCCATCAAATGGAGAGCTGTATCATATGGTTCTTGACAAGGGCCGTCAGGTGAAAAACCTCTGGGCTGCGATGTGGAGGACGCAGGTGAAACATTCTCACAGTAAAATCACATTCTGCCTCCTTTTCCCTCGGAATTTATTAAATATTCCTCACTCTTCCATGAGCTCGATCTTGTATAAAAACATTTTAAAATATTCTGCACGAAGATGAGGTGCAAATTTAAGGTGCTGCAGAAAACTTTACACCACACCTGTAATCAGAAGTCTTCTCTCTCCAGAATCTCTCCAAAGAGAGGTTTGGAGGAGCAGGCATACAAAGACCTTTTGTGCCACTCCGTGGTCTTGGAGCACTTTGAGTTTGGTGGAAGATCGGTGGCGGTGTAAAGGTTGACCATTAAAGAGCCAATTGCACATGCACTGCATGCAAGTGGAGCTTAGCACTCGGATTTCGGACACAAACGGAATACAATATGTTGAGAATTTGGGGGAAATTGCGTGTTGATTAGTTGACTTCTGCGGTTTGGCTAAGGACCATCCCGCTGGGAAATCTGTGACTTCTCTTTGGTGCACAGGAACACGCGAGAGCTAATCCATGACTTACGACCATCTTCGCGAGGTTATCCGCGCTTTGACCTGTCTGGTGCAAACTTCCCCTGGAGGGGTGTTCCATATGCGCCGGTGGAGCCAAACGCGTCTGTGTGTTTGGGTTTGCCTTCAAAATGCATTTTCTATCTTCACACAACACCACACACACACACACACCACACACACACACACACACACACACACCAAACACACTTATCAGCACTTTGTTTGAACATACCACAAACAACACATCTCCAAGGTCAAGCTGGGTCATTCTTGCTGTCTCCTAAGTCATAACTATCTTCCTTCCTACTCGACTCTTGTGTTTCGTTTGACCATATTAAGACCCACCAAGAGGTGTTTTTTTATATTGTGCATCATATATAACAGCCCCGAGCCATTCTATGTTCTAGCACCTCTTCGAGCCTCGACTTTATATACAAAAAATAAAAATAAACAGCAGGTACCTGCGGAAATTCCATGTAATGTAAATTGTAACTTCAACAATATTATGCGAAGAAAGAGTAGTTACTTGTTTAAATCAAACCCCCACCACACCACTCCCAAACTCCAGGTCCTCACTCCCCTCAACTTTACACGATGTCTAATGGGGATCAGGGAGTGTTCATCACACTTCGCATGTTTCGATTTACCTGCTGTACATCACATCGCCTTTTGGTTGAATGGTTTGCATTAGCCTTAGCGGAAACATCGTCTAGGTGGCAGACAGATGGTTGCTCTTTGTGGATTATGCGGTTTTACCTTGTGAGGCATAATCCGCAGCGATGCTCATCATAACAGTCGGGTGTGTCTGATGTATAATGACGAATGTGGTCATCATTGGTTAGATATTTATCGGTATGCCATCTGATGAGGGAAATAAGTCTGAAATCCAGAGAGGCAGCTCCGTTTGATGTTTAACTGATGTTGACCATGTAATATTTGTCAGTTTGACAGAGTCACCTGGCGAGGCCTCTGGGATGGAGGTGACGCTTTGGTGTCGGACGATGTCCAATGGGGATCGGGGGAGTGCTTCTCACACTCCACATGTTTCGATATACAGTAATCCCCCGCTATATCGCGGTCACATATCGCGCCCCCGGTTCATCGCGGGTTTCCCCTTGGAACCTAACTAATTTTTCTGCGGATTCCCCCGGTATATCGCGGTAAAATATATAAAATATAAATTATTTATGCAATAAATTATAACGTGTGGCGCTCGACCAGTCACACAACGCACGAGACAAAGTTTCGCTTGTGAACTTCGAATATTTTCTACGTTTTTTCTCCAAGCCTACGATGCCGCCCAAACGCCCTGCACTTTCTAAGGCTTCTGGAAGGAACCGAAGCGCCAGAGAAGGTCCTGACGCTCCAGGAGAAGGTTAAGGTGCTCGATATGCTTCGGGAAGGAAAAAGGTTTGCCCGGTTGGAAGAGCACTGCCAAACCGACCAGACCAGACAAGTCGTCTCCGGCACCTCAAACCCGATCACTGCCAAATCGACCGACCAGACGAGTCGATCTCCGGCACCTAAAACCCGATCACTGCCACGCGACCAGACCAGACGAGTCGATCTCCGGCACCTCGAACCCGATCACTGACAAACCGACCAGACCAGACAAGTCGATCTCCGGCACCTCAAACCGATCACACCAAACCGACCAGACCAGACGAGTCGATCTCAGGCACCTCGAACCAATCACTGCCAAGCCGACCAGACCAGACGAGTCGATCTCCGCACCTCGAACCCGATCACTGCCAAGCCGACCAGAACAGACTTTAGGGAGGCATCCATTCATCGCAGATTCTCACTTATCGCGGGGCGGGGGAGGGGGGCGGGGGGGGGGGGTTTGGAACGTAACCACGCGATAACTGTGTAATATATATATAAATTATATATATAATATATATATATAATATACTAGCGATACCCGTGCACATGCACGGGATAGCAGTACAACATAGCTGGTAGCAGACGACAGACCGTACACGGGGAATGACAAAAATACGCATTGTGCAAAATGCAAGTGGTACTATGGAACGCCAAGACTTCTCAAACATTGTCGGCATGTCCGCTAAGTGCCACAGCAATTTCATAGGGATCGTGTGACGGCGAGCTGAGTTTTTAGTGTGCAAGCTTGGTATTATAATAGAGATATATATACACATTGTGTCAGCATATCAACCGTGCTTCCCCAATTTTCTCAGGGCACTCACCGGCATTTGATTCTTCATTTTTTAATTTTAATCTGTTTATATTTTCATTTAATGATGTCTAACGATTCTGTGATTTCTTTCTGGGTATAACAGGTTCGATGTCAATCGGTACACAAAATTTCAGCTATTTACATCACCCAGAAGGTACCGATCTTTAATATTGACTGTCAGTCAGTGAATCAGTGGTTAGAAAGAACTTTACATATATACAGTATATATATATATATATATATATATATATATATATATATATATATATATATGTATTAATAACGGATACAAACAAACACGATATAATAGTGACGCGAGCTTTTCATGCTGCACTCT
>CM068965.1:79685036-79698861 GCA_035128595.1 Eptatretus atami | reverse complement strand
AAGCTGATGCTACCTCCCCATCTCTCGCTCTCTTCTCTCTCTCCTCCTATCTCTCTCCTCTCATCGGTCCTTCTTCAATCATCTCTGTTCTCGCCTGCACCAAACTGCCGACGGGTTATTTCGCCTATCTGAGCACTCACACGCAGGCGTTAAATTCTCCTTGTATAGTGTCGCGTGGACCGTGATATTCTTCTCCATATCTTTGTCGCCGTAGAATCGGTGGTATCTCGCTCATATGTGTTTCTGGCTTAGTGGTTCATGTCTCGGATGAGACTCTTCTCCCTACACACTGCCTTACCTTGCCTCCCCCTACGCTTCTTTCCTTGCCTTCAACGCTGCTTCCCTTAGCTCCTCCATCCCTCTGCCTCCTCTTCGATCCCTCCCCCGCAGTGCAATATAATATCTCGTAGTGCCTCCTCCCCTCCATTCTCCGCCTCTGTGCTCCCTCCATCTCGCTCTGCTTCTGCCCCGCCTACCCCCATCTCTCTCTGCTTCCCCCCCCTCTCACTCCTGCTCTCCCCCCACACGCTCTCTTTGCTCCCGCCCCCCTCCATTATCTCGCTCTGCCCTCTCACCCCCCCAATCATCCGCTTCCGTGCCTCCCCCCATCACATCTTGCACGTCTGTCTTCCCCTCTGCACCTCCCCTCGATCTCGCTCTAGCCTTACTCCTCCCCCCATCATCTCGCTTCTGCTCTCCCCCCCCCATTCATCATCGCTCTGTTCTTCGCCCCCCCACCCTCATCCTCGCTCTGCCCCCCCAGATCATCATCTGCTCTTGCCTCCCCATGCATCATCGCTTGCCTCTCCCCCCCATCACTCTCGCGTGCCTCCCACCCCCATCATACTTCGCTCTTTGTCCTGTCCCCCCCCTCTCATCCGGCTCTGAGTCCTCTCCCCCCCTTCATCCGGGCTCTGCCTCCCCGAATCTTGTCTGCCTTCCACCCCCATTCTCCTCTGCCTCACGCCCCCCATCTCCTCTGCCTCCCTCCCCCCATTCGCTCGTGCCTTACCCCCTGCCTTGGTGTGGATCATGTTGGGGTCCGAGTATGGTGTGCACAAGGCCAGGGGTTTCCTTAGTGAAGCGGTACCGGCGCAGCCCGCAGCGTCTACCTCACGAGAAAAAATGTCAAGGTCGCGCCTATTTAAGCACAATTTTTCGATTATTATTTTTTAATTTTTTTGTCACACGAATCCTCTGACGATCCCTGTTTCTGAAATCTAGAAATGGAATTTGGTTTCCATGATGTTAGTTCATCTTTACACTATTTATGTCCACTACACACATTACTTCAGATTCTCACTGTACTCCACCATGTTTGCAGTTATCTACCTTTAAGACTAAGGTTATGGCCAATGTGCTTAAAATGACTTTCTAAAGTGCTTAGCTAACTCCGATCTTCCAGAACACCATTGAGCTCGGTTCCCTTAAACCCATGGCCTTAATATTATGACTTTGTTGTAAAAGCTGACTCTTGACTAATGATCAAGGAAAGAGCTAATTCAGCTCAACCACGTCAGTCAGGTCATTTATGTTTAATGTCCACTCGATTCCCGGACGAGTACGGCCAACCACTTGGTTTGGTGAGTTTCTCAACGCCAACAGCATGCTCGATAACGTCAGTAAAGTCACAGTCGCGAGCAATATGGCATCTCAGCTCATCTCTAGGATCTTCGGCTTCCAGGGCCCGCTTAGGCCCTGGGACCTCCAGGCATACATGGCTCGCTTTGCTCACTGTGATGGGAGACCTCGCCTATATTTTAATGTGTAGTCTCCTATGCTCAAGAAATAAGGAAACCCCTGCAAGGACAAAATCGATTTGATTCATTGGGTATGAAGATCGGCCAATGCTCCAGAGAATTTTTGTTTGATTTTTCGGTGATGTCTTCACCATTGAAGCGGGCTAAATTGACATACAATAAAGCAGAATATCTTAAAAAGTTCTGGGGACGTGTATTGACGAAACCCTGGGATGCTGAGGTTGTTAGTAGCCCAATTAATATTCTGTGTTCAGCTGGCTGGAGGTATGCGCCTCTACCGAGTGGCATGTTCTCTAGTCTGCTATGTCTGCTCCCCCCCCCTCTCGACATATCAGAAACCGCATATGCAGTTTTCAAACTCATATTTTTTCAGCTGTTCAGCGAGCTGATAGACAGTCATAATCACCTTGCACGAAGCAGATTACTTCTCAATAAGTATGCATCAATGGATAATTCTACTGTAACACCATGTGCCAACCTCAGTTTTTACTGTAATATCACATTCCATCATTGTCATTACTAGATCATTGGTTCACGAACGCGAAAAGGTCTCTCGATACCTGATTATTAGGTTATATTTGTTTTGTGATTTCTATTTCAAAAAAAATCACATTTTTGCTTCATTCACAGAAATCAGGTACTAAGTTCCATCTCCACTGAAACGGGAAAACCAAGCTTTACCACACTATCACACTGTGGTAGAAAGTGACTTTCACTCTAACCAATGCGGCCAAGATCTCACGAAATGCGCGCAGGTAAGGAACAGCTGACGTCTTTATGATGTACGATCTATAGTATGAAATATGTTTTTGTTTATTATAGAAGTAGTTTTCTTGTTCGTTGATTACGTTGCTTTCCCATCTCCTTGGTTGTTTAAAGAGTACAAAAAATTGACAGGTTATGACATTTCTCTATAGTACAAATTTGAACCGATTTGTGATTTGTATATTCGTATATCTTGTGGTGCTGCCCTTGATGTCATTGTTGGTTTTGCAAATCCAGCGAAATTATCCATGTTAAATTTGAATGTACCATTAAAGCTTTATCTTTCACTACTCATTCCTAACCCAAAGAGGTCTTTGGCAATGCAGTATTGTGTTCTGGCTTCCACGACCTGCCTGACCATGACACAATATGGGCACCTTCCACATTTGTTTAGAATTTCTGGATTACTTTTGCCTATAAAATTGGTCTATGCCACCATTGATTGAGAAGACAATAATTTTCCCAGGTTCAGAGAGGGAGTTCACACCAACTTTAAGACAGTCAACAGACTGAAGGAGTGTGTGTGGTCTGCTGTTCGCCCATTTACAGTCGGCACAATGATCTCATGATGAAGATTAGACCTGTTTATATTCTTGTTGTGCATGTGTTATACTGAATCTGACTTTACCAGGCTATATAAACAAATATATCATCTTTTTTATTGCTTTCAGGTTCCATTCAGTACCTGCTGTGTTCAAAATCCAATATTGTCATAATTGAAGCATACAAGAACCCAGTTCCCTACTATCAACCCGAAGCTTCTCGTCACTCACACACAAGAGTATAGCAGATACTTGTGGTCAATTGATACATTATTATTGTGACACTCGATCATGGGTATTTTCCATAATCCGCCAACCAGAGCGAGATTATATCCGTGGCAGCGAGCCCGAGCGGGTAAGAGCCGATACAGGCTTGATAGATGAGGACTGAAATTGAACGACGTCAATTAAAAACCACACTGTTCTGTACGATTACCGTTAAGAATTGACGGATGCCAATTTTATCCGAAGTTCCACATCGTGACACAATACACCCGAATTCCAATTTCAATTATCCATGAGGATCTGCTCGTTGCACCACAAAAACACTCCATTAAATTATAAAACTCTGTTTATATGAGTGATAGGAATGCATGTGCGGTGGCAGGAGAAGACATGATGCTTGCTCTCTTCAACCACACCTAGAGACTGTTGGTTGTCAAAGCACACCCACGACTCGCGCCTGTTTATACCATTTTATCGTTTTTAAAGCAGCTGTCTAATAATATTGCTTTATAAAGCTCATTGCAAGTGTCTGATTCAAATAAGTTTTAACAGGCAATATATGTATTTGTTATAGTTCGCTAAATCGAGTAAGAAAGAGTATTGTCAGCGTAGTGATCAATTAACTATTTAGACGCCGAAACAATAGCTTGCACCAAAAAACTTTAACATTTTCCACGCTGACGCTGAGTTCACGCTTCACGCGGGGCTATCGTAGTACGCTCTCTGTTCCTTGAACAGGCGACGCTTAAAAACGTATTTCTGCCAGTCTAAAATTACACCTTTCACACAATCTCCCAACAACCAAACAGATGGTAGAAGCATGAGACCAGGGAGGGCAGGCAACGTTATGAATGTTCACTAATGGGCTGGTAGGAAACCTTTCCCATCTTCCTGGGACATTCACAGCACAGCGTACAGTCGTCTGGGCGTTTGGCTGCAATTCGGTAGGTGCTTGAGTGTGGTGTGCACAAAATGGATCAGGCTTGCTTCTCTGCGTGCATTCATCGAAACCTGCACTCGTTCTGCATAGGCGCTAGCTTGTTCAGAGCGACACGCTTTGGCTCAATCCTGCGCACAAAGCGATGAACCCATCCTCTTCCTTTTGCACCATCGACTTCTCAGTTCAATTCTTATGTGGAATCAATTCCTTCACCCCTCATCGTGAGAGACTCAACTCAGTTGGGCCAGATACGTGCCAACGACGAGCAATCGTGGCCAAGGAACAGCCTGCAGTGACCGTCTATGCAGCCCACCATTGGTCAGCATGAATATGAAGCTAGTTCGGTCTTAAATTTTTCCTCAGATACCATGTTGGCCAGCTCAAAAACCACTTAATGCGTTCAAACACAAACGCACCCGACTAATACAGTCAACTCAGTGTGTCAACTGATCACGTGACATCCTTGCATCGGTTAGCTCATGTGAAAACGTGTCGCTTCAATAAGAACGATTCACACTGAATTAACAATTCACAATGGAGGTTAATTGGAAACAGATGTCAATTTATCGTAACTACACAGGGGCATAAGGGACATGAAATGCTACTTAACACTTACCCTCTGGTGATAGCTGATCTAGAGTTAATAATTGAATCGAGACTTGCTAATACTAAACGACATTCGCAGAGTAGTCTGACCTAAATTCTAAGATTTAAGTCTCCCTGACTATATATTCTAATAATATACAAGTTGAAGATGCCTTTCAATATCGCAGGTGTGTGTTGACAGCAGACATGCATTGTACACGATGTTAAAATATAGCGATTTTATGCTTTTTCAGTGAAAATAATAACAATCTAAAGCGCGTAACTTAATATTTTGAATAATGTACAAAATCTCCTGTACTATTATTGTGCTAAGCACCATTATATATAAGAACATGAGGAATTGAAATCGTTCGTATACACTGGCAGATGGGCCGCAAAAGAATTGATGTAAAAGTTAATAATCATAAAAGGTCTTTAAGAAAACAAATCCGCGTCGCCAGTAAAATGTAGCTTTGCTGATGAAAATGAAAGCAAAGCTAAAATCCATTTCGCGTTGAGGCAAAAACATTTGACAGTACATAGTGGTTACACCAACTGCATAGATATGAGTCCTGTATATTGTTTTAGTATAAAATAAGACGGAACACATTTGAATGTTAAAGATAATTGTTTGATCTGTTTTGGCAATACCGTTTGTGACAGTTACAGTACATTCTGTAAATAATTCACAGCCCAAATGTCCCTGGTTGAAAGAACGTCACTTTTACTCACTTTGCCACCAATATCTTGCCATAACTTGTAAGATTAGAATTTACAGTACTCTAATGCCCATGACCCGACAACATTGATTATGGCTCAATATTAATAAGAGAAACGTAGCGGATTATACCCGTGCACGAATGCACGCGCGATAGCAGTTAACTAATCATAAGCTAGGAGTAGCAGACGACCAGACCGTACTTACGGGAATGACAAAAATTAGTCTCCGTTACTTCGCCTAGTCTGCTCTGCTCTATTACACCATCTCTGAGCAAGCTCCGCACCGCCGGCTGATTAGCTATGGACGGCAACCTCTCTCTCTCGTCCAACCACTATCCCCTCTCGCTCGCCGTCGATCCCGCCGTCCCACTCGCCCGCGTCCGCCTTCGCACGCAGTCCCCAAGTCACCACCCGCCGCTCTTCTATCACCCTGATGGTGCTGCCCCACCCATGCATCCTCCTCGCCCCCTCGCGCCCGCCTCCGCCTGCGACCTCCCCTCCTGCCCCCCCCGCCGGGCGCGTATCAGCTGGCGACCCAGCCCCCCCCCCCTTTCACAGCCTTCCCCCCCATGCGATCCGCTCGACCTACCGCTCTTCTTAGCAGCCTGCCTCCGATTTCGATCCCGAGGCTTTTACCCGACGTGTCGCCTTGTTCATGGCTCTCACTAGCGTTCATCCTGCCGATAAGCGTCACCTCTGTCGCGAGACGGTCCCTAGGCCTCATCGGCGCCACCAGGCACGTCACAGCAGCGCAAACACGTTCCCAGGCGATCCGGTACTCTTCCTGCCCTACTTCCGTGCTCTCTCTCCTGCACTCTCACCTTCATGATGCCCCTTCTCTGGCCTTCTCATTCGGCCCAGCCTCACCCTCTCTCGCCTCCCCTCCCTCCCGCTCGCTACTACTAGCCACTGGCGTACATATGTCTCCACCCTCTGGCATCCATGGCGGATATCCCTACGGCCCGCACGTACATTGTGAACGTGTCGTATTCCTCCCCCTGCTTCTCCGTTTGCCTTCTATGGCTCCATACTCCCGCTTTTGTCCCTCTCTAGCCCTCATGGCGCCGCTCTCGGCCTCCTGCTGCGCTCATGCCCCGCTCCCGGACTCTATCCGCCGCGCCTTCGCACACGCTCCGTCTAGCCCCCGCTGGCCTGCCCCTCCTCCGCGGCGGCGCCACGCCGACGCCCGTTTTTCTGCCTGGATTGCGCTGCATTCGCTTTCCTCGCTCGCGAGTCTCCCCGCGCTTCATTCTATCACATCTCGACCTTACAGTGAGACAACGCCGTCCCAGCTCCCATCTATTCCCTGTGCGCTCGCTTGTCCCCCTATGCGACCCATCCAACATCCGCCAATCCTCTACCCCCCTATAGTATCACCAACATCGCCGTATCTCTTCTCCCCGTTTCTTACCTCGCGCCAGATTCTCCTATGATGAATGACTCGCCGGTATTTCCGTCAATTGCCGACCATTCTTCCAAGTCGTAGGTTACGCGATTGACCAATTCTACGGGACAGCCGATCATTGGCTCACTTGAGGCGACGTGTGCGGGGGGGGGGGGGACACGTGGACATTTCAAACTCGGTGCAATTTGTATACAGCACACGCACTGTAATTATGCTGGTTATTGTCAGACCAATCTAACTCAATACTCTCAAACAATGAGAAACTACGAACCACAAACTTTGATTGTCATACTAGCGAGAATTCCACGTAGTGCTGGTCGAATTTGAAAATTTGTGAGGTGTTTGGGTTGCGATTCGTAAGCAGGCACGCCTTGTTGAAGATAGATTAACGGCCTTATTTAAAGTGTATCTGGTTTATGCAAGCTTGTATCTTGGTCAGGCCCTCTGTCGAGCTCTGCTGGGGGTCTGTCGACAAATTCACCACTTTGTTGTGGCGGGCGTCCGGCGGTGCAACATGCCTTGGACTTGCGAACGGACCAATGGTTTCGAAATGATAACCGACGTGGCTAAAATTTTTTTTCCACTTTTCCTCTACTCCATCCCTCTCGCCCTTCCACTACGAACGTATCCCCTCTTTGCTCTTCTGGGTGGTTATCTTCTAGCTTCTTTCTTCTTACGCTCACTATCAGTACTCTACCGATCCTGTCACCGGCTTGCTCTCTCCGCTCGATATCTATTCCTTCCTCGACTCATATAACCCGCTCGTACGTCGTAGCTCTCGGCTAGCGTCTGTCTAATGCCCTATATGCTTTCTCGTCTCGTCCGCAAGTCTGGGCCGCCATTGCCGATCCTCGAGAACTCTCCAGCGCACTTATCATCTCCTGTTCATACGCCTTCTGCAATGCACTCATTCAAACGTTCTCTGATTCCTCTGTTCTTTCATAGCTACCGCACCGATACTCGATGCCCACTCGTTCCACGTCAACTATGCTATAATAATACCGATGATGATTCAATCATTGTGAGTCTGACCTCTTAGCAGGTCTTACTGTCTCAAGCGAGCGCGGTCGTTTTTCGTCGATCTCTCATCTCTCGTACGTCCGTCGCTCACTCTCACTGTCCGGCGTACTCCAGCGCGATTTTGCGTATAGCAGCACTCGTACCAGCCTCTGAGCGTGCTTTCTTAAACCTATCTATAATCGCTAGACTTGACGTCGTCCCGCACACGTTCTCGCTCGACCTGCCGTATACAGTAACACTTCCGGTGTTGCCCTTTTGCTATTCTGACGCTACTGTGTCTGCAAGCGCCTCTGTCCTCGCGCGAGGTCATCTACGTGCGCGTGCGTTGTGTAGTTCTTTCTCCTCAAGCTGGTGGTGGCTTCTCTCTCAGGGTGTGCTCCCCGCCTGCGCGGCGTGATTGCTGATCCCTCGTGCTCGCTTGTGGATTCGCGCTTTCGCTGCGCTCGACGAGGTGCGCCGGCGTGCGCCGGCGTGTCGTTTGCTGTATCCTCGTCCCCGCCTCGGCGCTGACTGCCGAGCGGCTCATAATAGTCGCGCCCCGCAGCTTCCTCATCCGGTGGCGCGAGTGCTTATGTGTGGTGTGCTCGTGTGTGTGTCGAGTGGTCGAGTGCGTGCGTGGGTGTTTGATGACGAGCCGGGGTGTGGGCGCCAGATCGTAAGTGTTGGGGTCCGAGCGGCTAGTCGGTGCGTTGTGCGTGTCTGCTGCCTCGGGTGTGAGTGCTTGTGGTTGCGGTTACTCTCTCACCCCATTCACCCTTCTAACATCACTATTGAATCTTCTGGATCCTCATTTCTAGTCTATTGCATGTATATCTCCGCCCAGCTGCGTAATTTCAGCTCCTGATCACACCCCCCACCTGCTCCGTTAGACGACTCACTTCACTCCCCCTCTTTGCGCTCAGCTCACCTATATCCTAGCCGTCGCCGCGCATCGCGCTCGTTACACTCATATTATAACTACTGCCTCCGCCTCTCCGATCTCACCTCAGCTCTCTTACTCTGCTCTCTTGTAGGCTACTGTCTATTTTGCTAAGCTTCCCTACCCCACTATACTACGTACTTATCATCTCCCTCTCCAATCTACTGCACTTCTATACCTCTCATACCTGTACGATATATAATATACTCTGATCGGTATTATCTCTTTCTATTCTCCTACATTCCCCTGACTTGTCGCTTCCGCGATGCTTCTCTCTCGCGCCAGCCGACGGTTCAATCCCCATCTATGATGCCCCATCCCTTCTTCTGCCCTCCCCCTGCCCCGTGTCATCACTCCCGCGCGGCGTCCCCCCCCCGCGAGCCCAAGCTGCACTTCACACCCCGAAAATCTAAGCCTCCCCTCCCTAGCTCAGGCATTCTTACTGCCCCCCGCCCTCTATTCGACGACCCTACCCCTCTCATGGCTAACTTTAATCGCTAAACCACGGACCACTGATCCTCCGGTGGCATCTTCTCGACACTTCTTCTCCCTAGCATCATGGCAACGTAGCTACATTTGTCAAGCAATTCCTCCACGGCAACACTATCTTTCAACATTCTCTTCCTTGTCCTATGCAGCAGATCGTCTTCGCTCTCTTCCTTCGTTTAAGTGGATGCAAGGCATTTGGACGCTTGGCCTGGTAAGTGTGCTGATTGGCTGTGAAACGGAGGTAAGCATATGTGTATGCGACTGATGAGGTTTAGACATTGTTCGTTCAAAGGTTCCAGAAGTGGCCAGTTTGGACTATTTTGGGGAGAGCGTTAAGAAGTAACGGTCTGTAAGAGTTGCTTGGCTCAACTGGTGTTCAAGGTGAGCCATGTGCTTATCACGTGAAGGGTAGAGGTCCAATATGCGATAAACATTTGAGACAACCAACACCAGTGAGAGTTCACCTGATTCGTGGACGGTGAGAATGGCAAGATGTCAAGAAACGTCAAAGGTTGCAAACGAGCAGGACGAAGTTACGCTTGTCGGCAATCGACGCATTGAAAGCACTTTAGACCTCAAGTAAGTCCGGCGTACATGCCTTCCCTTCCCCGAGCCGCCTACTGCTCCCCCACCCCTCCGCTCCCCTCGGTCCCCGCTCATCCTCCCTTGCCCTTCCCCCGCCCTAACTCCCTCCGCCCACCCGGGGCGGCCCGCGCTCGGTGCCCTCACTCCTCCCCTCCCTTGTCCCATCACTCCTCTCGCCTGCCCGCCCCACCTCCCTTAAGTGTTGTCTTATCAGGCGAAGCGGTATGGAGGTGGTATTGGATCTGTTAAATAGAGTGTAGCACAGGTGGGGGTTCTGTATTATCGGTTGTCTGGTTACCAGTAAAGTTCTATCGTGCCTCTTGGTTTGGTGTCTCTGTCCAGGTCCTTTGCAGTTGTGTTCCTTTGTATGTGAGCGCTGAGAATAGTCGTTTGATTCATCTTTCCTCTCTGATATTGGCTATCCTCTTCTCATCTCCTTCTGTTACGTCATACAGCTCTTTCCATTATCCGTGACCGTCATTACAGCTCTTTATTCGGGTGACGAATTTTGTTCGTTCAGGCGGCTTACTTGTAAATATCACATTTCACTGGTGTTTATGCGCGGATTGTAAACTTTAATATTCCAGACTCAAGAGTTGTTGCTTGAATGACTTTTTTGTAATATCCAATAGTACTCTCACCCAAAGCGTGTGAACTCTCATAACTTCTTTCAAAGTGATCGGGCTTATATCTTTTTTTAGTGGTATATCTGAATTGGGAATTCCAGATAAGGTTGTATAAAAATTGTCATCGTGCATGTCCATCTGTCAGTCTCCCATTTCGATTTCGGCCAAACCGCTGGAGGATCCGGGCTTGAATTTCCGCAGGCACGTTCCCATCGCAGACTGTAACGGGGATTGCAAAGCTCGTTCCAGTCACTTGCTTTAAGTCGGTCAATGGCCAACTTATTAATTTCTTCAAGAATCTTTTTTTCCGTGACCCACCAGTCGAAGATGCTACCAAACTTGATTAAGCGACATGTTGGAGGGTGGGCCAGATGAGAAGGCTGCGTCCAGGTGTTTTCGCTATTTTTGAGTTTGTCAAAGGAAAGTGTATCACGCGAATGTTTCCTTCAACTGTGCTAATGGATCTATTTTTAATTGTGTGGCATACCTGGGGTTGATCGGTGATTTTTGATATTCATGCATATTTTATTTTTTGTCTATCTTTTTCCTCTATTTTATTTTTAACATTATCAGTGTCTCGTGTTGGTTTGAAGATGAATATTATTGTCTGTGAAGTAGTGACTTGTATTAGGTCGGTTCTGAGTCACATTTGTTTCTTTTTGTCTTGGTAGTTCCTTTATTTTTCTCAAATTTAATCCCTTCACTATTGCATCATTTTATAAGGAACTAATCGGCCAAATCTGCACGTATATATGGATTCAACATTAGGGAAGATCTCAAGCGTCATGAAGAAGGGCCTCAAATGGAAACTTAGCTCCAATTTTTATTCATATTTTGGCAGTTCATTCATACATATCTATAGGCTTTAGGTATTACATTTATATTCTGTTGTGTGACTTTGTGAACCATTAGGCTTGTTTCTATAGTTTCTGAAAAAATGAAAACCTTAACTTGTCCGTATTTGAAGCTCTCATGTTAAGCAGTCTTGTCTTTGTTATTATTGAAATTAAATAATAGCAGATGATACATTCTAGTCTGCATTTTGTGAAGTGCAGACCTTGACGAAGTTGGAATTATACAGCACAAGTGATTGTGGAGATAAGCGGCTTGAAACCGCGGTACGTTGGAAGAATTCAAAAGCGCGTGTTGCCACAGGCTTTCGCTCAACGGTATGAGGAGCAAACTTTCGGGAAACATGGGGGGAGTTCATCTGGAAGGGTGTTTCAACTCGGCCTTGTCTTGTCTTTTTATTACTATCAATACTTTCAATATTTTTCCTTGGGCAGTTGAATTTATTGTAGGTTTATTTAAATAGATGCCCTATGTCGGTGGCTGTCAGCCAACCACTACGGGATTGTTCGAGTACTCCGGCATGTTCACAGATTCCGTCGAGAGCTCCTTGAAGGGAGGGTGGTGGGATCTGCAATGATGGCAAAGACGATTTCTTGTTTTGAATAGTTCTCGGACAGTGGATTTTCTTTCCTACCATCATTATCAGCTTCTTGAGTAATGAGTTTATTAATCCCCTCCATAATGTTTTTGTACTTCTATCCTGCTGCCTATCTAGTGTGGATCCGATTGGAGTTAACAAGATTGAAAAATTGGTGAGAAATATACCTGTCCGCCCCAATTGGTCTAATGTTATCGGGCAGTATCGATGCAAAATCTGCTCATTATCTCACGAATGCTTCCGATCTCCCCCGCCCCACCCCCAAAGTTCCCCTGGATCAAAGCGGTGCCTAAGTCTGTTCGTATCATTACATACCTAAGATCCATATAACTGATGAACTTTTTTTCTGCGAGTGGTCTCACTCATAAATCAATGCTTCTTGGGTCCATTTCCACAACTGCAATGTATACTTTTGCACCGCTGACCATATTGAGTCCTCATTCGCGGTGTTATAAACCTCTGACAAGCATTCGACATCGTGGCAGCCTGTGCTTCGCTTTCGTGGTCTTTTCACAGGTTTTGATTTTTTCCTTTTGTAATCCGAACTGCAGCGAACCTATCCCCCGTTTTACCTATTGATAAAATGCCCGACATTGTCGGATTCGACATTTGCGGATTTTTTCAGGAACGGATCCCCAGAGAATTTTCGGGTCTGACGGTATATGTACATATATAATATATACTGTTATTATATATTATATATAGATACTTATATTTATTATATGATATATATAATATAATATATTGTTGGCGATTACGCACCCGCGGCGTGCGAACCAAGTGACTCGAATACGGCGGGCACGGTCGTCCCATGGCGGAACGTTCTGTCGTTGACCTCGCGGCATTAACGCCGGGAGCAGTCACGGGTGCCTTTCGCCTCACCACGATCGTGCCATCGGCACCAGGTGGATAGGGGTTTCGCAACTCGACCTACACTAAGTACCCACGCGGGATGGTAAACGGGGCGATCGCACTGCTCGCCGAGGTCGGACTTCAGGACGAACCGCTTAAGCGGTCCCGTTCCGTCTATCGGCATAAGCCGAGCGCCAGTCGTTATCGTCGGGCCTCTCGACGGTTTCAATTAATTTCCGGAGCGTAATCACGCCACATACAACCCTTTTACGTTGAAGCAAGAATGGAGTTCAACACAAGGAAAGGACGCAGCAACGACGGGAACCATTCAAACAGCACACACTTTATTTCACCACACACAGATAGCACACATATACAGTCACACACGTTCAAATGCACATATATCATTAAACAAGAACAAGACGCAGAGTTAAACGAGACTAACCGTACCACACGGCAACACTTACAGTTCTACTTTTCAGGACGGCGCCAACACACAGTTACTCAAAAGCAAGAAGCCACCCTCATAGGCAAGGGGCAGACGGGCCTGCTAGGCCAATATTTGCGCGGCTGCAGGAGCGGCCAGGTCCGCGAGGACGGGGTCCTAACCCGCGTCCTTTTGACGAGCCGCAAATGTCGCTGCGCGAGCGGTGCCCCAACTTCGTGATCTCTTCGCGTGTTTCGTGGCAACCGATTGTAAGTATGATGGGGGGAACCGGCCCCTCTTGTGACCACTCTCTCAGCCAGCGAGGGAAAGAAGGTGGGGAGAATTGTATGATATTGGCCTACAGGCCCGTCTGCCCCCTTGCCTATGAGGGTGGCTTCTTGCTTTTGAGTAACTGTGTGTGGCGCCGTGTCTTGTCAAGTAGTATTGTATAAGTGTTGCCGTGTGTACGCGTATTCGGTTTTAACTCTGCATTTGATATATGTGCATTCTAATAC
>CM068965.1:79670547-79681934 GCA_035128595.1 Eptatretus atami | reverse complement strand
CGCAACCCTGGTCGCCTCTTACGACACAGGGATATGTTACACCTATTCTAACCGGGGCATACACCCGGCCCAGTGTATATATACATATACATATACATATACATATATCCTGACAAGGCCAACTCCATTCTTGGATTACTGACTTCCTCCATTCTCATCGACAACATGTGGCTCTCAACAGAACCCTTTCATCTCCTCTCTCTGTCAAGGCTGGAGTACCACATGGCAATGTTCTAGGCCCCATGTTATTCCTGATCTTCATCAATGATCTCACAGACTGGAAAATCCTCTTTATCTCTTCGCTGATGACTCTACTCGTTGCCGTGACATCTCTCATCCTTCTGACAGACAGGCAGCAGCCTCTTCCCCCTCCTTAGTCCTTGACAAAATCACAAACTGGTCAAACACACAATTTTGCTTGTGCATCAATATTGTCCACCCCTTGCATTCCCCCTTACCGCTAATCGTTAACTGCATCCCTTGTTTGTCCATATCCATGTGCAGTACTTTCTCCATCTGCCCTGTTTTGGTTTTTCTCCTTTCTCCTGATATTCCCTTTGTTATATTGTGTCCTGATTTGTTCCGTGCAATCGCTCTTCTACAATCCTATTCCATGTAAAAAAAATAAAATTCAACGCCATGACATTCACTGCCTTTTTCAGGAATGTATTCCTTGCGGATAGCAGGGTCCGACAGCATTCAACCCCTTTAGTGAATTTACAGTAAATCATGTCAGTAACAAATTATTTGTTTGAAAGGTTACAAAATGGGTGTAATAGACTTAATCTGTGTGTAATCAGTGGTTTAACTTAAAAAATTAAGCTCTCCCACGTATCAAAGGAGTTTTAAGGTGCAACTGAAATTGTTCAACCAACAAGGCAAACATGAAGACCAAAGAGCTTTCCAAATAAGTCAGTCATAAGGTGGTGGAGAAGCACCGTTCAGAAGAGGGTTATAAGATTATTTCAAAGTCACTCCTTATTCCTTTGAGTATGGTTAAATCCCTCATTAAGAAGTGGAAGACGTATCATACCATCCAGACACTACCCAGATCAGGTCGCCCATCCAAACTCAACTGCAAGGCAAGCAGGAAACTGGTTTGGGATGTCACTGTAAATTCAACAATGACTTTGAAAGATCTACAAGGCTCTATGTCCGAGATGGGGGTCAGTGTTCATCAATCAACAATGTCCCGTTCCCTTCACAAAGCTGGTCTCTATGGACAGATGTCAAGTAAGAAGTCATTACTGAAAAAGACTAATTTAAAAGCTCGTATGGAGTTTGTGAAAAAGCACCTTAATGATACTGCAGGCACGTGGGGAAAAGTGTTGCGGTCAGACGAGACAAAAGTTGAACCATTTGGTCTAAACTCAAAGTGTTACGTCTGGTGCAAACCTAACACTACACATCACCCAGTCAACAGCATCCCTACTGTCAAGTATGGTGATGGCAGCATCATGTTATGGGGCTGCTTTTCATCAACAAGAACTAACAAACTTGTCAGGATAGAAGGGACAATCGATGGTGCAAAGTACAGAGGAATCCTTGATGATAACCTGCTTGAATCAGCCATGAATCTGAAACGGGGTAGGAGATTCACACTTCAACAGAACAATGATCTGAAGCATAAAGCTAAAGCCACGCTGGAGTGGCTGAATAAGAAGAAAATAAATGTTCTTGAGTTACCCAGTCAAAGTGCTGACTTGAACCCAATAGAACATTTATGGTGAGACTTGAAGAATGCAGTCCATCGACGATCCACATCAAACTTGGCAGAACGAGAGAAATTTTCACATGACGAATGGGCAAAGATTTCACCATCTCACTGTGCAAAGGTGGTGGAGACCTACCCAAAAAGACTCGCAGCAGTCAGTGGTGTAAAAGGTTCTTCCACCAAGTACTGATCTAAGGGGCTGAATACTGTAGCGTCGATGGCTCAACTAACGTCAAGCTCGTCGCAGCGGGAGGTTAAAGTCCCACGATGTCCTGAGCAGCTCAACTCCGATGGAGACGTCCCAAATTAATGGCAGACGGCATGTGCGCAGGCCGTGAGGAGAGACCAGAGAAACCTCCATCTTTTAAACCAAATGGGTTTATTTCCCAAACCACAATAATATAAAGAACTCGGGATGATTGAACATCTTCGCCTTCGCCAAACCACAATAATATAAAGAACTCAGGATGAAGGAGGAGATGACGGCAGGTTGTGGTGGAGAAGAAAAGGGGACATAAAATCGATAATAAATAATTATGTACAAATGAAAATAGGTAAAATAAATCGAAATAAATTAGGGCGTCTCACTCCAGACCGAGTCACAGATGGGAAGGGAACAAAAACTGGGGGACTCAACTCTGGGGCAGTGGGGATGAGCAAGGGGATGAGGAGGGACGAGGAGGACGACGATGAGGTGAGCAGATGATGTGGAGACGAACAAACAGTGATGGCACACAGCAGGCCCCAGGGACGGCGCAGGGCAGGAACGACGAAATGGCCAGAGGCAGGACGCACGTCGCACAGGCAAAGGACGAAGACAGGCAGGGCAGCCTCCTCTCCTCAGAAACGATTCTCCTCACAAACTCCTCAGTTCCCTGTTCTAATCTGATCAACTGCTCCATTCTCCTCAGACCAGACCTCGACGTTTTTCCTTAGCCATCTCCAACACTCACACTCTCAACTGCCGATCTGGCTCCTCCCTCTCCTTCCTCTTCGGCCACGCTCAGCCCCTTTTTAGAGGTGTACATAGCTCCACCCCTTGGGAGGCATTCATAGCTCCTCCTCCTACCTCTTTCGTGTCAAGTCTCCCGGCGCCCCCCGGTAGAGGTTTACATCGAGGTTTTACACAGTTTCATTAACCATAAACTCTAACTAATTACGACCACCACCATCCCCTGTATGGTGTACATGCAAATAAGACAATGCTTAAGCTGACATTTCCCTACTTATACATCGAGATGGCTACCTACTCGCACACGGACCATGCCGCACTATACATTCCTATCTGTTCCATGGTAAGATCTAATCCCCTCCACAAATGTAACAATACTTTTACAACCAGTGAATTTTGATTTGTACATGCTTTTTTTAACAGGTATTCTTGACATGTGACCTCCTTCAACTACAACAATGTTTAGTTTTTATCTATTCAGTTATGAATAAAAAAGTTAATTTGGAAAAATTGTCCATAATTCGTAATTTATCTAAATGTGACATTATTGGGAGGAAGTGAATAATTTTGCTGGCCGCTGTATTACAGGCTATTTGGCACAATATTCCTGTAAAAGTGCTTCAATGTATACAAGAAGCATGGGTCGAAGAGTGATGTCACTCGAGAAGGCAAAGGGTGGACACACAAAGTGTTGACCGATACTATAAAATGATACTGTTCTTGTTATTAACTTAAGCAGTTTGTTTCATGCACATTTATGAAGGATGTCAATTTACAATAATAAACACATATGACTGTTATCACTGATAATTTGATGAATTTACCCTCAAGTAGGAATATCATTGGAATAACCCTATTACGTGCAAACACATCCATCCCCAGGTCACGTACTAAATGGGTTTACTCGGGGTCAAAACCATCCTTTTACGCCGTCATTCGATCAAAATTGATGATTGATTTGTAACTTCCTTTCCAACCACATTGAACATATAAAAATATGGAGAGGTACAAATAAGCAACTGGACCTTTGGGTCTATTTTAAAACCTAATCGCTTGGAGTCTGAATGGCAATATAATGAGATATTTCACACTATCTTTCTTCCATAAATATCCCCAATTAACAACTCAAGGAAAGGAAACCTAAATGGAGTGTATTAACATCAGTAATCGAAATTATTTTCAATTGCATTTATAGTACAATATTTGCTTTGAACTTTATGTTCATACATTCATAGATAACCAAGAATATAATTACTTCGGCAGTGTAAGTGTGGGTATAATGGCTTTAAAAAGGATTAGAGCGCAAGATGAATTTCCCTTCAAACTGCGTTAAATATTCATCTACCGTTAAATATTCATCTACCGTTCATGACCACAATAAAAATGTTTAAAAAAAATTAAAATGTGTTACTCATTTCTAATGTGTGACAACCTGTCGATCATTACCTAATAAAGTCTTTTAATGTAAAATTATCTGGACGTTTATCATGCTGAGAAATCAGGGCATTCGATGGGCGTTCAAAATTTTCTCGGAATGAGATGATCACGTTCGTGCGTTGCAAGCAATCTTTTATATGATTCAATCCATAAGCATATATAATTGGGAGTATTAACAATATATATTTTTCTTACGAATTATATACACTTCAGGTTTGTTGAATATCTCAGTGGTATGTGCGAGAGATGAGAAGTATGCACATCAGCTTCTCAGCTGCTGAGCCTGGGTTTGAATTCCGACACAGCTATAAATGAAGATCCTACGGTGTATTTGTGAAGAGTAGGTGAATTATCGCCGGCATCCTGAACAAATTTCAAATTCTTTCCAGTTGAATAGCAAGCTTGGCCAACCAGTTCCTGAAAGACCTGAGCCAAAAAATTTCCCCAACCCACCCGACAAGAAGATGGTAATAATTGGGGTATTTAAAGAAGGAAAATAATTATATGTATATATATATATATATATATATATATATATATATATATATATATATATATATATATATATATGAATATACACTGAAGAATAAAAAGAGGAGGATGGGTTAATGCCCAAAACGTCATCTTCGCCTTAATTCTCACGGCGGTTAGCATATCTCGATCAAAGTCCAGTTGATTCCACCGATTGTACGACCTGAATGCTGACACAAATCGACAGCAGCCGTAAAACTAGTTCTTCACCACCCCCGCCACCGAAGGTGAGGGAGATTATGTTTTCACCCCTCTCTGTCTGTTTGTTAATTGCCGGAATCCTTCGGATTTCGGCAATTATGTTGGTTCGGTTGTGTGTGTCATTCTGTGTCTGTCTGTCTGTCTGTTTGTTTGTGTGTTTGTTTACCTTGTAGCAGCCACACCGTTTCAGCGATCATGACCAAACTGGGTACAGACGTCGGCCAGGGTCCAACTTAGACACTTGTCGTTTTAGGTGAATCTAGGTCAAAGGTCAAGGTCAAGGTCACCGAAAAACCAAAATTTTTCTTTTCGCAATAACGTCCGCTAAAATGGTCGTATCAACTTCAAACCAAATCCAAAATGTGCATCTTCCAATCCTGCATCCAAACATATGTCTCATTGGGGTGTCACACCAACACCCTTCTTAGTGGTCGGGGGTCGAATGTCGGGGGGGGGGGGTCAAAAATTTCAAATTGCGATAAAAACGCCATTTCAAGTCCGATTGACTTCCAAGTTATGATCATGACCAAACTAAGTGCTATAACTCATTAAGCAGGAGCACTATCGACTTATAAGAACCAAATTGATTTTCAGGTTTTTGTTTTTCAGAGATCATGGAGATATGACAAAGTTATTCCAGCAATTCCTTGCTCAACGAGCAATTTCATTTTCTTGTTTCTTTTTCAGTAAATAACGATCTAAGACTTGTAAGCTCAAACAGTTAAAACAGCTGTTGTTCTGTTTTGTAGTTAAAATTTGGAAGTCATGAATAGTTTTATGAAATCAATTCTTTGCTTATTTTCTTGCTATTCTTTGTTCTAAAACTCAGTAAGGAGTGTTTGTAATAACATCTAATAGTTTTTAGCTGGGGTTAAGCATATCAAAAGTTGATTTATTGTTTCCACCAGAGGAGGCACAAACAGCAAATCGATTTAACAGCCTTGCATGATTCATTCCTGCATAATTTACCAAATTGTTTAATTAATCACGCGTAAATGTGCCTGTTATTATGAAAATATATATCCCAGGACTTGATTGATAATGGCCGGATTCAAACCATTGACTTAATTTCTTCCTTTCAGATAGTTAATTCACCTGTTCCTTATTTCCTGCCTTAGTTTAAATATTTATTTGTCACTTAGGTTTGTATATTTAAAGCATGCTGGAAGGGATTATGATTCTGCAAATTATTTTGGCAGTTTCTGAAAACTATACCGCATTATTGATGAAGGAAATGCATCATTTAAAAATTGTACATATCAAGTATTTAAACTGAAAAAACTAACCTTGCCACGCTATGGTAATCACAACTTTAAACTGGAGAGTTCGTTGAACAACTTAGCACAAGCAAGTCATGAGAAAAAACGGACATGGGAAGGGTCTTTTAAACTCTTGCTTTATGTTTCCGAGCACGATCGATATTACATACGAGCCACCATTTTGTCTAAATCTCGATATTGCCCAACGCTGATATCGTGAGCGGCAAATTTCACTGGTTGAGATGGCGTAAAATGGGGTGATATTTAGTCCAAGTACTGATAAACTGGAGATTTTTGGAAGTGTTAACAAGGCGATTTGTGTTCTACAGTGTTCATCTACATAATTCAATTGAAATAAAATAAAGATTTTAAAGGTTGTAGAAAAAAACCTTTTTGGCAGTTGATGCACCGTCTTTTACACCAACTTATTTAACTCGTTACATTAGCTTTTCATGCCTATTGTATGTGTCCATTATGAGGTCCTTAAAAACAGTAAGTTTCCTGTTTGGAATGATTTTAAATTTTGTTTGACTGCCAAATGAAAATTATTTTTACTTCACTCCTCTCTGTGTGCATGTGCTATCAGGATGAGATCCCGTACAATTTGCCAAATTTGGAGCCAAAGTACTGCTAAACTACAGGTTTGTTTTCCGATTCCTCTTCCGAGTCGGTTCTAAATATAACATTCAATTGAAATTAAGTTGTTCCTCAATTATAGACTGATGCCAGTAGACAGACAAACAGTGAAGCAATTGCTTAACCCCAACTTTCGCTTCACACGCGTGGGGTAAAAAGTGAACGCAGAAGTGCTACATATGCAGGATAGTGTCATGTATGCCACAATAACCTTTTTATGCAGTTACTTCAGAAAGTTCGTGAACATGCTTGTGAATGTATTACGTGCAAAACAAGAACATCAAGGTAGACAAAAGAAAATCAACGTGTATATCGCACCTGGTTGCAGGTTTGCATCATTTCTTGGGGGGGAAATGGGCCAGTAATCATAATCCAGACGAGACAGCTCAAAGGTGGGTACCGTCGCAAGTTGGGCCTCAACACACAGCGTCCCAGAGATCCAAGTGCATATCCTGAAGGATGAGTCCTGATTGTTCAAATGACCTCACTTTGATTCAATCGTAAAGATTTCCGAGAGAAGAACTCTTTGCAATTGCGATTGAAAATGTACTTCACAAAAGCTCCATCACATCCATTGGATGTGACAGAAAATAGAACAAACCTGGCATGTTTACAAAAATAAGCTAATAAATGTAATTACAAGTCATGCATTTACCAAAACTCATCAATTACCAAAAATAGAATGATTATACAAGCACACTTTTTCAACAAATACTTCAACTCAATAAAAGGGTTAACCAAAAAAAGGCTATAAAATCCTTCACTTTAATTCGTAATTAATCTGAGAAGTATTTGCCATTTCTGTAGATCTCTGTGCAGAGAGGTAAGAAAAAAACAGCCTTTTTACAGCCTTGTTTCCCTGCTCAGCAGGGGTTAGCTTTTTTTGCGGTCAGGTCAGGTCAGGTATGGGAGCATGCGCCAGAGCAGCGTGTCGCTGCGTCCACTTTCCGCCGGTACTCCAGGGGCCTCCGTCTGGCCACCCCCCAGGCAGATAACCTGGCCCATCCCCATCTCCTTGAGATGCCGATCAAACTGCTGCAACCACGAGGCATGTGGTCGGCCCATTGGCCTCCTCCACTCACGAGACTCCCTCGCTGAGAGAATCTTGTGAGCAGGATCAGCATCAGGAAAACAAGCCACATGTCCCTACAGCCGCAGCTGACGCTCACGGACTATGCAGGTAACAAATCTCATCTGAGTCTTTCTCAGCAACCGCTCGTTGGATACAAAGTCTGACCAGCGATAGCCAAGGATTCTCTGAAGAGACCTGGTACCAAGGATTAGTCTCCATCTCAGATCCTTGTCAGAGTCCAAGACTCGCATCCATAGAGCAAGACTGGAAGCACCAAGGAAGGACCTGAAGACTCGGACTTTGGTCCTCCCGCACAGGTACCGCAGCGCCACACCCATTATCCAGTGAATCCATGACTCCCCAGGCCCGACACAGACGTATATTGACCTCTGACTCACAGTCGGCAGAGACATGAATATCACTGCCAAGGTAAGTGAATCTCTCCACGATTGCAACGTCCTCACCACAAACAGGCACAGACAAGACAGCGGCATCCAAGATGTCATTGAAAGCCTGGATCTTAGTTTTGACCCAAGAAACCCGTAATCCAGTGGCTCAGACTCTTCATTCAGCACCTCGAGGGCCCCCAAAAGGATATCTAAAGTCTCCGCAAGATGACTGCATCATCTCGCGAAATCAATGTAAGAGATCTTGACATTGCCAAACGATGCACCACAGCTTGATCTCTCTGACATCCTCCCGAGAATCCAGTCCATACAAGTGCTGAAAAGTGTGGGGGCCAGTACACACCCCTGACGAACTCCAGTAACAACTGGAAATAAGTCAGAGACGATACCACCACATCTCACAGCAATCTCAGTACCAAGAGTAGAGTTCAGACATCACATCGATCAGTTTTGGTGGCACCCCACGAAGACCAAGAATCCTCCAGAAGGCATCCTGATTCACTGAATCGAACGCTTTACAGAGATCAACATAGGCTGCATGCAGCCCCTGCCAAAACTCTCGTCTGCGTTCGGTGAGGACCCGAAGAGCAAGGATACGGTCAATCGTTGACCTCTTTGGTGTAAAGTCTGACTGCTCTGGATGCCGGTGCTCAAGCAGATGTTGGCGAACCCTATCAAGAATTATCCGAGCAACGACCTTGCCCGCACTGAGAGCAGCATCACCCCTCGGTAGTTGTTGCAGACTTGGTGATCACCCTTCCCTTTCCAGAGAGGGACAACAAGGCCCCTCTTCCAGTCAGTTGGGATGATGCCTGTTTTCCAAGCAGAGCACAGAACTGCATGCAATGACACGAGTGCAGCATTTCCACCAGCCTTGAGAAGTTCAGCATGGATGCCACAGATCCCTGGAGCTTTATGCCATTTCAACCGGTTCACCGCAGCCTGTGTTTCCACAAGCGAAGGTGGACCACAGTTGATTGGAGGGTCAGCAACAGGGATTGTAACACCCCTGACGTCCAACTCGCAGCTGGTGGATGAGCCTGGTACAACCGCTCAAAGTAACTGGCCCAGCGGGCCTTCACTTCGGACTCCTCTGTCAAGAGCCCACACCCTCTGCTCTAACTGCAGTGCATCGAGGGATGGGCTTGGATGAACGCAATGTGTGCATTCCCCTGTAAGCAGGATGAGAATCCCTTGACCACAGGTGGTGCTCTACCCCCTCACAGATTCCTCGAGCACTCCAGTAGCCCTGCAGTTCTGGATCATCCTCCAGTGACCATCAACGAGGACATGGTCAATCTCCTTTGTCATACCGCCAGCGTTGGAATACCAAGTCCAGCGATGAGCTTGTGGGCGCTGAAACCATGAACCAGCCACCCTAAGTCCATGACTTCTTGCAAAGTCAAGGAACTTGGTGCTATTCTGGTTCATAGTTCCTGACCATGGGAACAACACACATCTCATAACCATCCCGATCAGTTCCAGTCGATGCATTGAAATCCCCCAAGACGAGAAGAGTATCTTGTCTGGGGCAATGATCAACCACAGACTCGAGCGTGGCGTAGAATGTGTCCTTCACGGTGAGGTCACTCGCCTCAGTCGGAGCATAAACAGAGACCAGGGAAATGACACCTAAGGAGTGACGAATCCTTCATCTCATAATACGCTTGTTGACCGGTGTTACCTCAATTATCATTGGAGTCAGCTTATTGGACACAGCTGCAGCAACTCCTTGAGTATGGTAACCATCAGAGCGACCAGACCAATAGTAGGTGTAACCACCCACCATGATCTCGCCATAATCCGATCTCCAAACCTCAGAGAGTGCTGCAATACCGATGTCCAAACGCTTGAGCTCAGATGATAACAGAGACAGGTGATCATCCTCTCTTCGGGATAGGACATTCCAGGCACCCACCCGAAGGGACCGCCTCAGGTTAAACCAAGGATACCGCCCTCTGGTGGACGACACCTCAGCACCACTCCAACACACTCTCTCCGCAATTTTACCCGGGGATGTTAACCCGTGGTTTCCCTCCTATCATCAAAGATTGGGGTCCCAAAGGCCCCAATCCCATCATCCGGGTGAGCTGCCCTGCGAAGGGAAGCTGCACAGGAGGTACTCCCACAGAGTGGGCTTTCAGATTTCTTTGCGTTTTGTGTTTTGTGGAATGAAGGGTTTTACGGTGGCCAGAGTGCAAATCCTGCCACCAACCTCCTAATAAGAAGTAACCCAACTGCAGGAGGACGTCCGCAGACACAGTTGGGCTCCAGTTTTTTGCAGGCTCCATGCAATCATGGTCCCTTCTTGAGGCAATGTTTTTTAGGGCCGGATTCCCTTCCTGACGTCACCCTGGTCGCCTCTTATGGCACACAGGGTTGGTACACCTATTCTAACCGGGGCATACACCGGGACCACTACACTGGTACTCCTTACGCTGACCTCGAAGGATGACAGGCTGAGTCAACCCCGATGTTAATTCAGTGGCCAACGGGGCTCGAACTCAGGACCCTAGGATCTCAAGCCAGCCACCCTGACCATTAGCCAACACCATGCTTCGCAGAGAAGTAAGACCGAAAGCAAAGAACAGATCAAAGAGGAAATGCGCACAAGCGTTAATGTGGAGTTCTTATTTCAATGTTCATCATTTCTTCCACTCAGACTAAGCTGGTGAACTGAACCTTCAATTCCAACTAATTAATGGCACTGACATGTTGGGGTGGAAAGGGAGGGGGGTGCAGAGGGAGGAGGAGTAAGGCAACTTACATTTTCTCAGAGGCGTAGCCATGACCTGCTTTGACCAATAGCAAACGGCCCTGCTCTGAGCAATCCTGTTAGCTTCTCTTAGGTCATGAAACAGTAAAGAGACTGATAATGTGATGCATGATTATGCAGGGCTCATCCCGATACTGTCGTGGGTAGCTTTGTTTTTGGGGATTGAAACCGTGCTCACATTCTAACGCTCACTGTACGATGTCCCAAACGAACCAGCTTTCTGGTGAGCTCCTCATGGCCTTGACTTCTCCATCGTGCTGGCTTCTCAGATCTCAAACCCGACTGCTTGTGAGATTGTTTTCTTTGCCAGCATAACTGGAAAGGTATGCCTCATGCTTTCATAATCGCTATCACAGTTCCAGTAATGTCATCTCTTCACACACTCTCGTCCAGGCGTCGTTG
>CM068965.1:79658528-79669060 GCA_035128595.1 Eptatretus atami | reverse complement strand
TGACTTCTTGCAAAGTCAAGGAACTTGGTGCTATTCTGGTTCATAGTTCCTGACCCATGGGGAACAACACACATCTCATAACCATCCCGATCAGTTCCAGTCGATGCATTGAAATCCCCCAAGACGAGAAGAGTATCTTGTCTGGGGCAATGATCAACCACAGACTCGAGCGTGGCGTAGAATGTGTCCTTCACGGTGAGAGTCACTCGCCTCAGTCGGAGCATAACAGAGACCAGGGAAATGACACCTAAGGAGTGACGAATCCTTCATCTCATAATACGCTTGTTGACGGTGTTACCTCAATTATCATTGGAGTCAGCTTATTGGACACAGCTGCAGCAAACTCCTTGAGTATGGTAACCATCAGAGCGACCAGACCAATAGTAGGTGTAACCACCCACCATGATCTCGCCATAATCCGATCTCCAAACCTCAGAGAGTGCTGCAATACCGATGTCCAAACGCTTGAGCTCAGATGATAACAGAGACAGGTGATCATCCTCTCTTCGGGATAGGACATTCCAGGCACCCACCCGAAGGGACCGCCTCAGGTTAAACCAAGGATACCGCCCTCTGGTGGACGACACCTCAGCACCACTCCAACACACTCTTCCGCAATTTTACCCGGGGATGTTAACCCGTGGTTTCCCTCCTATCATCAAAGATTGGGGGTCCCAAAGGCCCCAATCCCATCATCCGGTGAGCTGCCCTGCGAAGGGAAGCTGCACAGGAGGTACTCCCACAGAGTGGGCTTTCAGATTTCTTTGCGTTTTTGTGTTTTGTGGAATGAAGGGTTTTACGGTGGCCAGAGTGCAAATCCTGCCACCAACCTCCTAATAAGAAGTAACCCAACTGCAGGAGGACGTCCGCAGACACAGTTGGGCTCCAGTTTTTTGCAGGCTCCATGCAATCATGGTTCCCTTCTTGAGGCAATGTTTTTTAGGGCCGGATTCCCTTCCTGACGTCACCCCTGGTCGCCTCTTATGGCAAGCTGTTAGGGTTGGTACACCTATTCTAACCGGGGCATACACCGGGACCACTACACTGGTACTCCTTACGCTGACCTCGGAAGGATGACAGGCTGAGTCAACCCCTAGTGTTAATTCAGTGGCCAACGGGGCTCGAACTCAGGACCCTAGGATCTCAAGCCAGCCACCCTGACCATTAAGCCAACACCATGCTTCGCAGAGAAGTAAGACCGAAAGCAAAGAACAGATCAAAGAGGAGAATGCGCACAAGCGTTAATGTGGGAGTTCTTATTTCAATGTTCATCATTTCTTCCACTCAGACTAAGCTGGTGAACTGAACCTTCAATTCCAACTAATTAATGGCACTGACATGTTGGGGTGGAAAGGGGAGGGGGGGTGCAGAGGGAGGAGGAGTAAGGCAACTTACATTTTCTCAGAGGCGTAGCCATGACCTGCTTTGACCAATAGCAAACGGCCCTGCTCTGAGCAATCCTGTTAGCTTCTCTTAGGTCATGAAACAGTAAAGAGACTGATAATGTGATGCATGATTATGCAGGGCTCATCCCGATACTGTCGTGGGTAGCTTTTGCTTTTGGGGGATTGAAACCGTGCTCACATTCTAACGCTCACTGTACGATGTCCCAAACGAACCAGCTTTCTGGTGGAGCTCCTCATGGCCTTGACTTCTCCACTTGTGCTGGCTTCTCAGATCTCAAACCCCGACTGCTTGTGAGATTGTTTTCTTTGCCAGCATAACTGGAAAGGTATGCCTCATGCTTTCATAATCGCTATCACAGTTCCAGTAATGTCATCTCTTCACACACTCTCGTCCAGGCGTCGTTGGGAAATTTGAAATGTCCAGCAGAATGGAATTTGCTCCATTCTGGATATTATTTTTCGGTGACTGAATGGAAAGATCAAGCCAAAACACCTATAGATGAGACAAGTATTCTATCTTTTATAGCAAACACATGAAGCAATTCCATAGAAATCTATGTTCAAATACGACATACAAAATCAATACAGCACTGTATATCAATACCGTCCTGTCCCGTTGTTTTGCTGCCATCTTCCTGGTCACGTGACCCCCAAAAAGGAGAAACAAAGTTCACCTTCCAGCACATTTGGGTCCATGAAGCCATAAACCATGCTGGAAAACTTTGCTTTGCTGTGGGCCCAAGCGGCCAAATTCGTACCCGGGAGACTTGCACACTCTTCCGGGTGAGAATTCATGGGATGAGCTAAGTGGTGCCATCATGTGGCATCCATTGTTCGTGTCCATATCGGTCCTTTCCGGCAATGTAATAGCCTTGTTAGTCGGTCAGTAACAAGTACGGTACCCTCTGTTAAACGTGGTCACCAGTACGAGGAGAGGTTGGACTTGTGACAGGGTGTAATAGATCACACACAATGCCGAACTCCTCCGACTCATAAACAGTACACAACCTCTGGGCTATCCTGTCAGCCTATAAAAGCATTTTGTTTAGGAAGCAGTGTTCAGTGTACATGTCATCAGGCCTCCTGTACTATAAGAGAATCCTATTAGATTTGTTGACCGTTAAGTCTCATTCTATCTGGATATAATACCTTGGTAGCAATGGGGACATTAGGCTTGCAGTAGCCCTGTAACGGTTTCAATCAAAGCAAGTATGGACCTTCACAAGGACATCTGGAATTGTTGGACAGAAAAAGAAAGTGAAATCCAAACAAGTGACCTATAATACCAGTTTAGAAAATTCCAGGCAACCCCTTTAGAATGAAATGTGGGGCGAAATATGCAGCTGTCTGTCTGGACTTGCTGTACAAGGCCAAGGTCATGTGTTGTGCAGCCAGTCACAATGTCTGTTCAGTCATTGGCCCAGGAATTCCCACAAACAAAGCCACTGCCAGGATTTTCATGCATTTTGCAATGAAGTCTCTGCAGACTGCTGCAGTTTAGCCCTGTGGACAGATGGATGTGATGACAGGTTGATGGCAGAGCAGAGGGGAGATAGAGGGTGTTGTCACATGGTGAGAATTTTCTTTGAGGTTTGCTTTTGTGTATATTGTATAATATAATATCTCGACTCGGTTGTGTAATGGTTCGAGTGTCCGCTCGTTGGCGGTTCAAACTCCGGTCGAGTCACACCAAAGACTTTTTAAAATGGTACGTTCTGCTTCCTTGCTTGACGCTCAGCATTTAAAAGGATAGAGCATGCACGGACAAACAATGCTGCGAAGGCAATGGCAAACCACCCAGTATAACCCTTTCCAAGAAACTGCTTTGGCAGGTCCAACGCTCATAAAGAGTATGGTACATCAAAAATATAAAATAAAATACAGATAAATCAAAAGACAAATATCAGGCATCTTCTGATCATCATCATGTACTTTAGCTTGCACAGCTTAACCATGTGGTCAGTACATTGGTTCAATGACCGCTGGTTGTTTCGATGAGGAATTTTAAGTTTGAAGGATGAACAAAGCAGCAGATTTGTTTTTTAACAAAAAAAATTAATAAATACTTTTACAGATTTTTTATTTTTTTTTTGCAACTGGGTAAAACAATTGTTGCCAGGTTCAAAATTGCATGAAGGGAGATTCTCATTATTCTTTCAAATTTCATATTCCTGTCTCTTCATTCCTGGCCCAAAATCTGCTGTAGTTGATGTTAATGGTGTTAGAAGAGATGGACATTAGACTAACGAGTGCGAAAGACAGCATCAATCTCGCGACCATGAATAGTATGATATAATATGGAAACATCGATGCTACATTGCTAGATAGATGCGTAATCCCTAGAGAGGAGGAATGCAAGTGCGCACACACACACACACACACACACACACGACAACTTTGTTTGAATACTTACTTTCCTGCACTGTTTACAGAATCCACAGTTGATAATCCAACGACACACACACACACACTAATCATATTCACAACGAAATCCTTGATTGCGTGATGCGAATAAGGCCACAATTATGAAACTTTTCCGACTTAGCGATAATGCCACGAATTGTTTATCTCGATTATACCAAAGAGAGAAACATACCCATCAGAGATGGGGAATCCCCTGCCATTGAACAATCTACTTCTTTCCGTTACCTACATTTCCAGAAAGTTTCATCAGAAAAGAAAATTTTTTTAGAGCCGATATCGCGATAACGTCGTTTTTTTTCAACATGGCTGCCTGGCGGCCATATTGGATGTCCGAGCGGGCCGAAACCATGTTGGAAAAGTTCCCCAGGGGTGAGGAATGTAGTAACCAAAATAATTGAAATCAGCTAAGCGGTTTTCCATTTATTACAAAAAACATTTTTTTCAAGATGGCCACCCCAGTCGGCCATCTTGGATCCGGCCACGCCCAAAATCAATAGGGTTCTTCCTTTTCAGGTCGTACATGTGTGACCCAAATTTAAAATCGATATGGCGAACAGTTTATGAGTTATCGCACTCACAGCTATAAATGTTGACCGCCCAGCCACGCGCGGACGGACGGACGGACGGAACGGACGGACGACGGACGGACGGACGGACGACCCGGGTGACAACAATATCCCCCTTCCGCCATGCGGCGGGGGATAAAAACTGACTTAACGATAAAATGAACACTGGTAAGGTGATTTTGTTTGTACTATCCACATAATAGGTGGAAGAGCCCCCTGAAAAACACGCGATGGTCCGCAGGAGGAGAGGAGATTGGGACCATAGTCAGTGCAGAGCGTTGGTGCTGCCTAATGCTTCAGTCACATTTGGCTCGGCGGCCGTAGGGTCTAAAAAATCTACGGCCACTAGCAATTATAGGGCGGCCGCAGTATTTCCACGGTCACACAATGTAGCAGTCACAATGTTTTTATTTTTCGGGTAGCCGCACGGGGTATTTAGAAATTGTGGAGACCGAAAACGTGGGGAGCCGTACGGTTTTGATTTGATGTCGCACGGTGACCTTTAGTGCGTCCCGCGCGGCCATAGAATTTTCAAGGCAGACGCAAGTAGCCTCAAGGTGCCCGCAAGGCGACCGCAGGGGGCCTAAGGCGAACGTGGAAATAGTGCGACCGCCGTAATTTTTGGGGGTTGGCAAAATCCTTTTTCATTCATAAGAGCCTACGGAAAACGCACGAATAACGCAGCCCACCGTACGCCCTACGTACGGTCGACGTGGAACACATCTACGTCATGGCTACGGCTTGTCGAATTGCTACGGCCAACCTAGAAATGAAAAAAGTTATAACTCCGCGCTTTAATTCCACGGAGACCCCTACGGCCTGTAAAGATAGCATATGGCATAGGGCCACCCTGAGGCCACCTCAGAAACTCTGCGGCCGCCGCACGTTTCTGTCAATTCAGGGGGGGGTACGGCCGCCGTATCCTAGCCGTAGAGCAAATGTGACTCATGCTTAAGCAGTTAGATCAGGTCAGGTCAGGATGTCCTCTGGAGGATTCTTGGTCTTCGTGGGGTGCCACCAAAACTGATCGATCTGATGTCTGAACTCTACTCTGGTACTGAGAGTGCTGTGAAGTGTGGTGGTACCATCTCTGACTTATTTCCAGTTGTTACTGGAGTTCGTCAGGGTGTGTACTGGCCCCCACACTTTTCAGCACTTGTATGGACTGGATTTTAGGGAGGATGTCGGAGAGATCAAGCTGCGGTGCATCGTTTGGGAATGTCAGATCTCGGACCTTGATTTTGCAGATGATGCAGTCATCTTTGCGGAGACTTTAGAATTCCTTTTGGGGCCCTCGAGGTGCTGAATGAGGAGTCGGAGCGCCTGGATTACGGGTCTTGGGTCAAAACTAAGATCCAGGCTTTCGGTGACATCTTTGATGCTGCGTCCTGTCTGTGTCTGTTTGTGGTGAGGATGTTGAGTCGTGGAGAGATTCACTTACCTTGGCAGTGATATTCATGTCTCTGCTGGCTGTGAGTCAGAGGTCAATAGACGTCTGGGTCGGGCCTGGGGAGTCATGGATTCACTGGATCATGGGGTGTGGCGCTGTCGGTACTGTGCGGGAGGACGAAAGTCCGAGTCTTCAGGTCTTTGGTACTTCCGATCTTGCTCTATGGATGCGAGACTTGGACTCTGACCAAGGATCTGAGACGGAGACTTATTCCTTTGGTACCAGGTCTCTTCGGAGAATCCTTGCTATCGCGTCGGATTTTGTGTCCAACGACGCGTTGCTGAGAGAGACTCGGATGAGATTTGTTACCTGCATAGTCGTGAGCGTCAGTTGCGGCTGTATGGACATGTGGCTCGTTTCCCTGACGCTGATCCTGCTCACCAGATTCTCTCTCGAGGGAGTCTCATGAGTGGAGGAGGCCAGTGGGCCGACCACGTGCCTCGTGGTTGCAGCAGGTTGACCATCATCTCAAGGAGATGGGATGGGCCTGGCATCTGCCGGGGGATGGCCAGACGGAGGCCCCTGGAATACCGGCGGAAAGTGAACGCAGCGACGCGCTGTTCTGGCACATGCTCCCATACCTGACCTGACCTTAAGCAGTCTCCTTGGCTATGGGCACAATCCTGGATGGGTCACCACTCCGACACGATATACCAGCATGCTGGCACTCATTTTGCCGACCTTGGAAGGATGACAGGCCAAGTTAACCCCACCTGGTGTTAATTCAACAGCTGAGCGGGATTATGAACTCAGGACCCGAGGATCCAAAGCCCACCACTCTAACCATTAAGCCAACACCAGGCATCATGATCCGCAGGCGGTGGCGCCACGTCCTTTTCAAAGTGGGAAAAAGAACCATTCTCATTGCAAAGAGTCAGTCTGTCCACACATCTAAAGTACCTTCAAATTATATTCGAACCCTCACAAGGAAATCATTTTTTATTCTTTTGAAACTCAGCACTTTTTCACATTGCTTCTATCTGTCCACTTTGCCGTCCACATTAAAAAAGACATTTTCACTTTTCCGTGTCGTTGAGAAGCGACACATCTTTTCTCGCAAGCAATCAAGAACCTGGAAAACGGTGCTTCCCGAATTATACACACAAAGTTCTCTCATCAGCATCCTTTCTCCCTCGAAACGACCGCCGCATAGCCGTTGATGCCCGGAATGAAGTGATATTTCAGGAACGACGGCGTGTTTCCTGGAGGTCACGCGATCACACATCATGTGATTACGAGCTCAGCTTGGGCAAAGGCTTTGTGACTGTATTTTCCGAGCTGGAGATAAGAGCTGGCAAACTCATTTCATTATTGTACTCCAGAGACATAATTCATGCCAATTCCTTATTAAATAAAGGCGGTTTTAATGTTTTATTTCTGAGGATGTTCTGACAACCATTAGGGTAATGGAATTTTCATTGTGATTTAGAAGCTCAAACATGTCCTCGGTGAAATGCACTGTTTTTCTCTTCATCTGCAGCACTCGTATTATATGTGGTTGATCTTCTGCAAAACTTTTCCTCGTTTCCTTGTTTTCTTCTCGGCTCATCTGTCCAAGCTTGACTCGGCGTCACTCTGACATTTAGCCATGATGACGTTTCAAAGGGCGTTGCCTCCTGGTTGTGTCCACCTCCTCTGCGGGTGACACTTTTGATTACTCAAGTCATCACAGTATCCGGTGGTATGTCCTTCCTTTGCAATGTGTGGGATGTGTGATGATGTGAATCAACACACAAAGAGAGATTATTGCAAGGTTTACAGAATTTCAGGTTTTAGCGAGCTTTCTTTTCAGTGATGTCTTGGATTTTACTTTATTAGTTATCTGTAATTGAAACTGCCTCTTTCACATCATTGACAAATAGGCACATTCAGCCTTTTTTAAATTTATCTTGAAGAGTGCTTTTTGTCATTTTGCTTTTACACTGATTGGATCTAATCTGATTGTGGAGCCCACAGGGCCTCTGTTATGGTAAAAGACCAGGAAGAATCTTAATAAGGACATCCAAGGATATACAAGGAAGTTGGATACAAGAGGAGGCCATTTAACCCCTCATGCCTGCACTCTATCAACACCACATGAATTCAATATATCAGTTTATTGACTCAATTTCATGGGAGAAAGGGGGGGAGGATGGGAGAATGAGGAAGAGAATGGTGGGACTGCGCTACAGAGGTTGGGGGATGAAATATTTCATGGTGAGCAATGAACCAACATCGCAAGCGTCTTCATCGATCCATCCATCCATTGGGACCATACTCTATGCAGAGTGTTGGTGCTGCCAAAGCAGTCTCCTTGACTGTTGGGCACAATCCTGCATGAGTCGCCACTCCGACACAGAGCGTCTTCACTTTTTAACAACATCCATTAACGGACATCACAATCATAACACGTGTATCAAATCACCCACCCATTACTGAACTACCAACCAGCACTGCCAATACCCAAATGAGCCCATCTCTCACCAATGCCTCGAAGTACTATCTAATACTGCTGCCACTACCTTTCCAGGGAGACCATTATATGCATTAACTACTCTCTGAGTGAAAACCCCTATTGTACTACCTACCATCTAACTCTCTTATTTACCTTCATGCTGTGGCCCCTGGTCCTTCTGCTGAAAATTCTCCTGCATTTATTTTTTCTATACACCCTTCATTATCTTAAACATGTCTATCACATCTACTCATAATCGCCTCCTTTCTAACGTATAAAGTCTTGTCTCCTTCAACCACTCCTCATAGCTTAGACGAGCAAGGTGTGGAGTTAATCAAAGTTGCTCGATGTAAAACCCTCTCTATGGCAGCTGTGTCGTCACTCAGAAGTGGGGACGAAAAATAGCTACAATATTCAAGGTGAGAACTCACTAAAGTTACATTCAGAGTTAACACTTATTCCCCTGTGAAGACAACGTAAAACCCTATTAGCTTCACCGATAGCTTCCTGGCACTGAGCTGTCTGCTTACCCCCAACATCTATTACCACCCCCAGATCATTCTGTATCACATGCTACAACACTGCCAATTGCATTATATAGTCTCTATTTCTCATATTTTTACCCATCCCCAGTACCTTACACTTCCTTATGTTGAACTGCTTCTGCCAATCTTTTTCCAAATCCATCTTTTTTCTTCCTTACAGGAGCAAGGCTCATGGAAGAGCAAGGTATATCTGACATTGGGACAAAAATCAAGGGAATGAACATACAGGAGAAGAGTAAAGGGTGGCGGTGAGGAAACACTGAAACTATCGAGTAAGATAATTGGGTTAGTTAAGGTTAATGGGGGTAATAATGATCATGGGACATAATTGGAGATAGCAACATGTGGCGTGCACTTGCTTGCTTGAAGTGCTGGAGGGAAAAGCTCCATCTTTGGAGCAGAGGGATAGGGTTCTGTACAACACAATGTGGAGTCATCTGCAAAAAGGAAGAGGTTTTCCAGCACATCGGAGAGGTCATTTATATAGATGAGAAACAAGAGTGGGCCCAAAACACTGCCTTGAGGAACTCCAACCTCCACTTGGAGAGAGGGAGGGGAGAGGGTTTCATTGAGGACAACACATTGATTGCAAGAGTAGAAGAAGTCAGAAATCTTTTACATTCAGTCGGCTACCCAATAACTTGCACCCATGTTTTCTAATCCTCAGAGCAAACTTTCCCTCTCTAATGTGCTTCTCTATTAACTATTGCCAACGTCTTCCTGCCATGACATGACATGATGTCATCTCACGTTCCTTCAAAATCCTTTATTCCTGCTCCTTCTGAACAATACAACTTTGTCTATGACCCAGCATCATGAGGAATATCTACATATTTAATAGTTTCATCCTGCGCCAAAATTATCTCCCTGAACTCATTCTTACCTATCTCCACTCATGATTGCCTGCCCTCATCCAACCTTCAACACTACCTGCTCTCGCCAAACCCCAAACACTACCTGCACTCACACCATCCTCACTACTTTCTGCAGTCAGCCCAACCTCACTCCTGCCTACAATCAATCCACCCTCACCACTACCTCCATTCACCATCCTCTCACCATTGCCTGGACTCACTACACTTTTACCATTGCCAATATCCCATGTAGACTCAATGCACAAATGTTGCAAAAATTTTACCAAAAAATTGCTCATACAATGTTACCTCCTGCGAAGTACGAGTAGTTATCCATTCCTTCTACTTATCCATAGCAATCCTCAGGTGTGCCATTTCTACACACTTCCAACAGCAACAACTAACCTTTGTTTGTGCTATCTCCGAATCAAACATTTATAACATTCCTCTGATCTCCTTCTTCCACAATGGACTCACTCTACTGGCTCGATTGCCAACCATCTTTTCAACTACCTCTCTTTACCTGCACTCCCCAACCCAAGTAATCCAATCCCAAACTAAAAGAAAAAAGAAAAAGAAAAATAGCACTGCAAAGCGGGCGTAACCCCTCAGCCCATGGTGGCCATATTGAAAATCGCAGCGCCCCATTTTCGAAAGGAACCTTCCTCTACTCAACCCCAACACCACCAGCAACAAAATTAATCGGACAAGGTGTTCTCCTCGAAATTGACGGAAACCAATTTCAAGATGGCTGCCGTGGCAGCCACAGTGAAAATCGCAGCGTGCCAATTTTGGAAAGGAACCTTCCTCTACTCAACCCCATTATACCTCGCCAGAATAAAATCAATGTGTG
>CM068965.1:79629344-79650436 GCA_035128595.1 Eptatretus atami | reverse complement strand
GTCTGTCAACTTTTGGTTTCCGTCAATTTCGAGGAGAACGCCTTGTCCGATTAAATCCATTTTTGCAGTGTGTGTTGGGCTGGGTAGAGGAAGGTTCCTTTCGATAATTATCAGTGCCATGCGATATCCAATATGGCGGCTAGGGCAGCCATCTTGAATTTGGTTTCCGGACAATAACTTGAGAACGGCTTCACACATTGATTTCATTTTTGTGTGATATAATGGGGGTGTTTAGAGGAAGGTTCCTTTCGATATTCAGCACAATCCGATATCCAATATGGCGGCTAGAGCAGCCGTCTTGAATTTGGTTTCCGCGACAATAACTTGAGAACGGCTTCACACATTGATTCATTTTTGTGTGAATATAATGGTGGTGTTTAGAGGAAGGTTCCTTTCGATATTCAGCACAATCCGATATCCAATATGGCGGCTAGAGCAGCCGTCTTGAATTTGGTTTCCGGACAATAACTTGAGAGCGCTTCACACATTGATTTTATTCTGGCGAGGTATAATGGGGTTGAGGAGAGGAAGGTTCCTTTCCAAAATGGGCGCGCTCGCGATTTTCAATGTGGCCTCCATGGCAGCCATCTTGAAATTGGTTTCCGTCGATTTCGAGGAGAACGCCTTGTCGATTAAATCCATTTTTGCAGGGTGTGTTGGGGCTGGGTAGAGCAAGGTTCTTTTCGATATTCAGTGCGATGCGATATCCAATATGGCGGCTAGGGCAGCCATCTTGAATTTGGTTTCCGGACAATAACTTGAGAACGGCTTCACACATTGATTTTATTTTCATGGGGGTGGTTAGAGGAAGGTTCCTTTCGATATTCAGCGCAATCCGATATCCAATATGGCAGCTAGAGCAGCCATCTTGAATTTGGTTTCCGGACAATAACTTGAGAGCGGCTTCACACATTGATTTTATTCTGGCGAGGTATAATGGGGTGAGTAGAGGAAGGTTCCTTTCCAAAATGGGCATGCTGCGATTTTCAACATGGCCACCATCTTGAAATTGGTTTGCGTCAAGGGGCTGAGGGGTTACGCCCGCTTTGCGGAGCTATTTTTAGCCCTCAGCCCAAATTGGCTAAGGGGTATTGTCGTCATAGGCGTTGTCCGGGAATCCGTCCGTCTGTCAACTTTCGGTTTCCGTCAATTTCGAGGAGAACGCCTTGTCCGATTAAATCCATTTTTGCAGGTCGTGTTGGGGTTGAGTAGAGGAAGGTTCTTTTCGAAAATGGGCGCGCTGCGATTTTCAGTGTGGCCTCCATGGCAGCCATCTTGAAATTGGTTTCCGTCGATTTCGAGGAGAACGCCTTGTCCGATTAAATCCATTTTTGCAGTGTGTGTTGGGGCTGGGTAGAGGAAGGTTCCTTTCGATAATCAGTGCGATGCGATATCCAACTTGGCGGCTAGGGCAACCATCTTGAATTGGTTTCCGGACATTAACTTGAGAACGGCTTGACAGATTGATTTTATTTTCATGGGGTAAATGGGGTGGTTAGAGGAAGGTTCCTTTCGATACACAGCACAATCCGATATCCAATATGGCGGCTATGGCAGCCATTGAATTTGGTTTCCGGACAATAACTTGAGAACGGCTTGACTTATTGATTTCATTTTTGTGTGACATAATGGGGGTGTTTAGAGGAAGGTTCCTTTCGATATTCAGCGCAATCCGATATCCAATATGGCGGCTAGAGCAGCCATCTTGAATTTGGTTTCCGGACAATAACTGAGAACGGCTTGACTTATTGATTTCATTTTTGTGTGATATAATGGGGTGTTTAGAGGAAGGTTCCTTTCGATATTCAGCGCAATCCGATATCCAATATGGCGGCTAGAGCAGCCATCTTGATTTGGTTTCCGGACTAACTTGAGAACGGCTTCACACATTGATTTTATTCTGGCGAGGTATAATGGGGTTGAGTAGAGGAAGGTTCCTTTCTAAAATGGGCATGCTACGATTTTCACTGTGGCCGCCACGGCAGCCATCTTGAAATTGGTTTCCGTCAATTTTGAGAACACCTTGTCCGATTAAATCCATTTTTGCAGTGTGTGTTGGGGTTGAGTAGAGGAAGGTTCTTTTCGATAATTATCAGTGCGATGCGATATCCAATATGGCGCTAGGGCAGCCATCTTGAATTTGGTTTCCGGACAATAACTTGAGAACGGCTTCACACATTGATTTTATTCTGGCGAGGTATAATGGGGTTGAGTAGAGGAAGGTTCCTTTCCAAAATTGGCACGCTGCGATTTTCACTGTGGCTGCCACGGCAGCCATCTTGAAATTGGTTTCCGTCAATTTCGAGGAGAACACCTTGTCCGATTAAATCCATTTTTGCTGGGTGTGTTGGGGTTGAGTAGAGGAAGGTTCCTTTCGAAAATGGGCGTGCTGCGATTTTCAATATGGCCACCATCTTGAAATTGGTTTGCGTCAAGGGGCTGAGGGGTTACGCCCGCTTTGCAGTGCTATTTTTCTTTTTCTTTTTCTTTTAGTTTGGGATTGGATTACTTGGGTTGGGGAGTGCAGGTAAAGAGAGGTAGTTGAAAAGATGGTTGGCAATCGAGCCAGTAGAGTGAGTCCATTGTGGAAGAAGGAGATCAGAGGAATGTTATAAATGTTTGATTCGGAGATAGCACAAACAAAGGTTAGTTGTTGCTGTTGGAAGTGTGTAGAAATGGCACACCTGAGGATTGCTATGGATAAGTAGAAGGAATGGATAACTACTCGTACTTCGCAGGAGGTAACATTGGTATGAGCAATTTTTTGGTAAAATTTTTGCAACATTTGTGCATTGAGTCTACATGGGATATTGGCAATGGTAAAAGTGTATGAGTCCAGGCAATGGTGAGAGGATGGTGAATGGAGGTAGTGGTGAGGGTGGATTGATTGTAGGCAGGAGTGAGGTTGGGCTGACTGCAGAAGTAGTGAGGATGGTGTGAGTGCAGGTAGTGTTTGGGGTTTGGCGAGAGCAGGTAGTGTTAAGGTTGGATGAGGGCAGGCAATCATGAGTGGAGATAGGTAAGAATGAGTTCAGGGAGGATAATTTTGGCGCAGGATGAAACTATTAAATATGTAGATATTCCTCATGATGCTGGTCATAGACAAAGTTGTATTGTTCAGAAGGAGCAGGAATAAAGGATTTTTGAAGGAACGTGAGATGACATCATGTCATGTCATGGCAGGAAGACGTTGGCAATAGTTAATAGAGAAGCACATTAGAGAGGGAAAGTTTGCTCTGAGGATTAGAAAACATGGGTGCAAGTTATTGGGTAGCCGACTGAATGTAAAAATTTCTGACTTCTTCTACTCTTGCAATCAATGTTGTCCTCAATGAAACCCTCTCCCCTCCCTCTCTCCAAGTGGAGGTTGGAGTTCCTCAAGGCAGTGTTTTGGCCCACTCTTGTTTCTCATCTATATAAATGACCTCTCGATGTGCTGGAAAACCTCTTCCTTTTTGCAGATGACTCCACATTGTGTTGTACAGAACCCTATCCCTCTGCTCCAAAGATGGAGCTTTTCCCTCCAGCACTTCAAGCAAGCAAGTGCACGCCACATGTTGCTATCTCCAATTATGTCCCATGATCATTTTACCCCATTAACCTTAACTAACCCAATTATCTTACTCGATAGTTTCAGTGTTTCCTCACCGCCACCCTTTACTCTTCTCCTGTATGTTCATTCCCTTGATTTTTGTCCCAATGTCAGATATACCTTGCTCTTCCATGAGCCTTGCTCCTGTAAGAAGAAAAAAGATGGATTTGGAAAAAGATTGGCAGAAGCAGTTCAAACATAAGGAAGTGTAAGGTACTGGGGATGGGTAAAAAATTGAGAAATAGAGACTATATAATGCAATTGGCAGTGTTGTAGCATGTGATACAGAATGATCTGGGGTGGTAATAGATGTTGGGGTAAGCAGACAGCTCAGTGCCAGGAAGCTATCGGTGAAGCTAATAGGGTTTTACGTTGTCTTCACAGGGGAATAAGTGTTAACTCTGAATGTAATTTAGTGAGTTCTCACCTTGAATATTGTAGCTATTTTTCGTCCCCACTTCTGAGTGACGACACAGCTGCCATAGAGAGGGTTTTACATCGAGCAACTTTGATTAACTCCACACCTTGCTCGTCTAAGCTATGAGGAGTGGTTGAAGGAGACAAGACTTTATCGTTAGAAAGGAGGCGATTATGAGTAGATGTGATAGACATGTTAAGATAATGAAGGGTGTATAGAAAAAATAAATGCAGGAGAATTTTCAGCAGAAGGACCAGGGCCACAGCATGAAGGTAAATAAGAGAGTTAGATGGTAGGTAGTACAATAGGGGTTTTCACTCAGAGAGTAGTTAATGCATATAATGGTCTCCCTGGAAAGGTAGTGGCAGCAGTATTAGATAGTACTTCGAGGCATTGGTGAGAGATGGGCTCATTTGGTATTGGCAGTGCTGGTTGGTAGTTTCAGTAATGGGTGGGTGATTTGATACACGTGTTATGATTGTGATGTCCGTTAATGGATGTTGTTAAAAAGTGAAACGCTCTGTGTCGGAGTGGCGACTCATGCAGGATTGTGCCCAACAGTCAAGGAGACTGCTTTGGCAGCACCAACACTCTGCATAGAGTATGTCCCAATGGATGATGGATCGATGAAGACGCTTGCGATGTTGGTTCATTGCTCACCATGAAATATTTCATCCCCCAAACCTCTGTAGCGCAGTCCCACCATTTCTTCCTCATTCTCCCATCCTCCCCCCCTTTCTCCCATGAAATTGAGTCAATAAACTGATATATTGAATTCCATGTGGTGTTGATAGAGTGCAGGCATGAGGGTTAAATGGCCTCCTCTTGTATCCAACTTCCTTGTATATCCTTGGATGTCCTTATTAAGATTCTTCCTGGTCTTTTACCATAACAGAGGCCCTGTGGGCTCCACAATCAGATTAGATCCAATCAGTGTAAAAGCAAAATGACAAAAAGCACTCTTCAAGATAAATTTAAAAAAGGCTGAATGTGCCTATTTGTCAATGATGTGAAAGAGGCAGTTTCATTACAGATAACTAATAAAGTAAAATCCAAGACATCACTGAAAAGAAAGCTCGCTAAAACCTGAAATTCTGTAAACCTTGCAATAATCTCTCTTTGTGTGTTGATTCACATCATCACACATCCCACACATTGCAAAGGAAGGACATACCACCGGATACTGTGATGACTTGAGTAATCAAAAGTGTCACCCGCAGAGGAGGTGGACACAACCAGGAGGCAACGCCCTTTGAAACGTCATCATGGCTAAATGTCAGAGTGACGCCGAGTCAAGCTTGGACAGATGAGCCGAGAAGAAAACAAGGAAACGAGGAAAAGTTTTGCAGAAGATCAACCACATATAATACGAGTGCTGCAGATGAAGAGAAAAACAGTGCATTTCACGAGGACATGTTTGAGCTTCTAAATCACAATGAAAATTCCATTACCCTAATGGTTGTCAGAACATCCTCAGAAATAAACATTAAAACCGCCTTTATTTAATAAGGAATTGGCATGAATTATGTCTCTGGAGTACAATAATGAAATGAGTTTGCCAGCTCTTATCTCCAGCTCGGAAAATACAGTCACAAAGCCTTTGCCCAAGCTGAGCTCGTAATCACATGATGTGTGATCGCGTGACCTCCAGGAAACACGCCGTCGTTCCTGAAATATCACTTCATTCCGGGCATCAACGGCTATTCGGCGGTCGTTTCGAGGGAGAAAGGATGCTGATGAGAGAACTTTGTGTGTATATTCGGGAAGCACCGTTTTCCAGGTTCTTGATTGCTTGCGAGAAAAGATGTGTCGCTTCTCAACGACACGGAAAAGTGAAAATGTCTTTTTTAATGTGGACGGCAAAGTGGACAGATAGAGCAATGTGAAAAAGTGCTGAGTTTCAAAAGAATAAAAAATGATTTCTTGTGAGGGTTCGAATATAATTTGAAGGTACTTAGATGTGTGGACAGACTGACTCTTTGCAATGAGAATGGTTCTTTTCCCACTTTGAAAAGGACGTTGGGCCACCGCCTGCGGATCATGATGCCGGTGTTGGCTTAATGGTTAGAGTGGTGGCTTTGGATCCTCGGGTCCTGAGTTCATAATCCGCTCAGCTGTTGAATTAACCAGTGGGGGTTAACTTGGCCTGTCATCCTTCCAAGGTCGGCAAAATGAGTGCCAGCACTGCGGTATACTGTGTTCGGAGTGTGACCCATCCAGGATTGTGCCCAATAGCCAAGGAGACTGCTTAAGCATGAGTCACATTTGCTCTACGGCTAGGATACGCGGCCGTACCTCCCCCCGAATTGACAGAAACTGCGGCGGCCGCAGAGTTTTGAGGTGGCCTCAGGGTGCCCTAGCCATATGGCTATCTTTTACAGGCCGTAGGGTCTCCGTGGAATTAAGCGCGGAGTTATAACTTTTTTCATTCTAGGTTGGCCGTAGCAATTAACGACAAAGCCGTAGCCATGACGTAGATGTGTTCACGTCGACCGTAGTAGGGCGTACGTGGCTGCGTTATTCGTGCGTTTTCCGTAGGCTCTTATCAATGAAAAATGGATTTTGCCAACCCCCAAAAATTAGGCGGTCGCACATTTCCACGTTCGCCTTAGGCCCCCTGCGGTCGCCTTGCGGCACCTTGAGGCTACCTTGCGTCTGCCTGTGAAAATTCTATGCCGCCGCAGGACGCACTAAGGTCACCGTGCGACATCAAATCAAAGACGTACGCTCCCCACGTTTTCGCGTCTCCACAATTTCTAAATACCCCGTCGGCTACCCGAAAAAAAAAACATATGTGACTGCATCATTGTGTGACCGTGGAAATACTGCGGCCGCCCTATAATTGCTAGTGCCGTAGATTTTTTAGACCCTACGGCCGCCGAGCCAAATGTGACTGAGCATTAGGCAGCACCAACGCTCTGCACTGACTATGGTCCAATCTCCTCTCCTTCCTGCGACATCGCGTGTTTTTCAGGGGCTCTTCACCTATTATGTGGATAGTACAAAACAAAATCACCTACCAGTGTTCATTTTATCGTTAAGTCAGTTTTTATCCCCGCCGCATGCGGAAGGGGATATTTGTTGTCACCGGGTCGCGTCCGTCCGTCCGTCCGTCCGTCCGTCCGGCTGGCTGGGCGTCAACATTTAAGCTGTGAGTGCGATAACTCATAAACTGTTCGCCATATCGAATTTTAATTTGGGTCACACATGTACACCTGAAAAGGAAGAACCCTATTGATTTTGGCGTGGCCGATCAAGATGGCCGACTGGGGTGGCCATCTTGAAAAAAATGTTTTTTTGTAATAAATGGAAAACCGCTTAGCTGATTTCAATTATTTTTGTACTACGTTCCGTCACCCCTGGGGAACTTCCAACATGTGTTTCGGCACCGCTCGGACATCCAATATGCGCCAGGCAGCCATGTTGAAAAAAACGACGTTATCGCGATATCGGCTCTAAAAAAATTTTCTTTTCTGATGAAACTTTCTGGAAATGTAGGTAACGGAAAGAAGTAGATTGTTCAATGGCAGGGGATCTCCCATTCTGATGGGTATGTTTCTCTCTTTGGTATAATCGAGATAACAATTCGTGGCATTATCGCTAAGTCGGAAAAGTTTCATAATTTGTGGCCTTATTCGCATCACGCAACAAGGATTTCGTTGTGAATATGATTAGTGTGTGTGTGTGTGTCGTTGGATTATCAACTGTGGATTCTGTAAACAGTGCAGGAAAGTAAGTATTCAAACAAAGTTGTCGGTGTGTGTGTGTGTGTGTGTGTGTGTGTGTGTGTGTGTGTGTGTGTGTGTGTGTGTGTGCGCACTTGCATTCCTCCTCTAGGGATTTCGCATCTATCTAGCAATGTAGCATCGATGTTTCCTTAATATATCATACATTCATGGTCGCGAGATGATGCTGTCTTTCGCACTCGTTAGTCTAATGTCCATCTCTTCTAACACCATTAACATCAACTACAGCAGATTTTGGGCCAGGAATGAAGAGACAGGAATATGAAATTTGAAAGAATAATGAGAATCTCCCTTCATGCAATTTTGAACCTGGCAACAATTGTTTTACCCAGTTGCAAAAAAAATAAAAAATCTGTAAAAGTATTTATTAATTTTTTTGTTTAAAAAACAAATCTGCTGCTTTGTTCATCCTTCAAACTTAAAATTCCTCATCGAAACAACAGCGGTCATTGAACCATTACACCACATGGTTAAGCTGTGCAAGCTAAAGTACATGAATGATGATCAGAAGATGCCTGATATTGTCTTTTGATTTATCTGTATTTTATTTTATATGTTTTGATGTACCATACTATTTATGAGCGTTGGACCTGCCAAAGCAGTTTCTTGGAAAGGGTTATACTGGGTGGTTTGCCATTGCCTTCGCAGCATTGTTTGTCCGGCATGCTCTATCCTTTTAAATGCTGAGCGTCAAGCAAGGAAGCAGAACGTACCATTTTAAAAAGTCTTTGGTGTGACTCGACCGGAGTTTGAACCGCCACGAGCGGACACTCAACCATTACACAACCGAGTCGAAATTATATTATACAATATACACAAAAGCAACCTCAAAGAAAATTCTCACCATGTGACAACACCCTCTATCTCCCCTCTGCTCTGCCATTCTCTCTCGTTTTAGTTGACAGACGCCCGGACAACGCCTATGACGACAATATCCCTTAGCCAATTCAGGCTGAGGGGTAAAAAACCTACTGAGCGACAGCTCTCGATAAGCTGCAGCGTGCTAATAAATAAAATAAATATCATAACGCGCTAATCCACTACAAACAGTACTGTGACGTCAAACGATAACGAATACACCAAATATTAAATAAAATAAAAAGAGCAAATCCTACAAACACCAAAATATCCACCTATCCCGTTTTGCCCAAAAAGCGCTGCATACACTGACCGATCACTCTGAAATCCTTCCACTATTCATTAGCAATTGGTCACTGGCTTTGACACAATACAATTTTGCATGACAGACCCTAGGCATCAAAAAGCTACATGTATCGAACAAACTGTTTCAAATGGAGCATATCGCAACCATTAGAGCATTTAAGGTGCAACAGATGTGGCAATTAATGTGAATTGTTGCTCCCAGCTTGCTGGCTCGATCACAGTAGACGCCGTTAGCATTTTTGCCACCTTCATCCCTGCCCCGTTGAAAACTCCGTGCAGACACGGGCAACTTGCTAGTCTCATGAAATCACTGACTCACAGCATCCTGCAAATGTTTAACTTTGTACTTAACTTTGAATTAACCTTGGGCAAAGGCCTACTCTTGCAAAATATACCATAGAGTCTTTAATGTCTCTATTGCAGACAGGACCATCTGGTTTAAGATGCCTGCCAAAAAAGGTGAACTCCATGATACACCGTGCACAGCCGGCATTGCACCTGACAGCAGTTTTAGTGGCATCTGATTCCATCGAACTTCAAACCTGGAACCAAACTGCTCAAAAGTATGCATCTAATCGTTGATGTGGTTTCATGCAACACGAACAGACAACAATGGTACATACAAGTCATAACATAGATATAATAACATAGACATAAATACATAGACAAAAGGCTTGGAATAAAGAGTTAAGTCCTAAATGCTGAGTGTAAAGTCATCAGTCAGTCATCGAACGTCATTGGTTGAACAATTTTCGATTTTAGCCTTGCATAAGTTACTCGATAATCCATAGCATTGTAATTATTACAAACGACATTGTTAACCAACCTGAAAATTGCATAAGATAATCCATACGTCTTTGTATGTTTCAGTTCAGTATGTCCATCATCAAATTCTCACGATGGCCTGATTCAGAAGCAATTCATCCCATCAAGTGGATTTCTGAGGACAACAAAAGAGTTCAAACCTCAATATCATTATTAAATATTTTATTTGCTGGACATGATTGAGTAAAAAGCTGAAAATAAAGCAAATTATTATTTGAATAAGGGGAGGATGTTTATAACAGAGGAGTTGTTCATTGTTTTTGTTGATATGGCAACTCCCGTTTCCCTCGCTACATTAAGGGCACGATTGTGGCACTGAAACCATTACGATACCATACCATTAAATTTGTCTTCATTAATGAGAGCCTGACCCCTCCAACCAATATAACAAAAGAGGAGACGGGGATATTTAAAAATCAAAATCAAATGTTGCACTAGATCACACGCTGGGACTATAGTGGCACTCGGTGGAGCACGTACCTCCGCTCCGCCAGGCTAAGCAGTTTACGCTTTGTGTCCCACTGATAGGCCGGATCTGCATGCAGACCCGAAACAAAATCGAATCGGCTTGCTCTCGTCACATACCCAACTCATCCACCTAGTTTTCTCATAATCCATCCACAACTTTTTTGAGATATCGTGCTCACAGACAGACAGACAAACAGGCAAGCAGGGATGAAAACGTAACCTCCGTCCACCTTCGGTGATGCGGGTAATGAAACAAGACCACATCGATGGACTGAGTGAGACCTCAGTATACATGAGGAATAATATCGGTGCATTTTCAATTAAAGGTTATTTATTATTATAAAAGGATGATGGAGAAAATAAGAATCTTCACCCATTGACGTCTTTTCCCAAATTACACATTTACCGATCACACCATTCATAGCAAATCTAGTTCCCTAACCTGTGTCCATTCCAAAGATCGATTTAATAATTCAGAGTATAACATTATGTACAGTTCTTCCTGTGGTCCATAAAGTCATCTTCTTTATGCTGCTACTAACCAAGCCCCCCCCGACATGCATCCTACCCGTCTTGAATTAGCTACTCCGAACACCGGACGGACGACACAGCAGCACCCTAAAGAGTCCTTTGGGGACAAGGACGAGCGACGCTGACCGGCACAACACGTCAAAGAGAGCCAACTGAGTGTTGCAGTCCCTTCGCTGCCCAAAGCATACGATTCCTCGTTTCCAAAGCGATGAGAGGGGATGCAAGCATTGGCGTGACAGCAGCTGCAACTGTTCGCAAGACTCAAAACTCACATAGTTCTCACGCAGAGTCTTGTTCTCTCCCCTAACTCTTCACCTCTGACCTTACATTGCGAATTATTCACTTAGGACTACAATTAACGCTTAAGGCCAAAAACAAGGCAGAGATATAATTATCAAACATATTTATTGCGTTTGGGGGATTTATGAATCTTTATCAAATAAAACAATTTCTAAGTTTGTAATATATTTAAAGAGATCACAAAGAGAAATTGGTGTAATAATAATAATGTTCATCTAATATGCCTGGTTATTGATTTTGACCACTAATGTTAGGTTGCGAGCGGGCGTACATCCACAGAAGGGTCTGCAGTAATGGTGTTGCTCAGCATTATTGACGGAAGAGATTTTGACAACGAGGTGAATTTGACTCTTTAGCACATATGAAGTGCCTTTTTCAGGCAGCTGGGAAAGAGGCAACGTCGGTAATTGAGATGGAAATATGCAGTGACAGTGGAATAAAACTGAATTTGAAATCCACTAAGCATGCTTTGATGAAATCACACCATTATATCTCTATATTGCAGGCCAACTAAATAAGATAAAATCCTTATCACATCACAAGGCAGTGAAACAGCCATCTCAGCACTGCACTGTGTCAAGAAGTAATTTAAAACTTTTTCTGCAATGAAATTAGCCTTAGTCCCTTTCTGCGGCTTCTTGTACTTTTGATCACTGCAAGTCTTGCGGTTGGTCTAGCTCCTGAAAACGATGGAAACATTTGACGATGAAAAGGATTCGGTATGCTGCATGCTCGTACACCACGCGCACGGAATTGCGTGCGCACGCAAACATACCTCGGCCTTGGCATATGGAAAGGGCATTGCCTATTAAAGTAGAAGCACGTGTGTTACAGCATGCAGCAGCCGATTGCTACCTGGCTCATGTTCGACCAGGTGGCAGATGGAGGGTGATCGCTTTAACCCAGAGGAATTGGATCACAGCCTATTGGGAGCATCGTGAAGAAACTGCGGCGTGTGAGATGGGGGCCAAAAGATTGCTTTCTGTGGATCAAGATGTACCACCCCTCCGCCCTTCAATGACTCGTCTTTACAAAACAATGTTATGTTCTTGAGCTGTATTGCAATCACAGTGTAGTTCACATTCACATTGCAATAACGAAGAATTTATTAATGGCACACCATCACGTGATTCGAACGTCAGGCCTCGCCAGCCAGTTCGTTAAAGACTCATGCCAAAAACGGCCCCTGCCGACCCCACAAGATTGGAATGATTGGGACTGTAAAAGAAGTAGTAATAGTAGTAAAGTAGTAGTAGTTGTCGTAGTATTCACCCCCAAGAATGCATTCATCATCATCATGAACACATCAGTCATGTGGTATATACTGTATCTTTAGTCCAAGAGAGGTTTCATTCTTTCACACTCATGAGGACATCATACACCTAATGTAAAACAACATATTGGGTAAGAAAACCAAATTTTTATCCAGAACAGGGACATGGGGTTAAGATGAGATAGAAAAAGGCTCGGGGAGGGGGGGGTGGCACACTCGGCCACACCCCCCTAAACCCCTCCCCTCCTGTCAAAAGTGATCACTTTTACCTTCGCCACCGAAGGTGAAGGAGGTGATGTTTTCACCACTTTCTGTCTGTGTGTTTGTCTGTGTACAGGATATCTCAAAATGTTGTGGATGGATTCAGATGAAACTTGGTGGTCACGTTGGGTGTGTGGCAAGGAAGAATTGATTCGATTTTGGTGAAGATCCAAATCCGCATCTGGATACGAGAATTATTTAATTTCCAAAGTGATTCTTTATCATTGAGAGATAGGGCTAAAAACGACATAACAAATGATATTTCAAAAATGTAATAAGTCCGATATGTTCTCATGGATCAGACATTGCATGGCGGAGGTATGCGCTCCACGGAGTACCCTTCTCGTTTTGAAGTGCATCTCTCCATGGACAAAGATTTAACAACTTTATTCCGAAAGTTTGGAAAGGAACATAAAGCTGCTTGTCATATGTGCACATTACAGAGAATTTACTTTCATTACAGACATTATAATCTGCTTCACAATATTAATCGCGAACGTAGTGAGCTTCATACTCAACGCGTGCACATGAGAGAATAGGAAACAACAACAACAACAACAACAACACAATACCCTGGCAATTTGGAATCCGTGTCGTCGGCTATGACCCTTTTGCTTCCGGTTTTTGTCATGGGGAATGATGCGTCCCGGGAGATAAAGGCATCGTCGGAGACATGAAAGACCCAAATATCAGACATGGTGTATATTTCCTCCACTGATTTTAATAAAGATATCTCCCGCATCATCAAAAAATAATTTTTAATCGTGATTTACATTATTTGATCGCTGATCCCGAATCCAGGCCGAAGTAACCGGAAATTGCAGCATCGTCTGCTATGCACCTGACTGACCTCAGATCTGTCAAAATCATCAGCTGTGCGGCGCTTACACGTACCACGGTATAGTTGGCAAGTATACAGTTGTGAACAAGTTATAGGTAAAGTCATAAGCGAATGTAAGAATAATTCTACGTTCGCTTCTAGGCTTTGCCTATTCTATATTATTTTTTTAAGCTCAATTAAAGGGTGACATAAATTATGTTTATCGAAAGTGTTTTCAAATTAGAAAGGTGTATTAAAAAATAAATTGAGTGCCTCTATCAACCTCCTGCCTCATACAGCAAGAGCATCATTCTTTTGATTACTTCTTCCGGTTGTTCTTCTGATCATGTGATCAGCTTGGCCTCTACAATTTAACATCAGGACCCTGTCCTATTGTTGTCACACAAATTTGGTAGCATTCTCACAAGTAGATCTGGAGAAGAAGATTTTTGAAGGAATTTATGTGATTTTTCCCCAAAATTGACTGTCGGCCATTTTGACACACTTCCGATCACATGATCGGTATCACCTTCACAATTTAACACCCCTACCTTACATTAGGCCAGGGCCTAATGTTGGAACCCAAATTTGGGAGCATTCTGACAAGTGGGTCTGGAAAAGAATATTTTCGAATGAATTCACTAAGTTCGCCATTTTGACCCACTTAGTCACGTGACCGGAACGCGCTTTGCAATCCCCGTTACCAGTGAGGAGTGGAACGTTGCTGCCAAATTTCGGCCGGATCAGCCCAGCGATTTGGCTGGAGAAGTTGAAATAGGAGACGGATGGATGGACGGTGCATGATGACAACACCTTTTTTGGAATTCCAATTCCAGATAAGCTAAAAACATGACTTCGCTCTAGATCATGATGATAATGTTGGCGTGGAGAGTGGGAGAAGGGTGAGTGGAGAGCGGGGGAAGGGTGAGTGGGGAAGGTGGAGTGGGGAGGAGGAGAAGGGTGAGCAGGGAGGAGCGGGATTTAGCGATCGGAAGAGCAGCATTAGCTTTACGACGAAGTCGCCGGCTCCATTGCCACATAGGAGAAGGGTAAGATGACCCTTAAGCACCTTATCTTGAACCCCAATCTTTCCTACTTGGAGAGGAAGGTACGAAGTGGAATTAGAGACCTGCTCCAGCATAAATCCCTTCACCTCAATGAAATCCATGAGCTGCGGTGACCCTTGAAAAATTCGGGTTTGAGAATGGGTGTTTGAGAACGGGGGTTCGAGTACGGGTGTTGGAAAGTCGGGTTTGGGAATGAGGTTCGAATACGGAGTTGGAAAATGAAGGTTTGGGAATGAGGTTTGAAGGATAATGAAGGCTCGGGAATGAGGTTTGAAGGAAAATGCAGGTTTAGGAATGAGGAAGAGAACAATGGGGAAGGTTCTACCTCCAATATTTGACCCCGTAATGGTGGCCCACAGATGCTGCATTTTCACCTCGAGCCAACCGATCTCAAAACATCATAACCTTTCTCTGCCTTTTGGTACAACTAACTTTGTCGAACGCTTAAGGTTTGGGCGCCATTAAAAACGGTGCAAGAGAAACAACACAAGGCTCGTAATGGGAGATAATCGTCCATGAACAGGACATAAATGATGACTCATCTTAGCTCAAAAACCGCGATTGGTCAAAATGAAATCCTGTGATAACGAAATTGGAACACAACAGGTTGCCAGCGATTGGTCGAAACCCGCGATATTAGAACCCGCGATATTTGAGGGTTTACTGCACTTCAATTTTAATAAAATAATGATTTTAAGAATTGTTTAAAAATAAATCCAGAAGTTTGGCGCTATTTAAGTAGTCCAGAAGCAGTCCTGAATACCACCCGTATACACTACCCCATTGATCCTTTATTTAAATTGAAGTACTGCAAAACTGGAGGTTCTCGGAAGTATTATGACAGGAAATTTTGTGTTCTAAACTGTTCAAATGTGTAATTAAATTTAAATAAAATAAAGATTGTAAAAGTAGTATAAATAAATTAATTCCAGAATTTACTGCCATTTTCCGCAGTGTCTATTACATCACGCTATCGAACGCATTATATTACTTCTTCGTGCTTGTTGTTTGTGTCCTTTATGACATTATTATCGCTGGAAGCATTTCCCTTAGATGTTGATTTTTCTTTTCCAAGTTTCTGATCCATTCCACTTTCTTGTTGTGTTCTTTTGGATCTTCATAAATTACTTTCCAGAAATCTTCAAGTTTATCTTTTTCATGGGGTGTTGATACATTTTGCTTTTGTTTCCCAAGTTCATGGAAGAATCTTTTTGGGTTGTTTTCAAACATCTGGTTTTGTTTTCTCCAATTGTTGCCTTTGTTGTAGTTTCATTAAAATATTTTCCTGACTTTCAGTTATATTTTCCCCGTGCACGTGAAGCAAAAGGTGGGGTTAAGCAATTGGTTCATGTCCATCCATCTGTTCATCTATCCGTCTTATCAGGTTATGATCATCAGTTTATGATCGAGGAACAACTTATTTAAATTGAATGTTCTATTTTGAACATGAATCGGGACATGAATAGGAAGACAAGTCTTTTCTTTTACCGTTCTTTGGCTTTGAGTTTGTCCCGGTTGCACATGTGCAGAGAGGAGTGCGATAATATTTTTTACTCTGTCTGTCTGCCTGACAGTCAAACAAAATTAAAAATCATTCCAAACAGAAAACTTACTATTTATAATTGATAAAGAATGTTTTTTTTAAACAACTTGCAAAAATGCGATTTTTGAAAAGCCCTGGCCTGGAAGAAATTCCAAAACTCTAGCTAAAGCAACTAGGTGCTCTCCACAATCACTACACTCAAACATTCAACAATCTTATCCAAGAGGAAAAGGTAATGAATGAGTGGCTCACAGAAGGTAAAACATCCCTCATCCCGAAATCCGAAAAAAAACAAACTACAGTACTTCAAACGTAGAGACCAATAACATGTCTACTAACAACAATTACAACATACAAACTTATGTACCACCACCGAATACAAGGAGGCCCAGAGGCAGGGAGGATGTCATGGAACAATAGACCATCGACTGCGAAACAAGGCCATACTCGAAAACTGTAAAATGAGAAGAACCAAATTGTCCAGAGCATGGATAAACTATATATCCGAAAAGTCTTTGATAGTGTCCCACATTCATGGAAGATAAAATGCATTCAAGTGTACAAGATCAATCCTCAAAAATTCAAACAGATTGAGAAAGCAATGGAGCTCTGGACAACCACATTGATATTGAAGCACTCAGAAGGAAAGATAGAAGTACTTGGAATTGGGAAGGGAGAGGGATGTGCACTTGGAGTTGGAAGGGGTGCAGGGATATGAAATTGGAGTTGGGGAGGGGGGGGGGGGGGGGGGGGGGGGATGCAGACTGGAAGAAGAAAGGGGTTGAGGACTCCAAGTCATATTATACATTACATAGAATTTCCATGGGTCCCTGCCATTATGCTGTCAAAAGACACACATACATACATACATACATACACTGGGAGCATGCACTTTCACAGCGAGTTGCTGCATCCATTTTCCGCCGGTACTACAGGGGCCTCCGTCTGGCCATCCCCCCAGGCAGATACCTGGCCCATCCCCATCTCTTCGAGAGAGGACAATCCAGGCACCCACCCGAAGGGACAGCCTCAGGTTAAACTGAGCAGACCACCGTATGGTGGATGACACCTCAGCAACACTCCAACACACACCTCAGTGTGTTTTGTGGAATGAAGTGTTTTGTGGTGGCCGGAGTGCAAATCCTGCCACCAACCTCCAAGGAAAGGTAACCAACTGCAGGATGTCGCAACGCAGTTGCACCATATATGAATGGCCGTTGCTCACAAGGAAGACATTCCTTTCAAATTCCTTAAAATTCCACACTCTATTGGAAAAGATTCCCTTACAACACCAGGTAAACCGGGTTATCTGCTTGCAGCTAGTCTATATATAAATGCAAGTTTCCAGATTGTGTCTGAGCGCGTAACGTCAACCACAGCAGATACAACGCTGATGATACCTCATTTAAGAACACTTGGGTCCAACAGCGAATGTGGTTACAAATATACTGTTCATGCAATCTCGAGTTATATTCAGTTTTTGCTGCACACGTGGTGTATTTGCTCAGAGTCGTTGGTTTACACAGCTCAGAAGTATAAAAAAATACAACCACAAAATATTCAGTCAATTCTGTCAACGTACAATTACTTTCCATCGATTTTACTTCCCGAGAAACCTTAGCCGTCTTAAGAGCAAGTGACTAATTTCTACAGGTTCCTGCCATTATGATGTAAAAGACATTCCTGTCAAACTCCTCAAACATTCCACACTCTATTGGAAACCAATTCTTTACAACAGCCCAGTGTAACGGTTAATTTATATATTAATTATATATATTTATTATAATATATATTATATTATAATTTTATAATATATATATAATAATATAATATATATATTATATATACATAATATATATATATTATATATATAATTAGTATAATATAAATATTATAATATATATATATATGTAAATATATAATATTATTATATATATATATCTATATATATATATATATAAATATAATATATAATATACATATAGTATATATATTTATTATATATAAATATATTAATATATATAGTTTAATATATATAAATATACTACATTATATATATATAATTTTAAATTAAATATATATATACAATAATATAATATATATAATAATACATTTTGATATATATATATAAAAATATACATTTATATAAATAATAAATATACATATATAAATATACATTAATTTATATATTATATATATAATATATATATATATTATATATAAATATACATATATAGATATTTATAATATATAACTTATATGATTACTACTATATATATAAATATATAAATGAAAATTATGTTCAAACCAGTGCACTTCTGAAATATGGATTTTCTTACTTCCTTCACGTCACTTTAGGAGCTAACTTATTGAGCCATAGCATTATGCCTGGTGTTGACTTAATGGTTAGGGTGGCGGCTTGGGATCCTCGGGTCCTGAGTTCAAATCCCTGCTCACGGTTGCAATTAATACCAGACGTGGGTTAACTCAGCCGTTCATCTTCCAGAGTCGCAAAAATGGTGCCAGCAGCTGGTATCCTGTGTCGATGGGGCACATCCAGATTTGACCCCAATCCAAGGAGACTTGCTTATGCAGCCAACGCTCTGCACAGAGTACGGTTCCAATGGATAGATGGATATATTATATATATATGTGAAATAATCACAATATATATTATATATATATAATATATATTTATATTATATATATATATATAGTGTATATATTACACATGCAATGCTCGATGATGCTATACCATTTGGTTGAAAAACTTGAGGATTATAATAATTCTCGGCTCTTCACAGATATTCCATCTTATTGAAGCTAAGCGAAATTGGCATTTCTCTCAAATAGACAGGTTTAATTGCATTGAAATATTTCATAAAACAAATATGTTCATACAGTGCACTTCCATATGCTTTACTGTGATGAATTTTTCACCACAGCCCCTTGATATATGGATGTTCTTACTTCCTTTATGTCACCTTGGGAGCTAACTTATTGAGCCATATCATCAATAAAGTGCCAAATATTTGCTTGTTAGATTAAACCCTCCCAATAGTATATACCCTTATATATTCATAACCATGATCTTTTCTACCCACGTTAACCCTCCCCAAGCCCACCTCTTTCCAAGTTTCCGGTTTTCCTTCCTGGGAGTTTGTTGCTGTATCCATTTTCTCCACCCTGTGTGGCTTCCTCACATCCATTATTTCTCATTCTTCCTCACATCCATTATTTCTCATTCTTCCTCACATCCCTTATTTCTCATTCTTCCTCACATCCCTTATTTCTCCAAGTCTTCCTCTATTTTGTCCCTCATCACTGCTTTTGGTGTGTTCCCTACACTACTTCTGCTGTTCCTTTTGTTTTGTTGTGTCCAGGTCCATTCTATGTTTGGCTCCAACACAAGCCTCGACTTTTTATACAAAAAATTCACCCAACTTAAGAATATATTGTCAGACGTTGGACTTAAAAATCTCACTTCATTACTTTCAAACATAGTACTTACATAAAAATATATTTTTAATTTTTTTACACGACGTGTATATACATACTAGTGGAGTATGCTTACACAATGTATAAGCATTGTCCTGGATTGGTGTTGGTGTCCTGAACTATACAAACCGTGCTTCCCCATGGTCTCGAGTTGCTCATCTGCATTTGATTTTTACATTTATTTTTTAATTTATTTATATTTTCATTCACGGTTTTTTTCCAACTGTTCTGTGATTTTTCCCGGTGTATCGGCTTCGATGTCCGTCGACACACTAAATTACCGTGCTTCCCCATTGTCTCTGGTCGCTCACCTGCATTTTTATTTCAATTATTTATTTATTTATTTATTCTTTTCTTTTTTCAGTTCGATGATTCTGTGATTTTTCCCCAGTGTACCGACTTCAATGTCCATCGGCACACAAAATTTCAGCTTTCTACATCACACAGAAGGTACCAAACTTTCATTTCAGTCAGTGAGTCAGTGAGTGAGTGAGTGAGTCAGTGAGTGAGTGAGTGAGTCAGTGAGTGGTTAGAAAGAGCTTTATATATTAGATATATAAATAAATATACAGTATATGATGCGACTCCACCCCCCACCCCCCACAACACCCCTCATTATAACCTCCTAGTTATAAAATTCAGTATCCTGAACATCCGCATCAGAGGGCTCTCCATCTTGTGTGTCGCAGGGATTTCAAATAAATAATGTTCAGGAAACGTAACATTATAGCAATACCATGATTTCTGCCACAAGGATTACTCGGACCTATAGTTGTTATTTTTACCTTTGACATCAAGTGTAACATTTCTTATAATGAGGGTCAAAAATTTTTCATTTGATATGAGGGATGCCCCTTCCTTTATACTGCTGAAAAGGCATGAAGACAGGTGGCTGATGGACTGTTGGGGCAAAAATAATGCTGTAGCCTGGCCTTGTTGGTATCCTGGACTATAAACTACAAACAATGTGACAGTTGAAATTTGGTAAGATCATGTGATGAGCTTTTCCTACAATGCGTATTGAGTCATAGTTCTAAAATGGAATGACCATGATGATGCAGACAGTGCTCTCTAACTCAACCTAGTTTAGCTCTTGGGTCTTGCCGTCCCCAGTGGCAAGGTGACAAATGGCAGTCAGGTGGTGCCTGCCATGCCTGGGAATGTGCAATACACAAGTGCGCTGGCAAAGAGGAGTTGGCATGCTAATTGAGCCCTCTGCTGTGAACGTGAGAAGCACACAGGCATGTGGATGATTAACAACGGATGACAACGTCGTTAGAAAGGCCTTACGTCTGTGGCAAGAAGGCCAGGGCATGACAGAATAGACAATCCAACTTCCGATTCGAGCAAAACTTGACAATGGCAAGGACAGTAATATTAAAAGGCCTTGGATTAGAGGAGATGTGAATGTTGTGTATCGATATAATAATGGCAGCTGTTTCCGCCTCCTAATGCCTGATTCAATAGTCAGGCCTGTGTCTCTGTTCAGAATGGTTATACTGATTGGAATTTTAAAACTCGTTTCACATGGGACATGGGTGCTCACGTTTAAATCACCACCATCATTATCACACCTTGTATTCAGA
>CM068965.1:79591828-79616373 GCA_035128595.1 Eptatretus atami | reverse complement strand
ACAGTAGGGGTGGGGTGAGGTGACAGAGGTGTGAGCTATAAGCGGTTAGGTGTATGCTCGGAATACATGAAGTACCGCTCATATTTTTAACCTAGTGCATTTCGGATACGTCTGAATTTCAAGCTGCTGAAATTTTAAGACGTACTCGGACGGGTAAGGGACTCACACGGTTTCGGCAGTCGTTGGGCATCTGTTCTTGGCACGTCCGGCGATCGGTTAAACACGGGCGAACAACACGTTAATTGTAGGTTACTCATAAGTCGAAGCACGTCAAGTTAAATGGGCAACCATACTTGAAACCCCAATTTATAGACCGTTGAGTAACTGCTTTGAACACATATGAGTAACGTCAGCTTAGCTATGTTAACGTGCTTGGAAAGTAAATGAGTAAACAGTGCATTGAACTATGTATAACTGGCCTTGAACCAATGCTACCGTGCTATGAAACGTAAGAGTAACGTGGCGTTTAACCTATGTGTAGCATGTTTTGACCTACAGTAAAACGTGCATCTAACCATTGAATACACATGCTAGAACCTATTTGTAAACGTAATGTATAACCACATTTGTCGTAGTAGAACGACATTAAATTGACGTCTTCCGGACACCACAGAACTTACTGAAAGTGTTTCTAAATTACATCTAACCGTGTTAATGGCGTATTGGCAAGCGTTTGGGGAATTGGTACATACAAAATGGGCTCACAAAGAGGAAACCCATCATTGTTCCAGATCCATGTTGAGTAGATGTGCAATGCCAGTAGTAATCAGTAGTAGTATACTATAGCAGTAGTTGGTGTTGCGTGACAGTAGTAATAGAGTAGTAGTTGTAGTTGTAGCATTGGAGTCAGTTAGAATGTCTACATCAGTAAAGTAGTAGTGGAATGTCTATGCAGTAGTAGTAGTAGTATGTCCTATGTCATAGTAGTAGTAGTAGTATGTCTATGTCACTAGTAAGTAGTAGTAGTAGTTGTAGTAGTATATTGGTAGTAGTAGTTATGTCCATGTCCAGTAGTAGTAATTTGAGCGTGATGGGAGGGTGCTGGGTTGAGATGGTCTCTTATCGTCCAACGAACCCAGGAGACTACTTTGCACATTGTTCGATGTCTTTGGCTATTTTTTTCCTCATTCCCAATGAATATTTCTTTGTTTTTACTTTTTAAAGTATTAAAAACGACTTTGACAAATGCATAATTACTATGTAAATGAACACAGAACGCATTCGAGACTTAATATAAAGTTATACCCAACGATGTTTATCCGGTTTTAGGCGTCCACAACGCTATGCCCAACGATACGTCCAGCGTAATGCATAGCGAATAATTCCCAAGCACGTTATTCATAGGTTAATCAAATAAGTCACGGGTACCCAAACATATACTTTGATGTGTTTCGAACGTATGAGGAAACTTTCAAGTAGCGTGTGCGAAAGTGTGAACAACGTTTTGTGTAGCGTGCTTACAAAAACTTAACTCATAGGTTAGAAATAAGTTTCGGTTTACGCCGAATGTTACCTCTACGTGTTTCGACTTATGAGTAACATAACAATTAACGTGTGTCAACGATGCATAACGTCTACCTTAATGACTGCGCAACGTGGAGCCAAAACGCGAATTTTAAGCATTCGAAAAAAGAGAAGAACAAGCACAAAGTCAACGATTAAGCCAGCGTACAACGGACTTAATGGCAGTGTTTTCAGGGTATTCCTAACGTATACAAAACTTACCAATACATTCGACCGTGTGCCAGCCGTATTCGAAATTTGTAAAAAAACGGCATACGTTCGCTAAATCAAGGTGTGGAAATATAATCTTTGCGGAGACTTTAAGATATCCTTTTTGGGGCCCTCGAGGTCTGAATGAGGAGTCGGAGCCGCTGGGGGATTACGGGTTTTCTTGGGTCAAACTACAGATCCAGGCTTCAAATGACAATCTTGGAATGCTGCTGTCCTGTCTGTGGTCTGTTGTGTGAGGATGTTGAGGTCGTGGAGAGATTCAACTACATTCCATGAGATCAGGTCAACTAGAACGTCTGGGTTGGGCCTGGGGGAGTCATGGATTCACTGGAATCAGGGTGTTGGCGCTGCCGTACCTGTGCGGGAGGACGAAAAAGTCCGATCTTCAGGTCCTTAGGTGCTCCAGTCTGCTCTATGGATGCGAGACTTGGACTCTTGACCAAGGATCTGAGACGGAGACTTAATTTCCTTTGGTACCAGGTCTCTCGGAGAATCCTTGGCTATCGCTGGTCCAGATTTTGGTTCCAACGGCGGTTGCTGAGATGAGACTCGGATTGAGATTGTTAACCTGCATTGGTCCGTAGCGTCCAGTTCGGCTGTATGGACATGTGGCTGCGTTTTCCTGACGCTGACTGCTCTACCAAGATTCTCTCGCGAGGGAAGTCTCGTGAGTGGAGAGGCCATGGGCCGACCAGTGCCTCGACTGTTGCCAGCAGGTTGACCGGCATCTCAAAGATGGGGATGGGCCTGGCATCTGCCTGGGGGAAGGCCAGACGGAGCCCCTGGAGTCCGGCGGAAAGTGAACGCAGCGACGCGCTGTTCTGGCACATGCTCCCATACCTGACTTGTGGCATGTCTTTCACGTAGTCGTGTGTGTTGTGTATAACGTGCCGGAGTTTTAAATTGTAGGAATTAGTGAGCATTGTGAATCTCTCCACAAATACACTGTCACAGCAAACACTGAATGTGTTGAACAACCTAATTTTGCGGAAATTTTATATTATATTTAAAATTGCAGAAGAAATGGAGTTGTGCTGGAAGTATTATTGAGTCTCAAGTCAACGAAGGAGCCCATTAGGACCCATTAAGTCCTGCACACAATGTCAAATGGGTTGTTTGTCCTGGCCTCTATCTTTTTTTAAAGTTGTCAAGCAAGGAAACAGCATGTTTTATTTTTATTCTTTACTAAGTTTGTAGACTCAGCCAGGTGGACCAATCGACCTCCCAGACTCGGAAGGGAGCGGCTAACCATTACGCCCGGAGTCTATTTGATACACCTCCTAATATCTCACCTGAAAACTTCGCACTATCAAAAGCAACTCTTGTTGTCATTTCAAACAGAGCTCATGAAATGAACAAAAGGGAAGAGATATTATTTGAACAAGTTTGGTGAATATTTTATAAGGATGTAGCCCTAATATTTCACAACAAGGCATCAAATGAGCCAGCATGGAGCAGACGACTTCTTGGTTCCACCATCGCAAACATTGCGTGTTCATTTATCAGGCACGTGCTTTTATAATCGTTCTAGCGTATAAGCAGTGACTTGTTGAAAAATAAGACAATAATTATTCATTAAACGCTTGTCAAACGTTGAACGATATTAGCACGTATGCCTGACTTATGTAAAATTTGTCATAAAACGCTGGCAACGTCGAATATGTATGTGTAATTTGTATACGTTAAGAGCCATGCTGAAAAACACTGCCATACGTCGTAACGCTGCTTCATCGTTTGTACTTTGCGGTGTCTCAAATATTTAAGCATGCTCAAAATTTTAACGACGTATGCCAGCATAGACTCACACGTTTCCCTACGCTGGCCATAAGTTTAGCACAGTTATGTCGTTACACACGTCGACACACGTACTTGCTAAGTACTCTAAGTCGAAAACACGTCGAGTAAGATTAGCGTACCTGAAACTATTTTAACCTATGAGTACGATGTTGAGCACGTTACACGATCGTTATACACACGCTTGAGGCCGTTATGCGATCTGGGCACAAAGTCGAGGCACGTACTGTAAGTTGCTCATAAGTCGAAACACGGTCATGGTAAATGCTTAGCGACCAAAACTTATTCTAACCTATGAGAACAGCTTTGAACCTGTGTAACGTACCTCCAACGCAATTGACGTATGTAGATGATTTGATTGATGTCTCCTGACGACCACAGAACTTACTGACCGTGTTTCTAATTTACAGCTACCGTATATGGCGTTTGCAGCGTAAAAAAAAAAAAAAAAAAACTTCGATATTCGTCACGTGCGTACGTCACGTCCGATTGCCTCTTCAGTTTCTCATGTCTTATTCTTAGTTCCCTCCTCTGTGAATATTGTCATGTCGACGTTGAAACTGAAAAGCAAATGTCCGAATATATTTAAAATTCGTGATAGACTAAAAAAAAAAAAAAAATAAAACAACAACAGCAACAACTTCAGATATTTCGTCACGTGCCATCACGAGCAAGAGAAAAAAGAAAATGTGCCTTGACGGAGAAAAGAAGTTTCGGGTAGCTAAACAATACCTCGACGCGTTTCGACTTATGAGTAATTACAAGGAACTTGTGTCGACGTGTGTCAACGATCGCATATCGTGTCTACAACATCCAGCGTAGCGGAACGTGTGAGTCATACGGCGAGTACTCGTAAAATTTAGCATGCTTGAAATTTACAGACGTACGAGGTGTACCACGAAAATATGACAGCATACTCATCGTTTTCAGCGTGCTCTTAACGTATACACAACTTACCCATGACGTATCGATTGTGTGCCAGCTTGGTTCGGCAAATTTTTCATAGGTCGCATACGCTGGCTAAATCATAAGGTGTGATGCGTGGTTGACACTTCCAATTCCTCAGGCGTTATGATTTAAATCGGCGTGCGCAGTTTTTAACAGGCTACGCCACGAGTTCGTCGCGATACGTGCAGCACGCTATGCTAAGTAAACTACGTTGGGCATAGGTTGGAACGCCGACAACAGGCTAGCATTCGTTGGTAGAAGTTATCTATAAGACAACGAAACGTTTGTGCCGTTACTAATATGTTATGCATAACGACCAAACACGTTATGAATACGACAAAACTTTAAAAAAAAAACATCAAATTTTCATGGGTAAGTTGTGTATACGTTAAGAGCACGCTGAAAAACGATGAAGTATGCTGTCATATTTCGTGGTACACCTCGTACGTCGTGAAATTTCAAGCATGCTAAAAATTTTACGACGTACTCGCCGTATGACTCACACGTTCCGCTACGCTGGGAATAGAGTTGTGAGGCACGATATGCGATCGTTGACACACGTCGACACAGTTCCTTGTAAGTTACTCATAAGTGAAACGCGTCGGGTAATGTTTAGACACCGAAACTTTTTTCTCCGTCAGAGGCACATTTTTTTTTTCTCTCTGCCTCCGTGATGGCAGTGACGAAATATTGAAGTTGTTGCTGTTGTTGTTTTATATTTTTTTTTTTTTTAGTCTATCACGAATTTTAAAATATATTCGGATTTTGCTTTTGTTCAACGTCGACATGACAATATTCACAGAGGAGGACTAGAATAAGACATGAGCAACTGAAGAGGCATCGGACGTGACGTAACGGCACGTGAGAAATATCGGAGTTGTTTGTTTTTTTTTTTTTTAACGCTGCAATAGCCGATTATACGGTAGCTGTAATTAGAAACACGGTCAGTAAGTTCTGTGGTCGTCGGAAGACATCAATAAATACATCTACATACGTCAATATGCGTTGGAGGTACGTTACACAAAGGTTCAAAGCACGTTACTCATAGGTTAGAAATAAGTTTTGGGTACGCTAAGCATTACCTCGACGTGTTTCGACTTATGAGCAACTTACAAGTAACGTGCCTCGACGTGTGCAACGATCGCATAACGTGCTAGCGTGTGTAACGATCGGGTAACGTGCCTACAACACTTACTACTCATAGGTTATAAATAAGTTTCAGGTACGCTAATCATTACCTCGACGTGTTTCGACTTATGAGTAACTTACAAGTACGTGTGTCGACGTGTGTCAACGATGAATACGTGCCTACAATTATGGCCAGCGTAGCGGAACGTGTGGGTCATATGCTGGCATACGTCGTAAAATTTTGAGCATGCTAAAATTTGAGGACAACCGCAAAGTACACGATGAAAGCAGCGTACTACGACGTATGGCAGTGTTTTTCAGCATGCTCTTAACGTATACAAAATTACCATAATTTCGAGAATGTGTGGCAGGTTTTGAAATTTTTCATAAGTCGGCATACGCTGGCTAAATCGTCAAGGTGTGACAGCGCCTTTACATAATAATTATTGCACAACAAGTCACTGTTATACCGCTAGAACACGATTAACATAAGCTACGTGCCTGATAAATGAACACGCAATGTTTCAATGGTGGGAACCAAGAACGTCTCTGCTCCATGCTGGCTCACTTTGACTCTGTTGTGAAATATTAGGGCTACGTCTTATAAAATATTCACAAACTTGTTCAATAAATCATCTCCTTCCCTCTTGTTGCATTTCATGAGCTCTATTGAAATGACAACAAGAGTTGCCTTTTGATCAGATGCGAGTTTCAGGTGAGAATTAAGGATTGTATCAAAATCAGACTCCGTGGCGTAATGGTTAGCGGCTCCCTTCCGAGTCTGGGAGGTCGATGGTCCAACCCTGGCTGAGTCATACCAAACACTTTAAGAAAATAAAAATAAAACATGCTGTTTCCTTGCTTGACACTTTAAAAAAAAGATAGAGCACAGGACAAACAACCACATGTTGGCAACCATTGTGCAGGCTTAATGGGCCTAATGGGCTCCTTCGTTGAAGTTCCTTGTAAGAGAACTCATATTATAAACTTCCAGCACTAACATCCATTTCTTCTGCAATTTTAAATATAATAATAAATTCTCCAAAATTAGTTGTTCAACACATTCAGTGTTTGCTTGGGTGACAACAGTCGTTTCCATGTGAGAATTCTCAACAATGCTCACCAATTCCTTACATTTTAAAAACTCCGGCAAACGTTTACACAAACACACACGACTACGTGAAAGACATGCACAAAGGTCAGGTATGGGAGCATGTGCCAGAACAGCGCGTCGCTGCGTCCACTTTCCGCCGGTACTCAGGGGCCTCGTCTGGCCTTCCCCCAGGCAGATGCCAGGCCATCCCCATCTCCTTGAGATGCCGGTCAACCTGCTGCAACCACGAGGCACGTGGTCGGCCCATTGGCCCTCCACTCACGAGACTCCCTCGCTGAGAGAATCTGGTGAGCAGGATCAGCGTCAGGAAAACGAGCCACACTGTCCATACAGCCGCAACTGACGCTCACGGACCATGCAGGTAACAAATCTCATCCGAGTCTCTCTCAGCAACCGCACGTTGGACACAAATCTGACCAGCGATAGCCAAGGATTCTCCGAAGAGACTGGTACCAAAGGAATTAAGTCTCCGTCTCAGATCCTTGGTCAGAGTCCAAGTCTCGCATCCATAGAGGCAAGACTGGAAGCACCAAGGACCTGAAGACTCGGACTTTCGTCCTCCCGCACAGGTACCGGCAGCGCCACACCCCCAGATCCAGTGAATCCATGACTCCCCAGGCCCAACCCAGACGTCTATTGACCTCTGACTCACAGCCAGCAGAGACATGAATATCACTGCCAAGGTAAGTGAATCTCTCCACGACCTCAACATCCTCACCACAAACAGACACAGACAGGACAGCAGCATCAAGATGTCATTGAAAGCCTGGATCTTAGTTTTGACCAAGAAACCCGTAATCCCAGCGGGCTCCGACTCCTCATTAGCACCTCGAGGGCCCCAAAAGGATATCTAAAGTCTCCGCAAAGATTAAGGGGCTGTCACACCTTGACGATTTAGCGAACGTATGCCGTTTTTTTACAAATTTGCGAATACGCTGGCACACGTCGAATACGTTATTGGTAAGTTTTGTATACGTTAGGAATACCCTGAAAAACACTGCCATAAGTCGTTGTACGCTGGCTTTAATCGTTGACTTTTGTGCTTGTTCTCTCTTTTTCGAATGCTTAAAATTTTACGAAGTTCTCGGCGTTTGGCTCACACGTTGCGCTACGCCGGCCATAAGGTTTAGGCACGTTATGCAATCGTTGACACACGTTAATTGTTATGTTACTCATAAGTCGAAACACGTAGAGGTAACATTCGCGTACCCGAAACTTATTTCTAACCTATGAGTAACGTTTTGTAAGCACGCTAACAAACGTTGTCACACTTCGCACACAGCTACTTGAAAGTTCCTCATACGTCGAAACACATCAAAGTAATGTTTAGGGTACCGTGACTTATTTATAACCTATGAATAACGTGCTTGGGAATTATTACGCTATGCATACGCTGGACTATCGTTGGGCATAGGTTGTGGACGCCTAAAACACGATAAAAATCGTTGGTATAACTTATATATAAGTTCTCGAAGCGTTCTGTGTTCATTACTAGTACATTATGCATTTGTCAAAGTCGTTTTTAATACTTTAAAAAGTAAAACAAAGAAATATTTCATCGTGGAATGAGGAAAAAAAATTAGCCGAAAAGAACATCGAACAATGGTGCAAGTAGTCTCCTGTTCGTGGACGATAAGAGGATCCATCATCACCCACACCCTCCCATCACGCTCACATACTACTACTGACATGGACATACTACTACTACCAATATAACTACTACAACTACTACTACTACTACTAGTGACATAGACATACTACTACTACTACTACTGACATAGACATACTACTACTACTACTGACATAGACATTCCACTACTACTACTGATGTAGACTTCTACTACCAATGCTACTACTACAACTACTACTACTATTACTACTGTCACGCACACCAACTACTGCTAATAGTATTACTACTACTGATACACTGGCATTGACATCTACTCAACATGGAGTCTGAACAATGATGGGTTCCTCTTGTGAAGCCCATTTGTATGTACCAATTCCCCAAAACGCTGCCAATACGCCATTACACGGTAGATGTAAGTTAGAAACACTTTCAGTAAGTTCTGTGGTTGTCCGGAAGACGTCAATTTAATTCGTCTACATACGACAATGTGCGTTATACATACGTTACAAATAGGTTCATAGCATGTTATCAATGGTTAGATGCACGTTTTACTTAGGTTCAAAACATGCTACACATAGGTTAAACGCACGTTACTCTTACGTTCATAGCACGGTAGCCATTGGTTCAAGGCCAGTTATACATAGTTTCATGCACGTTACTCATACTTTCCAAGCACGTTAACATAGGCTAAGCTGACGTTACTCATATGTTCAAAGCACGTTACTCAACGGTTATAAATTGGGTTTCAAGTATGGTTGCCATTAACTTGACGTGCTTCGACTTATGAGTAACCTACAAGTAACGTGTGTTCGCCGTGTTTAAACGATCGCGGAACGTGCAAGAACAGATGCCAACGCATGCGAAACGTGTGAGTCTTTACGTCGAGTACGTCTTAAATTTTCAGCATGCTTGAAATTTCACGACGTATCGAATGCACTAGGTAATATGCCAGCGTACTTCAATGATTTCGAGCATAATCTTAACGTATACTCAACTTTCCTATAGCGTATTTGACGTGTGCCTAGCGTTGTAAACCCATTTTCATAGAATGGCATACGCTGGCAAAATCGTCAAGGTGTGACTGCAATGTTGACAATTCAAAATCTCGGGCAGTTTTGATTTCAATCGGCGTCCGGCAAGTTCTCAACAGGCTACGCCACGAGTTCGCCGGCGATACGTATAGCGCGCAAAGGGTAAGTTGAACTATCTCTTGTCTTAAGGCCCAGTCACACCTTGACGTTTTAGCCAACGTATGCCGATTTTTGTAAAAATTGTCTAAAACGCTGGTACACGTCGAATACGTTATGGGTAAGTTTTGATAACATTGAGAGCACGCTGAAAAACACTGCCATACGTCGTTGCACGCTGGCTTTAAACGTTGTACTTTTCGGTTGTCCTCAAAGCTTTCCATGCTTGAAATTTTACGACTTATGCCAGCGTATGACTCACACGTTCCACATAACGCTCGCCATAAGTTGGTGGCACGTCACGCGATCGTTGACACACGTTACTTGTAAGTTACTCATAAGTCGAAACACGTCGAGGTAATGTTTAGCGTACCCGAAACTTATTTCTAAGCTATGAGTTACGTGTTGTACTAACGTTACGCGATCGTTGACACACATCGACACACGTTACTTGAAAGGTGCTCATAAGTCGAAACACGTCAAGGTAATGGTTAGCGTCAGTGTTCCAGACTCCCTGGTTTTATTTTTTTTTAATTTTTTTTCTTCCTTCCTTCGGTATGATGGTGATGTTGACACTTCGATTTCTAGTGCGGTTGTAATATAATATAATTAATAGACTGCCGCTCAACGATTTAAATCATAACCGCACTGTACACTGAACACCGTCATACCGAAGAAAAAAAAAAACCGGAGTCTGGAACACTGACGCTAACCATTACCTTGACGTGTTTCGACTTATGAGTACCTTACAAGTAACGTGTGTCGATGTGTGTCACGATCGCATATCGTGCGTACAACTTATTCCCATCACATACGGAACGTGTGTCATACGGCAAGTACGTCGTAAAATTTTCAACATGCTTAAAATTACAAGACGTACTCCACTTAATACGACGTATGATAGCGTACTTTAGCGTTTTATTCACGCATACCAACTTACCCATACCGTATTCGACGTGCGCCAGCGTTTTAGACGCATTTTCAGAGGTCGGCATACGCTGGCAAGATCGCCAAGGTGTGACTGCGATGTTGACACTTCCATTTCTGCGGCGGTTATGATTTGAATCGTTGTGCGGCAGCCTTTCCATAACCTACGCCACGTCATCGTCGGCGATGCGTGCAGCGTGCTATGCATGAGTTAGACTATCGTTGGGCATAGGTTGTGAACGCCGACAACAGGTTCAGCATTCGTTGGTATAAGTTATCTATAACACAACGAAACGTTCTGTGTCCATTACTAATACGTTATGCATAAGACCAAGTCGTTATGAATACGTCCGAATCTTTAAAAAAAACATCAAAAGTTCAACGTAAGCCAGCGTTTTACATACATTCTAATACGTTGCCATCGCTGGCTAAAACGTCAAAGTGTGACTGGGCCTTAAGTGTTTGAACGCCGATCACAAGGTAAGCATTCGTTGGTAAAAGTTATGTATAACACAACGAAACGTTCTGTGCCCGTTACTAATATGTTATGCAAACGACCAACACGTTTTGAATACGCCAAAAACTCAAAAAAACCATCAAATTTCAGCGTACGTCAACGTTTTAGATCAATTTTTATACGTTGCCATTGCTGGCTTAAACGTCAAGGTGTGACAGGGCCCTTACTGCATCATCTGCGAAATCAAGGTCCGAGTCTTGACTCCCAAACGATGCACCGGAGCTTGATCTTTCCGACATCCTCCCTAAAATCCAGTCCATACAAGTGCTGAAAAGTGTGGGGGCCAGTACACACCCCTGACGAACTCCAGTAACAACTGGAAATAAGTCAGAGATGGTACCACCACACTTCACAGCACTCTCAGTACCAGAGTAGAGTTCAGACATCAGATCGATCAGTTTGGTGGCACCCACGAAGACCAAGAATCCTCCAGAGGGCATCCGATTCACTGAATCAAACGCTTTACAGAGATCAACATAGGCTGCAAGCAGCCCCTGCCGAAACTCTCGTCTGCGTTCGGTGAGGACTCGAAGAGCAAGGATACGGTCAATCGTTGACCTCTTTGGTGTAAAGCTGACTGCTCTGGACGCTGGTGCTCAAGCAGATGGTGGCGAACCCTATCAAGAATTATCCGAGCAAAGACCTTGCCCGGCACTGAGAGCAGCGTCACCCCTCGGTAGTTGTTGCAGTCTTGGCGATCACCCTTCCCTTTCCAGGAGGGACAACAAGGCCCTCTTCCAATCAGTTGGGATGATGCCTGTATTCCAGGCAGAGCACAAAACTGCATGCAACGACACGAGTGCAGCATTTCCACCAGCCTTGAGAAGTTCAGCATGGATGCCACAGATCCCTGGAGCTTTACCCTGTTTCAACCGGTTCACCGCAGCCCGTGTTTCCACAAGCGAAGGTGGACCACAATTGATTGGAGGGTCAGCAACAGGGATTGTAACACCATTGACGTCCAACTCGACAGCTGGTGGATCAGCCTGGTACAACCGCTCAAAGTAACCGGCCCAGCGGGCCTTCACTTCAGACTCCTCTGTTAAGAGCCTACCACTCTCTGCTCTAACTGCAGTGCTCCGAGGGATGGGCTTGGATGAACGCAGTGCGCGAATTCCCTGTAAGCGGGACGAGAATCACCTGTCCACAGGTGATGCTCTACCCCTCACAGATTCCTCGCACATAGGCCTCCTTGTCCACCTTTAGTGCACGTACAGTTTTATGCCTCAGCTCCCTTAACAGCTCAGCTCTGCCATTCAGCCTGGCCCTGCGACTCTGGTCAATGGTATCCAGTGTCCCTTGAGAGACAAAATTCTTCTTTGCCCTACGGTGAGTTCCAAGACATCCACCGGCAACATCAAGGATGGTGGTCTTGAAGGTAATCCATAACTCTTCAGGACCCCCAAAGCACCCAGACACCCAAATGTCCACTCAGCCTGTTCGCAAACTCCTCAGCTACTCTCTCATCCTTGAGCTTGCCAACATCCAGCCTAGGCTGGGATGGTACCATTCTCCAGGATTTAAGGTGCAGCTTTAGAGTTGCTACAACAAGCCGGTGGTCAGTATTGAGGAACTGAGCACTCCGGTAGACCCTGCAGTTCTGGATCATCCTCCAGCGACCGTCAACGAGGACATGGTCAATCTCCTTTGCCACACCGCCAGCGTTGGAATACAAGTCCAGCGATGAGCTTGGGCGCTGAAACCATGAACCAGCCACCCTAAGTCCTTGACTTCTTGCAAAGTCAAGGAACTTAGTGCTATTCTGGTTCATAGTTCCTGACCCATGGGGACCAACACACGTCTCATAACCATCCCTATCAGTTCCAGTCGATGCATTGAAATCCCCAAGACTAGAAGTGTATCTCGTCTGGGGCACTGATCAACCCAGACCCGAGCGTGCGTAGAATGTGTCCTTCACGGTGAGGTCACTCGCCTCAGTCGGAGCATAGACAGAGACCAGGGAAATGACACCTAAAAGTGACGAATCCTTAGTCTCATAATACGCTCGTTGACCGGTGTTACCTCAATTATCATTGGGGTCAGCTTATTGGACACAGCTACAGCAACTCCTTGAGTATGGTAACCATCAGAGCGACCAGACCAATAGTAGGTGTAACCACCCACCATTATCTCGCCGCAATCCGGTCTCCGAACCTCAGAGAGTGCTGCAATACCGATGTCCAAACGCTTGAGCTCAGATGATAACAGAGACAGGTGATCATCCTCTCTTAGGGATAGGACATTCCAGGCACCCACCCGAAGGGACCGCCTCAGGTTAACCAAGGAGACGCTGTCTGGTGGACGACACCTCAGCACCACTCCGCCACACTCTCCCGCAATCTGACCCAGGGAGGTTACCCCGTGGTTTCCCTCCTTTCATCAAAGATTGGGGGTCCCGAAGGCTTTGCCCAATCCGTCATCGGTGAGCTGCCCTGCGAAGGGAAGCTGCACAGGAGGTACTCCCACGGAGTGGGTTTTCAGATTTTTTGCGTTTGTGTGTTTTGCGGAATGAAGGGTTTTACAGTGGCCGGAGTGCAAATCCTGCCACCCAACCTCCTAATAAAAAAGTAACCCAACTGCAGGAGGACGTCTGCAGACACAGTTGGGCATGTACTTTGAATGTACTTTGTGCAAACATGCACAAAGTAATGCAGATTCTCCTCTGAATTCCAGCCGGGTTGGTGCTCTCCCTCAAGAGTACCTTGATGATGCACCTCCACTTCAAAAGCACAAATGGCTAGGTTGGCTGCAATCTTGGTTTTATCTAAGATGCTTTGACCTTGAGTATTGATATCACTTCCGATACAGATTGTTCAGCTTTAAACAAAATGTCAGCACTTAACTGGAACGACACTCAGTGGAGTGCATATCTCTGCCAGATTGAACAGTTTACGTTTTGTATCCCACTGAAAGGCCAGATCTGGATCTGTACCTGAACTAAAATCGGATTGGCTTGTTCTTGTCACCTAACCAACTCAACCACCAAGTTTTGTCATAACTCGTCCACAACTTTTTGAGATATTATGCTACACATAGTTTTTGGCCCCCATCTCAATGATGAATAATCACTTAAGAAGTAGAACGGTAGGCGGAAGAGTGAAAACTTCCTCCAGGCTGAATAGTTTACGTTTGGTATCCCCACTGATAGGCCGGATCTGCATCCGGACTTGAACCAAAGTCTAATCGGCTGCTTCTTGTCATCTGCCCAAGTCATCCACCAAGTTTTGTCAGAATCCATCCACAACTTTTTGAAACATCATGCTATATATTGTTTTGGGCACAATCTCACAATGGTGAAGAATCACCGAAACAAATAAAATGATCGGATCAGAATCCGAATCCGGATCTTCAAAATCGAATCAATTCATCCTTGTCACAGACCCAACCTGTCCACAGAATTTCTTGCGAATCCATCTATAACTTTTTGTGATATCCTGCTCACAGCCAAACAAACAAACAGACAAACAGGGGTGAAAACAATAAAATAAAAAAATACAGTACGATAAACTACTGTCACATAAATTAATCCAGGCTTGGCATAAAGTGTATGATGCCCATGACTCCATGATGCCCAACTTTTAACAATGCCAACTCATACACTTTTTGGTTGTTTGTACCCTTACAGCCCTCCCACCTATGTGTACGTGCGTGAGTTACTCTTTTCAGGCTGATGCTGTTTGTGCATGTACATTGTCATTCTCAATTGTTGAACTCGTCAGTAGACGATCTGCATAGAATAAAAACAACAAACTACACGGTAGCTAAATGACCACAGGTGAGCTGATTGGTTTGATTCACTCTAACTATAAGAATGTTCGCCTTGTCAACTTGTCCAGCTGTGGTTTCTCATGATGTGATGTTCACCACTGCAGGTTCTCCATTTATGTACACCGATATATTGATGCGAAACAATATTACACCCAATTAAATATATTAATTTTAACACGTGACTCATTGCCTCCGCCAACGAAGGTGGATGGAGGTTATGTTTTCACAACTGTCTGTCTGTCTGTTTGTTTGTGTTTGTGAACATGATATCTCAAAAAGTTATGGACGGATTCGGACGAAACTTGGTGGATGAGTTGATTAGGGGACAAGAACAAGCCGATTCGATCTTGGTTCTGGTCCGGATCCAGATCCGGCCTATCAGTGGGATACAAAACGTAAACTAATCAGCCTGGTGGAGGTGTGCGCTTCACCGAGTGCCCTTCGAGTTGCAATTCATTCCCCCCTGCCTTTCCAGGTTGCACATGTTATACCAGAACCCTGTCCTCGTTACTCTCACCAATTCTGAACTCAATGCTCACCTCCATACTTTCACACCACCTTTTCTTGCCCGTGGAACTCTCTTCTCGATCCCATTATCTCGAACTCTTTCCGACACGTTTTTAACTCTGATGCCCACCGCCACTTCATGGTTCTTTCCCATTTCCATTACTGAGCTTTTCTGCTCTTGCTGAATCCCTGTTGTCACCCATGTCCTACAAGTCCTCTCATTTTACTGTCGTGCATCATTTGGTCAGTCCTTCCACCCCCCCCCAATTTGGTCTATTCATCCATTGTCCCATGTCACCCTTGCTTTTTATGAGTCTTTTCGTGTGCGGCTGTGCGCTGATGCAGTGTCTCCTGTAGGTTAGAGCAGGAATTCGTAATTTGTTTCAGGGTGCCGGCGATAGCTCACCTATTCTACCGTGGGATCTTCAATGTGCACTAACTAATTCCGGCAGACGGGACGCCCAGTTTGGGGAGGCATCAATGTGTGCACCCTCCTGATGGATGGTGCACACATTGATGCCTTGTCCTGCCTGTGCAACACCAGGATAGCAGTTTATAGCTCGGTCGAGATTTTTGAACCCAAGCTAGACGGCTCAGAGGAGAGTGCGCATACCTCTAGTCAAGGCTACCCTGGCAGCCCTCATCCCTACACTAACATCTATAATGTTTTGAGCAGCAAAATGATCTTTTGCAGCAAAATCAGCAGAACATTAGAACGGACAAGTTTTCTAATGATCATTTATACATTGGTAATCGTCTTCGGTGATATAAAAGGATGCAGACAAAATTCATTTCGACAACAGCGTGTTGCAGCAAAGGTTACTTACTAATGAACATGTTAATGGCCAAATCTTACAAACATTCAACCTTAAGATTCAATCATTATCCTGGAGGGACAAAACAAAACAACAAAAACACTATTGTACAAACCACAATTTCTTTTGCAAATCCGCTTTCCAGTGCCCTCGTCTTTGCCGAGAGATGTCATAAGCCACGTCGAAATATTTATTAAAAGCAAAATGAAGACTAAACTTGGAATTGGCAAGCCTTGTGGTTGGGAGAAAAAACACCATTTTGTTTGGAAATATTCCACCGACAAGAGGATTTAATCCTAACAGCAGATGTTCGTACAATGTCAAGGCTTTCCGTGAGAGAATCAGACGTGAAACATCGTACGTGATCGATACCGCTCGTGGCACAAGCTCTTTCGATCCTCCATGGGAAATGTTTCTTTTAAAAAAAATAAAATAAAATAAAATAAAAAGTTCAGAATGGGACAATATATGGGAACCCTAATCCTTGGGTAATACAATAAGCTTGAAGGATTTCAACAAAATTTTCATTATGTTCCTTTAATTACCCAACATGACATCATAGAAGCGTGCCCCCTAGCATTTCATAAACATTAGCTCATATTTTTCTACGTGTTTTTAATTTCGTTCACAAAATCCCCTTGAACTTGTTTTAATGACGTTTTATTACTTTGTTGATTTTTCGCCCTTTCTTGACAGAGTTTGATTCCGTTCAACTCGTCGGGCTCCGTTCGGGGAATTGCACCTTTTTAAAATAAGCTCGTGCTCCGCTACATGTCAGCAGTGGGGATGACAGCACCTTCTCAGCATTCCACTGCAAATGTTTCAACAACACATGGCACAATCCACGTCGGCCGAACATTAGGTCTAATTGTTAACATCTGGCCAATATGAAAGGCTACACTCACTTCTGATGGCACTGGTTATTATCATTATGACAAATGATTGCCCTTTCGCTCGCGTACTCCATCATCTCATGCTTGGTCACAATTGTCATGGCATTGTCATTGAGGGTTGGCGGTGGAGGTGGGTGGTGGTGGTGGCATGTATTGAGAACTCGATGGGCATCAGGATGGAAGCCGTGATGTTCATTCAGCAAATAAATTTCTCTGTTCCACACAAACGACATTTTTAATTTCTGATGAACCATACTCTGATTCGTGTCAATGGTGTCAGAACAGTGCACACTGGGTGGTTTGCCATTGCCTTCCTAGCAGGAGTTAGAGCACTCATTTGTTATTTGGCTGGGATTCTGGGGATAACTCCCCTACTCTGGAGACCACCAACGGATCTTTAATTTTCACCAACTATTTCTGGCAGATGCGACACCCAGTTTAACGTCCATCTGAGGGATGGCACACACATCGATTAATCACCCTGTCTGTGAAACACCAGGAAGACAGTTTATAGCTGGGTCAGGATTCGAACCCAAGCTAGACAACTGAGAGGTGAGTGTGCATACCTTTAGGCCATCTTCTCAGCATGCATAGATGTACGGATTTTCGGATATATATATATATATTATAAATATATATATATATATATATATATATATAATATATATATAATATATATATATTATATATATATATACATATGTCGTAGAGGTCGTGCTGTAAACTCACCTCTAGTTTGTCGAGCCTGGGTTCAAATCTTGGCCCAGGTATAAACTGTTACACCTGTTTCACAGGCAGGGTGGTTCTTCAATGTGTGTGCCGTCTCTCGGATAGACGTTAAACTGGCGTCCCATTTTCCAGCATTCGTTAGTGGATGTTAAAGATCCCATGGTGTCCTTTGTAAAGAGTAGGCAAGCTATTACCCACACCCTGAACAAATTACAAATTCCTGCCATAACTATGACTGGAAAGCAATGGCAAACCACCCAGTAGAACCCTCGTCTGGAAGCTGGTATTCTGATGTCCCATATTCTGGAGCAGAGTATGCGACATCAGAATATATATATATATATTTATATATTTGCAGTCTGACACTCCATAGCAATAACATCGGTGTGATGCATGAGGCCGAGGAATTAAATTCTTGCGATGCCTAGTTTGGCAAGTATTAAACTCGAACTTGCTACCGAGGCTGCTTCACCACAGTATCACACGATGAATTGTTATTTCAGCTTTCCTAATCAGCAGACAGCCAGGTTATAATGACCAGAGAAGTCACAGGAAATGACCTCCTGATTCACGACATGCAGCGAACCACAAGGCTGGCACACCTGTGTTCCAAGAGAGTCTGCAATCTTGAAATTGGTCTTGCCAGTAATACTATCTGGTGGGTTGGAATTTACCGATGCCGTTCTCCACCAACATCATCGGAACATCACTTAACGGAGATATCGAAGAAGTTGTTCAACAATATGCACTCGACGCCACAATTCTTTTTTGGGCCAGGCTCTGCCTCAACCTCCTCTACTTCTCTTCTTCCTGCTTTTCAGAAACCTTTCCAGGTTCAGTGAATGTTTAAGGGCATTGGTTGTTGATGTCACAGTTCGCAGTGGATCTGGAAGAACAAGTTGAACTTGTCTTTAAAATAATCTCAATGTCTTTACCCATTAAATTGAACCAGGGTGTTTTAGGCCAATTGCTTATTTATTCTCCAAACTCATTTTTGACAAAGAAATAGTTGTTAGTTAAGAAAGTCAGTGTCCTCATCTCACTTAAAAATCCTCCAGATTTTGCATCATTGCAGCAACTTTGAAGAACTACGCTAAGTATCATGTCTATAAAGCTACAATAAACATGTTCACAAAGGGATTTGTCCATAAGAACTGCCCATCACATGGTATCAGGATGTTCACCCTTCCGATAACCTCATCTCCACTGAAGTGGAACAGTAACTGGATCTGCTGAGGAACCTCTACTTTAATCTAGTTGCTTGTAATCATGTTCTTGAGATTATTTTTGTATACGAAGTCAATGTTCGTGGAAGAGCGAGACTGAATGAGCGAGACACTCAACACTGAACAGATCAGGATGCAACAGAACAAAAAGGTACAGTCGTGAGAGAGGATGGGCACAACCGACAGAGTTGAAGGATAAAATAGAGGGAGACTTGGACAAATAAGGAGAGTGGGAAGGAGAGCGGGATTTGGGAGGATGCACGTGGTGGACAAGATTGATACGAAAGCAAGTTCTCAGGAAGGATAATCTCGAAATTTAGAAGGAGGTGCACTTATGGGTTGGAGGTGGGTCTCAGGTGTAGAAAAGATCATGGTTTTTGGATGGGGGATGATCTGAGATTTGGGTGAACAGCTTTCTTGAAAACCTGAAAGGAAGAATGAGATTGAAGTGAATGTGAAAGATTGTTCCACATGTGAAAAAGAGGAACAAATGAGTGGAGGTGAGCAGGTGATCCTGGATTTAGGTAGTTTCACCAGATGGGGTTGATGGTGGACTGTGTGCACCCTGCAGATACCTGGTGGGACAAAGCACGGAAAGAGCAGAAGGTGCAAGACCAGAAAGGAGGCGGTAAAAGACAGAGAGATCACCGACCTGTCTGTGATGGCAAATTGAAAGGCCCATAGCCTCAGCTTCAACATAGCAGATTCCAAAGATCTTGAAGGCCTTGCTTTCCATGGTGTCAAGATGACCAAGATGTGAGGCAGGGGTGCCAGCCCAGAGGCGAGAGAAGTACTCCATCAAGCTGTGGATGAAGGCCTAGTAGATGGATAAGAGGTCAGGTCTGCCAAGGACAGCCAGGTTGTAATGGATGATGATTTCCAGCTGATGTTAGACAAAGCACCGTGTGGCTTCCAGTTGGTGGTTAAGTGGCAAGCAATGTGGTATTGCGGTACCTTCTGGGGTCTAATACCTCTGAACCACAATTCAACTTCTTGGAAATTATCACAAAAGATCCCGTGGGTCACGATGGCAAACAGGTCGCTTCACTGTTCAAACCTTGGGGACAATTTTGCTTTGCAAGGACTTTTGAAGATTCCAAGAAGACTAGAAATTAAAGACCCAGACGAGTATTCGCATGGTCACACTCGTCGTCGCCACCGATAGCCTTATCGAAATGCACTCCATGGAAAGCATTTCCTATTATTAAAACGATTATCTCATTACCTGCACGTGTTCGTCAGTGGTAATTAAATAATGGTTTACTTTTTCTTTCTCTTTTTTATTTTTTTTTTTGGTCCATCAAGCTAAAGGAGAAAGAGAATACCGACATTTCCTTCTCACCGATGCATTTGTTCTAATAGGTCTGCAAGCCCCGGCCGGCTCATCCGAACGTCATGTTTTCACAAGGGCCGAATGAATTGCAGACAATTAAGATGCCAACTCAAAACGTTAGCAGTTATCAAAATGTGAAATGTTTTCATACCTCCTCCATTTATTAAAAATGTTTTAGTCCTTCATGCCGCTTGCACAGGGCGCATTTTCTGGATCCATTTTAACAAGCCGAGATACGACGTACACACCCGAAAACCCCTTTGTGTGTTCAGCCCGAATGCAACTCGGATTCAGAGAGAGCTCTCAACGTATTGAGAGTCACTCTAATCAAGCAGCCGTTTGCACAGTGTCTGGCAGGCTTGCAACCAATTAAAGCAGCTTGCTGACCCGGCAAAACTGTACCTGACTGGGGTTTGATTAAAAAACCTGGCACTCGAGTTTCTGGAAGGAATTTTGTTTTACTTATTTATTTCATTGTACGACGGTGGACAGGTAGCAGCCACATCGTCAACGACGCCACAATATAGAACCATGCATAATAATAGCGCAGCCTTTGATTGGCTAATCGCCTCCTCCTCCTCCATCGAAGTTCCTCGTCAGGAAACTCATATCATTATTATTATTATTATTATTACTATTATTCGAAGGATGGATCTTGGATAACTGAGATTAACATAAGAGGTATTATTATCAAAAATTATACCAATCACCAAATTCGAGCTACAATGTTTTATGCACGTTTCCGGTTGCCCGATGGTTGTCATGGAGATAAAAGGAATGACAATGGCGAAATTAAAATGTGATCAAAATCCCTGAATTTGGTGGGGTATCCAATTCCAAGATGTATATGTTCACATAGCCAACCGATTGAGGCTACATTTTGCAGAGGGCTTCGCTGTTAAATAATATACAGGCCGAGCAGCAGGGCACAGGCTGAAGGGCACAGGTTAACAACACTTAATTTATTTTTTTTAATTCCAGAATCCCGGCAGGCAGTGTGCAGCTGCAGGCAATTTGGCAGTTGGATCGCGGACATACGTCCTGGTGCGGTGCTTTCATGTCACTGTTGTTTTTGCAGCTGCGAGGACGAGTGTTGGAGACGGGCGAAGTTCGCTCTCTGCTGGCGGCGGCCATGTTAGTAGCTTCGACCTCAATTCAATTTGAAAGTCAATTCCCTGCAGAACTTTGTACTTCTTCTTCTTCTTCTTCTTCTTCCTCTTATTACTATTGGTTGCATGTAACAGATCATTTGAAATATGATTCTCCATGCAGCAGAATGGAGTATGCACCATTTTGGAAATAATAAACGTTAAGGAATGATGCGTGCGAGAGGAAGGTTGAGCAGTGTGACCACTCCTCATTTTCAAATGCCAAGGTGAGCCAATGAAAAAAGCCAAGAATTCAGAAGGTTCAGAAAAGCGATGATAATAGAAAACCTATACGCCAAGGAAACCTATAGAAAACCAAACGCCAAGGTGAACAACGAATAGCCAAATCTTGTGAAAAAAGCCAAGGATTGGTCACACTGAGGTTGAGAGGAAGAAATTTGAGAAGAGTAAAAATGAGGGAAACAAAGAGGGTTAGAAATCAGGTAGGAAGGAAAGAACAAAACGTTGGAAGGAGTGAACGGTGTGAGGGGGAATGCTTGAAGAAAGGAAGGAGGAAAGGGGGGTGGGGGGAAGAGGTTCAAAAAAGTCTTCATTTTTGCCGATGCAATGTTTTTGTTTATAACCGAGCTATTATAGAACGTATAAAGAGAAACCTTCAAACGTCTTAAGAAACATTAATTTACACTTACCATCATGTTATAAAGGGCTTCACATTTCTAGGATATGACACTTCAATTTGGACAGTGGCCTTTAGTTATCTCTGCCACCAAAGGTGGATGGAGGTTATGTTCTCACCCCGTCTGTTTGTTTGTTTGTCTGTGAGCAGGATATCTCAAAAGCTGTGGACGGACTATGACAAAACTTGGTGGATGGGTTGGTTCGGTGATAAGAACAAGCCGATATTCCATATTGGTTCTGGTCCGGATCCAGATCCGGCCTATCAGTGGGACACAGAACGTACACTGTTCAGCCTGGCAGAGGTATGCGCTCCATCGTGTGCCGTTCTAGTTCATTTTGTATTCCCATCTGAACACTTGTCTCTTCATAGTGCATGATCCCAGATTTGAATCCGAATTCAAAATGAACATATACTGTTCAATTGTTCATTATCTCCTGAGATAGATGACTTTCACAAAATATATGAACTTGATCCATTAAACGTATCAACCTTTGACGACAGAAAAATGTTTCTGACTTTATATTTTATTATTCCAACACTCATTACTTGGAGCTGAACTTTTCCAAACAGTGTGCAGTCTCTGACATGATTATAGTTGTCTTAAGGTGCTTGCAATTATGATTTATTGTTCGCCTGGCAAGATAGCTTTGAGGTACTTGCACACTCTTCGCAAAGGACACCGTGGGATTTTTTTTTAAAGTAGACCAACTAATGCCAGCAGATGAGACCACATTTAACGTCCATCCAAGGGACAGCACACACATATTGATGACTCACCCTGCCTGTAAAACATCGGGACGCCAGTTATAGCTGGGTCAGGATTCAAACCTAGGCTAGACAACGAAATGCAGAGTATGCTTATCTCTTAAGTTAGTCCTGCACAGTGTTATATAAATATATGTATATATATATATAATATATATATATATAATGTGTATATCAAATATATAAAGCTCATTCTAACCACGACTCTCTGACTCACGACTCACTAATATTAAAGATCGTAACTTCCAGTGACGTAAAAAGCTGAAATATTGCTGCCGATGGACATCGAAGCTGATACACCGGAAAAATCACAGATCTGTCGGAAAGCATCCGTAAAAAACAGATATATGTGTGTTATATACATATATATATATATATATATATATATATTGTTGCGTTCTTGAAACCACATGCATCCAACATAAAGTGGTCCCAAGACATTATTCCATTATATACGTGTAGATAGTCCCTTTCCTTTTGTCTAGCGGGACAACAAGGGAGTGCGTTGCGATGATCTCAAAGCTATAGTTTGCTTACATATTTTTTCTTCATTTCGTCCCTACTCTTTTTTTCGTCTGATTATTATTGAGGTACATCAGCCACGTGCGCCTTCACTGTGAGGTGGCCCTCATGGAAGCCAGCGCGTGCGCACCGCTGTGAGGAAACTGCAGCACAAGCCCTCATTCCGGGCCAGCCCTAAACCCAACGTGTGCAGTGAGTCATATAGTGCACTTAGCAGTGCGGGATTATCGACTCGAGCTTCCGATATCTGGAGAAGATTGCCGGTTGCATTAAAAAGGCATGCGAATGAATACTCTTAAGAGGCTGCATGAATGGTGTTTTTCACAACACAGGAAACACAGCCAGCATGACGCCGACGCTGCATGAAATGCGTACGGAGCTGATAAAGGCGACTCCGCACCACGTTGGGCGGGATGCGGGTGTGCGAGTAGAAGCGCTTGTTCCTTTTCAACCAAATATTTGACACATATTGGTGTTCGCCCCGCCGACACGCCAGCAGAGTCGGCGAACGCGAGCGCTGACCACGTGCGTAATGGCCGAACCCCGCGACTGTATAGAATGTGCTCGAAGGCAGACATGTACGCTGCTCACAAAACGTGCATGGATTATCCATAACAATGTACCTTCGGCCCTCGCTGGCAGCAGCAGATTCCCCACGGATGTGACGTCTTCTCATCTCTACGGCCAGCGAAGCTGCGATAGAGCCGGGAACGTACAGTGTGGGCCGCGTTGCGCGCGCCTGATCGGCGCTGGTCAGGGCGGCCCGAGTGGGCATGCGGGACCCTCGGCCGGGTGCCAGGGCACGGCCCGGGGGTTTTGCGGGATGATTCGCATGCCAATTTCGGTGTGGGCGATTCGTGTCATGTCGATGGGTGAGATGCAGGTGTACTATGCCGTCTGATCTGGGCATGCCTATGCCGGAAACGAAGTGAGGCGGTTTCCGGCCAAAGTTAGCGGGACACGTGAGGGATCGGGGCCAATTGGAGCGCCTGATTCAGGCGATGACATTTCGATTCGGGGTGGCCCCTCCCCCCACGCGGCAGGTCCTATAAAGGTCAGAGCAGTCCCTCCACCTCTCTCTCTCTCTTTTCTCTTTCGCTCGCTCGATCTGGCCTCGCCCTCGTCCCTCGGTACGACCCACTTCCTGCTGTCTGGACTCCGCCTCCTCATCTCTGCCCACACGACATCAACCCCACCCACCTACCTGGTCCTGCCTACCA
>CM068965.1:79569448-79591485 GCA_035128595.1 Eptatretus atami | reverse complement strand
GTTGTCTGCTCTGTGTCCCTTTTTTAAGTTGCTTGTTTCTTTGTTGCACCACACCTCTCTCCCCTATCTCTGCACAGCATAGCCCAATAAATCTTGATCGTGCCACATACCTTTCCTTGCCCATTGTTAATAAATTATTATTCGAAATGTTCCTTGCTCGTTTTTGTCTTTTCTTCCATCGATCCAGCATGGTCCGAATCCTAGTTTAGCCGGGACTTTATTCGCAACGATCCTAGTTCTTTTGCCAGTACGTCCTTGGCAGTGCCGCTCGGCTGCATCTGATCAGGTAAAATGATCGCTCCGGTAGAGTGATCCGGTTCGGACAAGGCGTACAGGGGTGTGTTCCCCGGTAATTAACATCACGTGATTTATTAGGTAACCAGTATTCCATGAACACTTCTAGTTTTTAAAGTCTTCGATTGACCTGTAGATATATATATTTAATATTATGTATATATATACACTATGTATTTATATATATTTATATCTAATGATATATATATGATATATATATATTAACATCTTCAGAATGTATATATATATAATGTATGAAAAATCAAATGCAGATGAGGGTCCGATATAATTTGGAAGAAGGTTCGTCTTGCTTATAGCGAAAGCACACCCGCATATATATATATATATATATATATATATATTATATATATATATATATATATATATCACACACACACGTCAAGAGAAGGCAGGGTGAGGAGAGGTAAGGTAAGGCAGTGGAGGGGAAGGTCTGTCCAGACATAACCACCGTCTGGACACCTTCGGAGATAACCACCGTCCAGATATTTGGAGATAACCACTATTGGAAATGTGCAGAGATGGCTTACCATCGGATATGTGTGGAAAATAACCACATCCAGGCATATCCACCCTCCAGATATGTTGGAGACAGAAATGGAGAGGTGAGGGAGGATGCTCCATGTGTTAGGAGGGGTGGAGGGAGGATGGAACGAGAAGAGAGAGAGAGAGAGAGAGAGAGAGAGAGAGAGAGAGAGAGAGAGAGAGAGAGAGAGAGAGAGAGAGAGAGAGAGAGAGAGAGGAGAGAGAGGAGAGAGAAGAGAGAGAGAGTGGGGTTGTCGAGGTAGTGGGGGTTGGGGAGTTAGAATGATTTCATATGTCAAACTTTATGAACAAGCACGCGCGCAGGCAAGCACACACACACACACACACACACACACACCACACACACACGTCATGTGACAGGTGGAAAAAATTGGCTCTGTAATTGAGAAAAAATGTTAATATGGTAAACGCTCAGAAATCGGGTGTTATCAATGCATTTTGCTTTGAAACTCACAAAAGAACAATATAACCTTTGTAAAGCACTGCACTAAGTCATAAAAACAACCAATTGCTGTAGAAACGTCACAAGGACAAGAAATGTGATCACTCGTACCCTGCTAAGGTTAAAAAGTAAAACCTCCAAGATACAGGATGAAACTTTCCACCACGGTGCTGCGTAACCTAGCATGCAAGCTTAACACACACACACGGAGAGTCCCTAAATTTCAGATCCAAAATACCATTATATGTTACATCTACTCTGAAGCAACTGCCGATTGTACATCCCGATCGGGACACAAGCTGAACCGCCGTCACACTGTAGGGTGCTCAGAAAGCAGCTTAAGCACTCAAGAAAGCACTCCAATTAAATGGTTGGCAAGCGATAGTTCAATCCGAATGTCCAAACTAGCCAGATTAGAAAAATGAACACTTTTGTTAGCAGTCAGAGTGCTGCTAAGTTCAATTCTGGAGGTTAAATTTTGCAATTCGGCTTAGTTTAAGAGATTCTCGAGGTTATGGCATGTGCGGAAATTAAATAAAGCCACAAACGCTGACATCTCCAGGCGTTTATAAGCATTGCAATGTACCCAGTGATTCGTAGCGATGATGAACAGGCATTTGATAATATGAGTGAGGCAAGTGAAGAAAAAAAAACTTTATCGTTCGGAAATCGTGGCCTGTTCAAGTCAAGGCTTGGTTGAGCAGGCCAAATAACATGGTGGCTTCAGACCCCAGCGAGGCAACCCAGGAAATACCTTAAGACCAAATGGAGCGAGGTGGCTGAGGGTGCACCTGATAAAGGATATAATTAAATAAGTCATTTTTATTCTTCAAAAGAGTTTTCATGAACCCAAACACCCAATTTTTCACTCATATGCACTTCCTTGTGGCATTCCTTAGTATGCATGCAAAGTTTCAGGCTGCGAGGTTTCATGCTTTTGGAGTTATGGAGAGATCTATCTATCTCTATCTCTATCTCTCCTCATCTCATCTCTTCATCTCTCTCTCTCTCTCTCTTTCTCTCTCTCTCTCTCTCTCTCTCTCTTCTCTCTCATCCATTCGTGTTGATTATCTCCTCAGTATATTATTATATATATATATATTTATTATATATCTCCACCGGTGAAAAGTTTTTAGAACACCCCATTTTTCAGTTTTTACTGAAATTTAAGCAGTTCAAGTCAGTGAATAACCTGAAATGGTACAAAGCTAAGCGTAAACTGCCAGAGGTTAAAAAAAAAAACTTTAGGTCATCAAAAACTGAAAAAATATGTAAATTTCAGAGTTGTTAAAAAAGGCCCTTTTCAGGGAACAAGTAAGGGGTTAGCAACTGCAGCTGTTCTGCAGCAATTGAAGAAAATTAAGCCTTGAAAGTTGATGCAACAATTCCTACAGGTGTCCCAACTTTTGTTTTATTACAAACCTTCTGTCTGTATAAAGGCAGTGTTGGAACAGACTGTGTTGCTACACCCTATGAAGCATTATTTGGACATATTTGCCTGCAGGAAGTAGTGTATTGCTATCATAAGGTGAGAAAAGACAATTAACAAAGGAAGACAGACAAACCATTTTACCCTTAAAGTGTAGGCCTTTTTTTTCAGAAATTGCAAAGTAAGCCAAGGTGTCAGTGAGTACAGTTTCTACACCATCAAAAGGCACTTGGAAACGGAGGAAACTCTGAACAGGAAGAGGTCTGGCAGATCACAGCCACAACAAATCAGAAGACAAGTTTCTTGAGTCAACAGCTTGGTGATAGGCGGCTCACAGGAACAGCAGCTTCAAGCAGCAGCTTAACACTGGTCGAAGTAAGGAAGTCTCAGTTTCAACTGCGAAGAGAAGACTTCGAGCTGCAGGTTTGACAGGTCGAGTGGCAGTAAGAAAGCCATTGCTAAGATGGCAAAATAAGAAAAAGAGGCTTGCCTGGGCCATGAAGACCCCAGTGTGGACTCTGAAAACTGAAGAAGGTTTTATGGACCGATGAATCAAATTTGAAATCTTCAGTCATCATGCAGGGTTTTTGTACGCCATCGGGTAGGCCAAAGGATGGTTCTCAGTGTGTGACACCAACTGTCAAACATGGAGGAGGAGCGTGATGATCTGGGGCTCTTTTGCTGGATCCAGAGTCGGAGACTTGCACAGTGACTGGTACCTGAACCAAAAGGGGCAAACACAGCATTTTGCAACGCCATGCAATGCCCTTGGTCTACGCCTAGTTGGTCAGGGGTTCATCCCTCCAGCAAGATAACGATCCAAAACATACCTCCAGGTTATGTCAGAACTACCTTAGAAGAAAGAACAAGTGGTAGGCTTCAAATCATGGCATGCCAAGCACAGTCTCCAGATTTAACCCATCGAGCTGGTTTGGGATGAACTTGACAGAAGGGTGAAAGCAAGAAACCTACAAGTGCAGCACATTTGTGGAAATTCTGCAAAGTGTTGGGAAGAACTTTCCAAAAAATATTTGATTTCATTGTAGAAAGAAAGCCACGAGTATGTTGGCTGTTATATCTGCAAAAGGTGGCTACTTTGATGAGTCAAAATTTAGGTTAAATTTTGTTCATCAAACGATTCCATGATTTGTTTTTTATCTGCAATTGTTTATTTGTTCTATACTTTAATTTCAGAGTACATTGAAACATTAAACAGCTTTAATTTCAGAGTAATTGAAACATTAAACTGCTTAAATTTCAGCAAAATCTGGAAAAAGGGGGTGTTCTAAAACTTTTGACCTGTGGAGTATACGTATATACAGTGGGACCCGCTTAATAGAATCACGGTTAATAGAATCACCCGTATTATAGAATCAAAATCGTTTGAGGAACCGATTCCATTGTATCTAAATGTACACAATTTTTCCCGTTTATTAGAATCAAAACCCGCTTATAGAATCAGCTGCGTGCCATCCCACTTCGACAGTTCGCGCCTACTGGCCGCACAGTTCCAAATTTTGCCCACCAGGCGGCTGACGTCACGCTAAAAATAACGCTATGCACTACAGTGATTTTCGGTAGTCATTGTACAGATAGGCAGACGGCTGACAGCTGAGTCTAAGCACTAGGCGGTGTCGTCATTTCACGATGGACAGAAAACGAAAGCGGACGGATCGTTCAAACATTGATAAAGCACAAATCCTGAGGGACTATGACGCTTTGCCAGAATGAGCAACGAGAAGCTGCAGAAAAGTTGGAAATTAACCAGCCGATCCATGCAAGATTCTGAAAGATCGAAGGCCATTCTGAAGATCGAGAGGCCATTCTGAAAGGTCAAGTGGATTCGTCTTCTTCTCAGAAACGCAAGCGAAGCGGCAACGCACCCGATGTCGATCAGCAATGGTCAAGTGGATTCAAAACTTCTAGAGAAAAGGAAGCACGCTTTTCTGGACCTCTGATGCGGGAGAAAAGCGGCTCAGTTCGGAAAAGTTCACAACAAGAAGTTCAGTGCGACAAACGGCTGGATTGACCGGTCAAGAAAAGACATGGAATCGTCCACAAGAAACTTCACGGAGAGGCAGCGGCGGCTGACGTAGGAGGGAAACAACAATGGCTGGACCACGTGTTTCGCGATCTCCGGATCTCCGGTTTCCGGTTTCCGGACATGGGGCTTTCACGGCTGATGAGATCTGGAATGCTGACGAAACCGGGTTGTATTTTCGGGCCTTACCAGACGGAACGTTCCTCTTCAAGGGAGATCAGCATGCGGTGGGAAAAAGCCAAAGGAAAGAATCACGGTGTTTTTTGCTGCTCGATGACTGGTGTAAGCGTCCTCCTTTCGGTATTGGTAAAAGCAAGAATCCACGGTGTTTCAAGGGCCTCAAAACAATTCCAGTTCGCTACAGAGCCAATTCCTCCGCATGGATGACAGGTTTCCTCTTCACTGAATGGCTCAATGAGTGGAATCGCGAGCTTCGGCGTCATGACCAGAAAGCGTTGCTTCTCTCATCGACAACTGTCCGGCACATCCAATCATTTAACTGTCGAACATTACTGTGGCATTTCCCGCGAACACAACCTCTGTTCTTCAACCGTTAGATCAGGGAATTGTCCGTTCATTCAAAGCTTTTACCTGCCATGCCATGCTACGAAAGTACTCAACTGAGATTGACAACGAGGATGGAGCAATGACAGCGAGTGACTTGGCGAAAAAGATAACGATCTCGACGCTATGCTGTTTACGGACGCAGCAATGGAATGAATGTGAAGACTACCGCATAGTGAACTGCTGGCGCAAAGGAGGAATTTTCATCGGAGCGGCAAGCGAAGGCGAAGGGTCGAGAGCAATGACGACGACGAGTTAGCCAACCCTTTCAAATGGATCCTGACCAATGGCAGGACTTCGTCAACATGGACGCCACTCTCCAAACCACAGACGATGATGTCACAGACGAAGCCATCGTTTCGGCAGTCCAACGCGAAATGGGAATTGCTACTGACGCAGACTATGACGCCGACACAAAAGTGGAGGAAGAGGAGGAAAGGAGATCTCTGTCCCGCATCAAGGAAATGATGTCTGCAGCTTAAGACGATCAGGCTTGGTTTGCGATCAATGGGTTCAGTGACATGGCCTTCCTGCGCAAACTTGACAAGGAGGTCACCGCCATTGCCACAGACTCGTTAAAGCAGGCAACAATCGACATTTTTTCATTACAGAGTAGGCTCATCGACAAACCTATGTTGTTTTGCTTTGAAAAGTACATATGTACTGTAACGTGTAATGTTTATATTTTCAGTAGTAAGTTACATTTTTGAGCAAGTGTGTCATATAAATCAAACCTAAATGCTGAGTATTTGTCTCCGTATGTGTACTCGACATTTGATCCGTTGATACTCCACATCTTGGTGAACTCGGATATTAGAATCACCCGCTTATTAGAATCAAATTTGTCCAGCCCAAAGTGATTCTATTAAGCGGGTCCACTGTATATATATATTATATATATATATATATATATATATATTATATATATATATATTATATATATATATATATATATATATATATATATATATATATATATATATCTATTATAATACAAGCTTGCACACTAAAACTCGGCTCGCGTCACATGACTACACGAGAAGTGTACGGGATTCACATCTCACCATACCCCTAATTTTTCAATCAATGGAATTACAACTATTGGAATATTTTGTCTCATTTACCAAATACCATATCATCTCCGCCTCTATTGCTGTCTCCACTCCCGCCTGAACTTAATTTCTAGCCGGCCCAACACCAGTGTTTTAGATTCATGATTCACGAAAAATATGTTAGTTATTATTAAGTTTATTATTATATTAAATTAGGGTATGGTGAGATGCGAATCTGTACACTTTGAACTTCCTAGGTGAAAATGGACTGCATTTTCGAACTCAGTGGGGTCGATTTACTCTAAGAAATGTTTAGACGGACAACAAATTAATTATAGATTAGAAAAATATCGAAATGAGTAGATTAGTTACTCAACTCCAGTGATGATAAATCTTGTTTTAGGTCATATTTTCGAAATGATAGTGAATTCAATGTCGGTGCAGTGATTTCTTAGAGAAAATCGACCCATAGAGTTCGAAATGCACTCCATTTCCACCTCGGACATCCAGAAGTACCCGTAATCGTACTCTGACCATACCTAATTTATTCAAGTCATGAGACTAAAAGTCATCATATGGAGCGACCTTTAAATCACCTCCGATCAAGCTAAAAAAAATGTATGCGCGTTATTGGATCATATTAGAATATTTTAAGCTGTGGAGCAATTCTATTTTTTTCGACTTTTTTGGACCACCCTAATATTATATAATCATATATAATATTACTATATATACATTATATATCATATAAAATAAATATATTTAACATATTATAATTGTATACAGCTTTAATATAACATACATTGACATACACACATTATAACGAGACTCGGTGGTGTAATCATTAACGGTTAGAGCATCCACTTGGAGTCTGAGAGGTCAGTGATTTAAACCCCATCTGAGTCATTCCGAAGACTTTAAAAACTAGAAGGTGTTCATGGAATACTTACTCCACGCAGCATTGAGAATGACTTGGTGTGAGCCAACTCTTCTCGCGGTAAATTTGTAATTAAATAAATTAAATTCAAATCAAATGGAAGACCAAATAAAATAGGTACTACATTGGAGTCATCAGAAGGTACCCAAACAAGGAAAAAAGCAAAGATGAAGTCAACAGGAAGAACCTGGTTAGGATTCGGGTTTCACCTGCTACTCCTCTACCCTCAAACCCATCCAGGTGCAGCCAAGTGAGCCTTCTTAAAAAAGAACCAAGATCAAAAAAATTAAATAATTTTGGCTGCCATACCATGCACGACTGGATCATAATTTTGAAGTTACACACCAATTGATGCAGCGGTTCAAGAGAGAATTTTTAAAATATTTTCTTTCAATCCAGGATGATTGTCAAACCATGTGACCTATCAATTATTCATGAACACCCTGGTTACCCCAAGGCTTGGGGAATATGTGTGTGAAGTTTCCCCTCGATGTGTCCAGCCGTTCTGGAGAAAAATATTTTTGAAGGGTTTTTTTTTGTTTGTTTTTAAATATGGCTGCCGAACCACGTGACCGATCACATCATGAAATGTTTTCTGTTGACCAACATATTGGCTGAACTACGTATGCAATTATGACATCATAATGAAGGCACTTATGACATCATTAAAAAAAAAATCACACTTATTCCCCATGGGGAGTACTTGACAGGTGCCAAGTTTCAATTTTTTCCATAAATTGGTTTCGGTGATAGAGGACCAACGTTTCTCCTCTTTTCCAACATGGCTGCCACAGTACGTGACCTATGACATCATAATTATCAATGAAACATTCTACATGAGTAGTCACACCTATCATGAAAATTTTGTGTCAATCTGACAATCGGTTTCAGACAAAAGGGAATAACAAAATGCAGACACGCACGTACGCACGCACACATGTACACATGTACACATGTACGCACATACGGGACCGATCACTTAACCCCACTGTTCGCTTCACGACCGTGGGCTAAAAATGGTACATGGTGATTCTTTGCTTGAATCTCAGCATTTCAGAGGATAGACCTGGACAGACAACGCTTGCCAAGAGATCACCCGGCATAACCCTTGCCAAGAGACTGCTTTGGCTCTGTAAAGAGTATAGTACAACAAAATAAAATTATATAAGATGCACCCTTATTTCCTCATTGTGACGTCATAAAAATTTTTTGGGGAGGGGGGGGGGTGTGGCGGAGGGGTTACCAATTCACAATTTTTGCACCAAGAGACATTTGCTGCAGTTACCTGCGCCAGAATCATAATACAGTAATCCCCAAAATCTTCAGCCATAAATTATGGATTTCTCCGGTCATTCAATGGACAATTCTGCATTCCACACTCAAATATTGCCCGTTTTAAAACAAAACAACCCAGACCGCCCTCCCCCAAAAGTAAAACAAATCAAGTTTGTAGTTTCACATAAAACAATGTTTGATAAAGTTTCAAAGGAAACTCTTTTCTTCGATGGCTCGTAACCAATGTCATACCATTGGAAGGGGTCCTTAGGCCGCATCGCATCTACCCCGAGCCGTATTTGCGGCGCACGCTTGAAAGGGGCATTAAGTTGGCAGTTGCATCCACTCTCCAGCATTACAGATCCCACAAGACTATTCACAAGAGTGCACACAATTCAGAAGAGTGCATCAGATTAGTCTGGGCCTCTTTAAATCATTCTTACCATTACCTAGAGTATAATACTGGCTGTATTAACCGCTCCCCTTTCCAACTCTCCCACTGCCCTTGACTGGCTAAGTGCTGGGCAGATACAAAACGAGATTTTGCAACCTCGATAATGAACTGCCATGCAATGACACTTTTTGCCTCTGCTGTCACCCTTTTTGCCGGAGCATCTTTCCCGACGCTGTCACTCAATCACGCAGTCCGACTGCCATTTGATTTGCTTAATGAAAGTGTCAGTGGAAGGAAGAATGATGATCCAGCTTGTGGTGGCGAATGAGGAAAGGCAAGGACAAACCACGGACAAAAGATTTTTTTTCATTGTTAATTTTCTTTCCTTTTCATACTCTCCTTTTACCATCGATGTACAAGAATGTTGGTATCAATTTTACATTCATTCTCAATTGAATATCATTCATTACTTAAATGTCCACATTTCATGATGGTAAACAGTGCTTGCCTTCTACCTCGTCATGGAAAGGAGGATCGAAATTAAAGGGCTTTAATTTTGGGCACGGAGTGAATTGTGGAAGAAATCAAAATGCACCCCATTCACTCGATCCGAATGTCATTTTTCTCTTTTCCAATCAATTCATGCCAAAACAAACATGTACATTTTAATGATGTGTTTGTCCCCCATGTGTTTATAAAAAGGTGTGACCTTGAATGCAATGGAAACGCAATATTATTATTGTGATCCAAGCACACGATTGCTTTATCAGGAATCTTGTTGGAGGGGAGGAACGACAATGATGATGTAAACGGTAAAACAAAGACCAAAATTAGAGGTATGACATACTAGCATATTCCATCCATCACTTCGCTGATGGGAATACTAAGATGGGGAAGAAAAAGAGGGGAGAGAGAGAGGGGTGGGGGAGAGAAAGAGGTGTGGGGTAGAGTGAGGAGGTGGAGATGGAAAGAGAGAGGAGGGATTGGTAGCAAGGAGGGGTGGGGAAGGGAAGGCAGACGTTTGGTGGAACCTTAATTACGATTCATACGGTCTCATCAAAATGTTTCTGCATCGAATAACAGTGAAGATGGAAGCAAAATAATGTCTGAAATCCATTTTCTACCGATCAAACTATAACAACTGCCCAGAGACGAACACCGCTCGAACAAGTCTGGAGATAAAAACAGTCCAGAGACAAACCCCGCCCAGTGAAGATAACAGTGAAGATGGAAACAAAATAATGTCTGAAATCCATTTTCTAACGGTCAGAATATAAAAACAGTCCAGAGACGAACACCGCCCGGAGGTGTCTGGAGATAAACATAGTCCAGAGACAAACACCACCAGGACACGTCCGGAGATAAACACCGCCTGGAGACAACACCACCTGGACACTTCCAGAGACAAAACAACCCCCCCCAACCCCCTGGATGTGTCCGTCGGAGCCAAGGCGTCCGGAGACAAACATTACCCGACACATCTAGAGACAAACACCATCTGGAGACAAACACCACCCAGACACGTCCGGAGACATACATGGGCACGTCCGGAGACAAACAGCGTCTGGAGACAAATCCGCCTAGACACATCTGGATACGTACACAGACATGTCTGAAGGCAAACACCGTCCAGAGATAACACCATCCAGAGATAAACACCACCCAGACATGGCTGGAGACAGAGGAGAGAGAGAGAGAGAGAGAGAGAGAGAGAGATGTGTGGGAGGGTGCTGCACTGTATGAGGAGGGGGCGGAGCAAGGAAGGGACAGAAAGAGAGAGGGGTATGGGGAGGGAAGTTAGCAGAGAGAAAATGTTATGCTTTTACCAGACACACACACACACACACACACACACATTAGTGCTTGGCCGATATCGGAATTTTTTTTCGGAAATCAGCATCGACTGATTGGAGTCAGTGTGATTACCGACAACAGTACTTACTGTATACAACCCAGAAACCTTGAGTAGCTTTCACCCTTGTTTTGGGGGAATTTCAATAAAGAAATTTAGAAAACAGCATTGCATTATAAATGCTTCAAAGAGATATGCATAGATATTAATCTTTATAAAAAGATGTCAAGAGTCATGACGGGTAGGAAAAAAATTTTGGCTCATTAATTTAGAAAAATGTTCATATGGCAAACGGCTCAGAAATCAAGTGTAATCAAACATATTTTGCTTTTAAACTCACAAAGAGAAACCACACCTGAGTCATGTAAAATAACCAACTGCTTTAGAAACAGTCACGAGGACAAAGGAAAACGTGATCGCTCGTATGCTGCTGAGGTTTTAAAGTGAAAACCTCCACCAACCATCATCATCATAAGATAAGGAATGAAACTTTGCCATCACGGTGCCCGTAACCAATCATGCAGGCATGCACACACACACCCGCGGAGAGTCCCTTTACAGATCCAAATATACCCATATAAGTACCTCTACCATGTAGTAACTGCTGACTGCACATCACGATCAGGACACGAACTGCACCACAATCAACTGTAAAGCACGAGTCAAGAGGCTTAAGCACTCAAGGAAGCACTCCAATTAAATGGTTGATAAGGAACGGCTGACTTGGCAAGCGATAGTAAGCTGTTTGGTGATGGCACATACCCACAAAAAAACTAAACATCATTGATTTCTTAACATTTTCAGATTTCACTCCAAATTTCAAGTTATTTAATCCAGTTGATCCAATCCACCAAACTCAAATTGTATTTAACGGCTTGCTTGGCAAACGATTAGCAATCGCTGATCCATCATATTAAACACCTCCTGGAGACGCCCGAAATATCAAAAGTGTCCGAATTGGACAAATGAACACTTTTTTTTTTTAGCAGTTGGAACTGCTGCTAAATTCAATTCTGGAGCTTAAATTTTGTAATTCAGCTTAGTTTCAGAAATTCTGGACGTTATGGCATGTGCAGAAATGAAATAAGGCCACGAACGCTGGCGTCTCCAGACGTTTATAAACATTGCAATGTACCCAGCGACTCGTAGCTATGATGATCAGGCATTCAATGATATGAGTGAGAAAAGTGAAGAAAAAACAAGCAGTCATAGACTGGTACTTATGAAATCGTCAACTTGACCTCTGACCTTGTCTAAAAAAGCTGTCTCTAGAGAAGGTAGCGACGCAAACCAGAAGTTTCTACGATGATTCTGTACCAAACCATCAAAAATCGAATGTTTGACCTCACTGTGACCTTTACCTTTGACGGATTTTGACCAAAATCTAATCAGCGCTACCATCACCCTCCTGAATCACGTGGTGTAATTTAACATTGGTAGCTTCTTCCGTTCTCAAGTTATCGTGCACTCAAACAACACACACAACACACACACACACACACACACACACACACAAACAAACAAAACAAACACACAAACAGAGGACGGAAGTCATCAATATACTTACGAAATGTTTAGATTTCGTAAGTAAAAAAACTGTCATTAAGAATTTGTTGCGGCCTGTTTCAAATCATTGAGTTGAGTTGAGCAGGCCTAACAAAATGGCAAATTAAGACCCCTGTGATGTCACCGAGGATGTACCTTAAGACCCCATCTAGGAAGAGCGAAGTGGCTGAGTATGCACCTGATAAAGAAAATAATTAAATAAGGCAGTTAATTATCTTCAAAAAGCTTTTTTTTAATAACCCAAACACCCAATTTTCACTCTTGCACTTCCTTTGAGTTCCCTTAATATGCATGCTAAGTTTCAGGCAGCTAGGTTTCATGATTTTGGAGTAATGGAGAAGACACAAACACACACTGACTGACTGACTGACTGACTGACTGGCACACACTCTCATTTATTATGTTGAATGTGGGCTGTTGAACACATATGCAATGAGGTCCTTGACTTTGAATTCTGGGTTAAGTCAGAATTTTTTCACACTAGCCCCAAGCAGGAATTTATTCCTGTTTATTAAATTTATATATGAGGTTTATCTCTAATACTCTTACAACTACATTCGGGATCTGTCAAGGAGGCACGTAAAACGTCAGCCATGATAAAGCTTGCAGTGTTATTGTGAGAAATTTCTGAGATTAACCCGATGACTTCATAGCTTAGTGGGCTGTTGCTGTGTAAAGCGATTAGGTCCTTAGGTTTGAGTCCCAGGTTGAGTCAGAATTTTTTCACACCAGCCCCACACAGGAATTTATTCCTGTTATATATATGCAACTCGGGGTTCGGCGATTACCGCAAGTGAAAGCATTCGGATTCCTCCCGAACGCCTGGCCCTGTAGGCTGACATGCACGGATAAACTCCACTGCCCAGCAGGTTGCTAAACAACCATGAATGTCAATGAACTTCATCAATTCAAACAGTCAAACTTCGTCAATAACTTCGTCAAAAAAGGGTTACCCATCTAACACCATTTACCTGAGGAGCTGACTATATTAACTGAGTTTCATACACTCAGCGCAACCTCGGATTACTGCTGAGTGATACAGTGAGTGCACACTGGCTAACGAGAGCAAATCACGTGGGGTAAAACTTCTCGGAGGAAAGGACACTACAAGCAGGTTGAACTGAACAAGTGACTGGTTTATTTATTAGGAAGAATGAGGAAATGCATGTGGCACAGCAAAGTCTCAGGGCTTATTCACATTCATTCAGCAAGGACATACAGTATTCCTGTGGTGTGACAAAAGATATACAATGATTCACATTCATGCAGTACAGAGATAAAGAACAGAACGATGCACCGATTGTATCTAGCTTATACAACTTACTTAAGTTAACATGACAGGTGCCATCAAAATCACTTCACCGAAGGGTAGACAAGAGAGATAAGAAAAGTTGAGGCGTTGGCGACCTCTGGCTTATCTGTCATGCACATATGGGCAAGTGCCAGTCCAAAGTGCATGGAAGGTACGGGTGGGGGTAATGAAACCACATGGGGGTGCGAGTGGGGTGTTGTTTCAGTCCATCGAGTGAGAAAGAGAGGGTGCAAGTCAGTGGTCACTCTAAAAAGAGCAGTTGTTCAGGATTTTCCCACATTGATTGCTCTTGTGTGTCCACAGTAGACAAGTTGGAAAAGAGAGAAAGAACGTGTGAGAGTCAGAACTCCCTATCATCTATGATTGCTGATTTTGCCTCTCACTCAAAACTGCGCCCAGACTGCTTGGCGCTTGGTCCGCTTCCTCAGCATTCCGTTCCATTCCTTTCGGTAGCAAACATCCACAAACTGTACAATAATCACTCCATCCCACAGCAACCACCACCAGCTCTTCCTCCAGAAGCTCTCCTTGCAAATCCCCTCTCCGAGCTGTTGCTAGAGTGACCAGCACCGATACTTAAGGGCCACGGGTGGGGGGGGGGAGGTGATCTATGGTGGATCTAGGGTGAATCCCACCTCTTGTGGTGGTGGTTCCTGGGTGTACGAGTCACGCACTGCCCTCTTTCCTCCGAGCAAGGCGTGCCCATTGGGGTTCAGATGTGCTCTTGGAAACAGGCTGGAATGGCCTTCAGTTGTCCTCCAGGACTGTACCGTGCATGTCAGCTCCCAACTCACATGGGGCCGCCGTGCCAGCAGTCCCATATATTCACTCGATCGCCCGGGCATGGATGTCTTGCTGAATAGCAGGGCAGTCCCCGCTGTTAGGGAACGTGAAGGAATGGTAAGCTTACGCCTTACACTTAGTGCTACTGTTTAATGAGTATAGCAACTTAGTTTGGTCATAATCATAACTTGGAATCAATCGGAACTTGAAATGGCGTTTTTATTCGGCAATTTGAAAGTTTGACTCCGACCCCCTGACATTCGACCGCCCAACCGCGAAGAAGGGTGTGGTGTGACACCCCAATGAGTCATATGGTGGATGCAGAATTAGAAGATGCACATTTTGGATTTGGTTTAAAGTCAATACGACCATTTTTTGCGGACGTTATTGCGAAAATAAGAATTTCGGTTTTTCGGTGACCTTGACCTTTGACCTAGATTCACCAAAAACGACAAGTGTCTAAGGTGGACCATGGCTGACGTCTGCACCAAGTTTTATTATGATTGCTGAAATGGTGTGGCTGTATAGGGTAAAACAAACACACAAAACAAACAGACAGACAGACACACAGAATGACACACACCAAGCCAACATAATTGCCAAAATCCGAAAGGATTCTGGCAATTAACAAACAAATGAAATTGCTCGTTGAGCAAGGAATTGCCGGAATAACTTTGTCATGTCTTCATGATCTCTGAAAAACAAAAAGGGGAAAATCAATTTGGTTCTTGTAAGTCGATAGTGGCTACTGTTTAATGAGTTTATAGCACTTAGTTTGGTCATGATCATAACTTGGAAGTCATTCAGACTTAAATGGCGTTTTTATCGCAATTTGAAAGTTTTGACTCGACCCCACCCTGACATTTCGACCCCCGACCGCTAATAAGGGTGTTTGGTGTGACACCCCAATAAGAACATATGGTTGGATGCAGAATTGGAAGATGCACATTTTGGGATTTGGTTTGAAGTCGATACGACCAATTTAGCAGACCGTAATTGAAAAAATAAAATATTTCGGTTTTTCGGTGACCTTGTGACCTTGGACCTTTGACCGAGATTCACCAAAACGACAAGTGTCTAAGTTGGACCATGGCCGACGTTCTGTACCCCAGTTCGGTCATGATCGCTGAAACGGTGTGGCTGCTACAGGGTAAACAAACACACAAACAAACAGACAGACAGACAGACAGACACAGAATGACACACACAACCGACCAACATAATTGCTGAAATCCGAAGGATTCCAGCACTTTCTGAAGTAACTGCATAAAAAGTTATTGTGGCATACATGACACAATCCTGCATATGTAGCACTTCTGTGTTCACTTTTTTATCCCACGCGTGTGAAGCAAAAGTTGGGGTTAAGCAATTGCTTCACTGTTTGTCTGTCTTCCTGGCATCAGTCATAATTGAGGAACAACTTGATTTCAATTTGAATGTTATATTTAGGACGACTCGGAACAGGAATCGGAAAACAAAACCTGCAGTTTTAGCAGTACTTTGGATCCAAATTTGGCAATTTGTACGGGATCTCATCCTGATAAGCACATGCACACAGAGAGGAGTGAAGTAAAAATAATTTTCATTTGGCAGTCAAACAAAATTTAAAATCATTCCAAACAGGAAACTTACTGTTTTTAAGGACCTCATAATGGACACATACAATAGGCATGAAAGCTAATGTAACGAGTTAAATAAGTTGGTGTACAAGACGGTGCAATCAAACTGCCAAAAAGGTTTTTTTCTACAACCTTTAAAATCTTTATTTATTTCGATTGAATTATGTTAGATGAACACTAGAACACAAATCGCCTTGTTAACACTTCCAAAAATCTCCAGTTTATCAGTACTTGGACAAAATATCACCCCATTTTATACCATCTCACCAGTGAAATTTGCCGCTCACGATATCAGCGTTGGGCAATTATCGAGATTTAGACAAAATGGTGGCTCGTATGTAATATCGATCGCGCTCGGGGAAACCAAAGCAAGAGTTAATAAAGAAGACCCTTCCATGTCCGTTTTTTTCTCATGACTTGCTTGTGCTAAGTTGTTCTTCGAACTCTCCAGTTTAAAGTTGTGATTATCATAACGTGGCAAGGTTTGTTTTTTCAGTTTTACATACTTAATATGTACAAATTTTAATAAAATGATGCATTTCCTAATCCTATCAGCAAGTAGTAGTATTTTCAGAAACGGCCAAAATAAATTTGCAGAATCATAATCCCTTCCAGCATGCTTTAAATATACAAACCCAAGTGACAAGTAATATATTTAAAACTAAGGCAGAAATAAGGAACAGGTGAATTAACTATCTGAAAGGAAGAAATTAAGTCAATGGTTTGAATCCGGCATTATCAATCAAGTCCTGGATATATATTTTTTCATAATACAGGCACATTTACGCGTGATTAATTAAACAATTTGGTATATGGCAGGAATGAATCCAATGCAAGGGCTGTTAAATCGATTTGCTGTTTGTGCCTCCTCTGGTGGAAACAATAAATCAACTTTTGATATGCTTAACCCCAGCTAAAAACTATTAGATTTATTACAAACACTCTTTACTGAGTTTTAGAACAAAGAAATAGCAAAAAATAAGCAAATAATTGATTTCATAAAACTCTTCGTGACTTCCAAATTTTTAACTACAAACAGAAACAGCTGTTTAACTGTTTGAGCTTACAAGTCTTAGATCGTTATTTACTTGAAAAAGAAACAAAAATGAAATTGCTCGTTGAGCAAGGAATCGCCGGAATGACTTTGTCATATCTCCATGATCTCTGAAAAAACAAAAACCTGGAAATCAATTTGGTTCTTATAGTTCGATAGTGCTACTGTTTAATGAGTTATAGCACTTAGTTTGGTCATGATCAATAACTTGAAGTCAATCGGACTTGAAATGGCGTTTTTATATCGAAATTTGAAATTTTTGACCCCGACCCCCTGACATTCGACCCCCAACCGCGAAGAAGGGTGTTTGGTGTGACACCCCAATGAGACATATGGTTGGATGCAGAATTGGAAGATGCACATTTTGGATTGGTTTGAAGTCGATACGACCATTTTAGCAGACGTTATTGCGAAATAAGATTTCGGTTTTCGGTGACCTTGACCTTTGACCTAGATCTCACCAAAAACGACAAGTGTCTAAGTTGGACCATGGCCGACGTCTGTACCCAGTTTTGGTCATGATCGCTGAAACGGTGGTGGCTGCTACAGGGTAAACAAACACACAAACAAACAGACAGACAGACAGACAAGAATGACACACACATCCGACAAACATAATTGCCGAAATCCGAAGGATTCCTGCAATTAACAAACAGACAGAGACGGGTGAAAACATAACCTCCTTCACCTTCGTGGCAGAAGTAATATTTTGAACAATAAGGTAAATATGCATACCGATGTGATATGTAATTTTCACATGTTGGTGTGTTTTAATGACCGAGCATTTTATGATATTAGATCATTTCAGATGACAGCAGTTGGAGATATTCAAATGGGAAGATTAGCAGAGTGCAGCGTGCTTGAGGCTTTTTAATTTGTGTATAATGTTGTTTTGATGCTAGTTATAATCTCATTAGGCACTGTTTGGATTATTAATTTTTTAAAGTTTGTTAATAACAGCAGCAGATTGCATTGATACTGCTGCAAGCAAACCTCGCATCCAATGGCACACTCGGAATTCCATTCCGATTCCAAATTGTAACACGCTCGCAAATAGTTTTGCATTATAAGTTATTGTTCAAATTTTTGTTCACCATATGAAGCACACAATCTGTTAAGGAGTGCTGAGCTAGAAGATTTGTGAATTTTAATCTAGAATGCAGATTTTGTGCTTTTTTTTGTATTATTGGAAGCTTGCCGGATTTTGGATTACAATGCGAATCTGACAAGAAGCACATAGGTATTGGACATTATAATGTTCAAAGCTGCTCAGGTCGTGAAATTGTGGAGACTGCATTAGCATAACCATCCAGAATTTTTTCTTACAGACAAAGGGCTCAGGTTTGATGGTTAAAAATGACATCAATGACTTTCACAAAGATGTAATTGAAAGACATGTGCAACATGCCTCTAAATAATACACAAGGAAAGGGTAAGATGAGGAAAAAAGAGGTGAGAAGATAAGTGGGTACAAATGAAAATGGGAGTTGAGAGTTTAAGTAGATGGACGCAAGGTAAGAAGATGGACATGGAGGATGGTGGAGGTGGTTCAGAAAAAAAAAGCAAGTCAGAAAAAAACCAACCAAACAATGTTGGTAGGAATGACACAACAATACGACAACACAATTCTTTAACGGATTGCCATCACAAAAACATCTGTTGACATTTTTCCATCCTCAATCTCCAACAGACAAAATACACAATTACATCAACCCTCACTACAAATGTAAAGTCTGGTGTTGGCTGATCGTTGAGGTGGCTGCTAAAGAAACAAGGCACTGCATCAGTGACGCAAGCCGCGTTCCCAGCAATGACGGAGCCAGCAGCCACAGGCTGCATACGAAATGCCACAGACCACAGGCTGCACAATGAGAACACTGTACAGAGTCAAGGATGAAAAAGAACAAAAGGAACAGTAGAAATAGGGGGAAAACATCAACAGACAGGGTTGAAGAACAAAATGGAGGAGACTTGGACAAATGAGGGAAGTTGGAGGAAATAGGGCTAGGGGAGGACGCATGGGGTGGATAAGATGGATACAGAAACAAACTCTCAGGAAGGAAAAACTGGAAATTTGGAAGGAGGGTCGCCTTGTGGATTGGGAGCGAGGAGGGGGGTTAAACATTAAACAGAGGTAAAAACGATAATGGTTTTCAGATTGAGGATGATCTGAGATGGTGGTGACCATCTGTCTTAAGAACTGGAGGGAAGAATGAGATTTGTAGAGAATGTGGAAGTTGATTCCACAGGTGGGGAAAAAGATGAAACGAATGAGTGGAGGTGAGCTGTGATTCTGGATTTTTAGATTTCACTGGAAAGGGGTTGCTGGCAAGCCCTGTGCACCCTGCAGAAAACTGGGGGTGGGGGGGGATGCGTGTGAGATGGTGAAAGCACGGAAAGAGCAGAGGGTGAAAGACCAGAAAGGAGTTGGTAAAAGACAGAGCCACTGACCTGTCTGTCATGGGTAAGTAATAGACCCATTGACTCAGCTTCAAAGTGCGAGATTCCAATGATCTTGAAGGCCTTGTTTTCCGCGTTATCAAGCTGAGCAAGTGTGAGGCAGGGGAGCCAGCCCAGATGGGAGAGCGCAGTACTCCATCAAGCTGCGGATGAAGGCTTTGTTGGTAGATATCGGAGTTGTAGTGTGCCAAGGAAGGACTTTGGATGACGGAGAATGTCCAGTCAGCGACTGACTTTGGAGCCAACTTTGAAATGTGGTTTGTCAAAGAAAGATCATGGCTGAGAGTAAGACCCATAAGCTTGAGAGTATGAGTGAGAGTTTGAGTAAGCATGGGGAGGGCCGAGGGCTGAAAGCCCAGAAGGAGCTTGGCCAGAGAAGAGATGGTTAAAAAAAAAAACATTTCAGTACCATCTTGAAGATGTGCCGTAGCTTTTTAATCCTGTCATAATCCTTTGGATGGCCAGTCCTTAAAAGTCTAACAGCCAAGCAATCGCGTTTCATAAAAGGGTTAAACCTCACATAACACTGTAGTAGATGATGCATCATCAAGTAGGAATCAATGTCATGAGGAAATCAATCATTTTAAGATCTGAACAGCAGCCATCAAGCTCGAGTGGCATTACCATGCATAACTGGCGTCTCTGACGAACTTGCTAAAACTGCTTCGAAGTTCTCAAGCAAAGGATTGCAGCAATACTACGACAAACAGATAAAAAAGAATGTCTTGTGATCAGGAAGTGCAATCGACAGAGATAAAAGGCCGGTGCTTGGCTTTGATGACATTTTGTTTTTAAACAACGTACATTTACAACAAATTTTAAAACCTTTTGACGCAAGTCCTTGTTGTAGCAAACAGGATCCTTCTTGTTTGCTTTATCACTCTGCACACTTCCGATCCCTATCTAACACCTATGAGGGAATTTTAAAAGTTATCGGAACAAGATTTCGTTGAAACAAGTTATCGTTCTTCAACATCTAGTAGATATTAGTGGAGTCATTTATCTTCCTATGTATCTATAAATACTTGTTTCTCTGGCTTTGCAACTCTCCTTACATTTTGCTGTCAATGTTAGTATTTGCTTCGTGTTTCAACAATTAGTGTTTTATCTGCCTTTATGTTTTCCTTCAACTCATTCACCTTCAAACTTTGTTCTCTGACCTGCGGGAAGATTTACCAACTGAACCCCTTTGAATCTATGTTTCAATCATTATGATAAATGAGTCAATAAGATAAATCCATTGTCGAGTGATTTAACCACACCAAGCTTCTCCAAATTGCCGGACACAAGCGTGGAAAAGATCTCCTAATGAAGTTCGAAATGCATTGATGAATAATGATCGATATCAGCCTTGGGAATTTTTGGGTTATTAATAGTATTTTTGTGATATATGTACGGATGTATATTACAAAAAGTTTTATTTTAAGAGCATGCCCGATTATCCCTGAAATCAAAGGGTCAACTTTATCAAGTTTTTTTCTGAGATGTTAGGTCAACCTTTCAACATTAAAGATCAGACTACCTCCATTAAACCCTACCAACCATCTTACTTGCGGTTACTGTGTTTCCTTCCATCCGCTGTTGCTTCATTTCCTCTTCATTTCATTCGCTTTGATCTATTGTGTCAACTGTAGCCCGCACATGCCCCTGCTGTCAGACGTTGCCTTTTTACTCTCCGTCATCTTAGTCTTCCATGAGCTCGATCTTGTTACAGAAAAAGGTTCCTCTTCACTCATGAGCCAAATGCATTAGATCGCTGTTATTTAATTTGTACAACCGGATTTTTTTTTATACCACTGACGTGGTTATAAATTGCAGCCTTGTGGTTGAGGGATGCTTTAGCAGCACCCCAGCAAAGGATTTAAAGCTGTACAGGTGAATCCTTAGAAAGGGATACGTGCATGACCATTCAGTTGGCATGCTGATGTCCCAGAGGGAAATGACAATGAGAATAAGAGAACATTCAGTTGTCTATTCAGACATTTTCGTTTAGTTGTAGAACAAAGAGAGAGAGAAAGAGAAAAGAGAGAAAGAGGAGAGAAAGAGAGAGATAAGAAGAGAAAGAAGAAGAGAGAGAAGAGGAGAAGAGAGAAGAAGAGAGAGAAAAGAGAGAAAGAGGAGAGAGATGAGAAAAGGAGAAAGGAGAAAGAGAGAGAAAGAGAGAGTAGAAGAAGAGAGAAAAAGGGAGAGAGAGAGAGAGAGCAGAAAGAGAGAGAAAGAGAGAGAAAGAGAGAAAGGAGAGAAGAGGAGAGAAAGAGAGAGAGAGGAGAGAGAGAGAGAGAGGAGAGAGAGAGAGAGAGAGAGAGAGAAGAGAGAGAGAAGAGAGAGAGAGAGAAGAGAGAAGAGAGAAGAGAGAAAGAGAGAGGAGAGAGAGGAGAGAGGTAAGAGAGAGAGAGAGA
>CM068965.1:79504206-79529309 GCA_035128595.1 Eptatretus atami | reverse complement strand
GAGAGAGATGTTTTACTTACACTGTGGATATAGAATACGTGAAACTGGAACAGCACTCGATAGAGCGTATACCTCCAACAGGATGAACAGTTTACGTGTTGTATCCCATTGATTGGCCAGATCTGGATCCGGAGCTGAACCAACATCGAATAGGCTTGTTCTTGCCACCGAACCAAACTCATCCACCAAGTTCATCCCAATCCGTCCATAACTTTTTGAGATATTGTGCTATATGTCGTTGTTGGCCCTATCTCTCAATGGTGAAAAATCACTCAAAAATTATTGTATCCGGATTCGGATCTTCACCGAAATTGAATCAATTCGTCCTTGTCACACACCCAACCTCTCCACCAAATTTCGTCCGTATTCGTCCACAACTTTTAGAGATATCCTGTTCACAAACAGACAGACAGATCGGGGTTACAACAACCTCTATTCCCCTTCGGTGGCGAAGGCAATAAATTGCTGGTCACCCTGTGGACTAAAAATCAATTTGATTATTTTTGCCCTTATGTCAGTTAGGGTTTGCAGGATAGTCTAGAGGTGTGTGCACAAGTCACCCTTATGCTATCTAGCTTTGGTTCGAATCTCTATCCAGGTATAAACTGTCATCCTGAATTTTCGCAGGCTGGGTGAGGCACAAATGTGTGTGGAGGACTCATCTGCTGGCACCGGTCGTTGGTGGATGTTAAAGATTTATCTTTTGCGAGGAGTCGATGAGTCATCACCGGCACCCTGAACAGATTGCACATTCCTGCGAAAACCACCTTCTCGATAGCGATACCTGTTCTATTCTGGTATCGATAGCGATACCTGTTCTATTATTCCGTCCGATACCTGTTCGGACACCGTGGGAGGTTTAATGTCCACTAACTAATGGTGATGGACGAGAGTCCCAGTTTAACGTTCATCCGAGGAATGATGCTGATAAATCACCCTCCCTGCGAAACACCAAAATGACAGTTTATAGCTGGGTCGGGATTCGAACCCAGGCTAGACAGCTCACAGGTGGTGATTGTATATACCTCCAGGCTGTCCGAGCTTCTGATTGACAAAATGACTTCGTGAAAACTTCAGCCAAAGTTAATTTCCAAAGCTTGTACCTTGGAGGTTACCCGTGCTATTGTCAGACATCCTGATAAACAAGAGATGGTGTTTCCCCGAGTATAAATGCACCTGGAACTAGTAGGGCACTCAGTAGAGCACATACCTCCGCCACGTAATGCCTGATCCACAAGAACATATCGGGCCCAATACATTTTTGAAATATGCTATACAGCACTATATTGTTTTTGGCCCTTTCTCTCAATGGCGAAGAATCACTTTAAAAATTAAATAATTCTCGTATCCAGATCCGGATTCAGATGTTCACCAAAATCGAATCAATTCGTCCTTGCGTCACACCCAACCTGTCCACCAAATTTCATCCGGATCCGTACACAACTTTTGAGATTTCCTGTACACAAACAAACAAACAAACAAACAAGCAGTCATAGACTGGTACTTACGAAATCGTCAACTTGACCTCTGACCTTGTCTAATAAAAGCATGAATCAGTCAGAAGCCCAAGGGGAGCTTGAATTCTGAATTCATTGTGGTCTACGATTTTACACTGTGGTTTGCAGATAATGAGTCCCAGACAAAAACTAGATTTCTTCTAAAAATTCCATTTTTTTGTTTTTATTTTTAAAAAAAGTGATTCAGTACCAGCAGGATATGCCAGATAATAGGTGTATTACTTTTCAGAATAATCTGATAAAAGACATTTATTATATATATATCAGTTATTCATCGCTGTTCCAGAATTTCGATAACCGAGTTTTAAGCGTCCTAAGCGAAATCGCAAAAACCGAAGACAAAATTAAAATCGAAGTTAAAACGAACTCGTAACGTCGAGCGAAGCAAAAATCTCCATTTCTCCACGATTAAGTATAACGATTTACGATGATATGACACCATCAAATCGAATTTTGACCTCACTGTGACCTTGACCTTTGACCGATTTTGACCAAAATCTAATCAGCACTAGCCATCACCCTCCTGAATCACGTGGTGTAATTTGACATTGGTAGCTTCTTCCGTTCTCGAGTTATCGTGCCTACAAAAACAAACACACAAACAAACAGAAACGGAAGTTCATACAATATACTTACGAAATCTTTAGATTTCGTAAGTAACAAACAGACAGAAAGCGGTGAAAACAACAGCCTTCACCTTCGGCGGTGGAGGTAATAAGCACTTTTCGAAAGGGTCCTCCGTGTTAATGATACAGCTTTCTGGATTAACGACAAGTTAACCATGGGATTACTTTTATTTCCTGCTCCCAAGGGAGGAGCAGCTTTACCGACACATCTTGTGACTTGGAAATGTGATCACCTTCTTCCCACGGTGAGACATCCAGTGCCTGGTACATTGCATTTCCAGACAGCTCAGCTATCTTCCCGGTGCAGAGTGTTCTTTCAACGCAGTGTGGATGTCAGCCCCACCTGGTGTCAGCCTGAATGAGATATGTCCTTCAGCTGCCCAAAATCGATCCCACCGTGTGTGTGTGTGTGTGTGTGTGTGTGTGTGTTTCACACAGAGGCTTGTCGAAGCGGGTCTTTGGCAACCCCAAGACCTCGATATTAACGATTCCTCGACTTTGCCTATTGGATTTCGTCTACATGCTCAGCGTAATTACTTAACGGAAATATCCTTGTACATACAAGGCATCCATTGCAGAATCGCAATAACAAGACTTGAAGATCAATTGTTTTCTGGACAATTGGGTGGAACTATCGAAACAATAATCTCAAGTGCGATAACATGCGGAGCAAGCGGGAATAGTCCACTGTAACTACTTCTCAATTTGGGTGTTCTTGGCATACATTTGATCTGAATATTTCAAATTTGATGTCAATGGTTCAAAAGTAGAGGATTTTATGCAAACAAGGATCTACTGACCGAACACAAGTATGTCTTATTTAATTTTGTGGAAATATCGAGGGTCAGGGAAGATCACAGCAACAGGGGGCAAAGGATCAACGGACACCAAGAGTGGCAAAGGACATACTGGATAAAAAGAGACGAATACACGGCATTAAGAGGAGAGGATTTGAAGGTGAAAGGGGGACAAGGTCTCCTCGGTGGGTGTTGTAAAACTCGCAGACAGAAATCAGAGACCATAAGGTGGTGGTGGGCAGCATGCTTGAAGTCCTGGAGGGAAGTGGGTGAGACAGCACACTCAACAAGCCGATTCGAGATATGCGAGGAAAAAAGGCGGATGAACTAGTGGAGGCGAGTGTTAAGTTTACACTTGGGAAAGGAAACAAGATAAGGATTTCTCGGAGAATGCATCCAACCTGGGGGCAGTGGTTTGGTGGAGAGGTGAGAGAAGGAAGAGCAAGACCAGAATAGAGCCGGTAAAAACTGTGAGGTCACTGCATTGCCTGTGGTGAGCAAAGAGCAGACCCTGAGACAAGATGCTAATGACTTGTTTTCTTTGCAGGAACGAGGCTCATGGAAGAGCTAGATAGATGTGACAATGGGCCAAAAAATCAAGGGAATGAACTAAAGGGAAAAGAGGAGAGGGTGGATGAGAGGAAACAATGGAACAGCAAGTAAAATGGTTGGGTTAGGAACTGTTAATGGGGGAAATAAAGATCATGGGTTGGAATTGGGGATGACAAGAGATGGTGGTACACTGCTTGCTTGAAGTCCTCGAGGGAAGAGTGGGACAGAACAGCCTCTGGAAGGTGGTTCCATTTATGGGAGAAACAAGGAATAAAATAGTTGAAATGGTGGGCTGGGAGATGTATCTGTAGTTTATGATAATGCATGCATACATGGGTGCACCGTAGCATGGTGAAGCAGAGTCAGGTGACCTGCCCATGTTCCGATGCTGTGCTGTGTTGTGCCCGTGTCCGAATTAAACCTGTTGTTCCCACTTCAGAAACTTCGTCCCTGTCTATTGAGTACATTACAGCGGCGACGAGGATGTCTTCATGCATTGACATATTGCAAGAATATGCAGTGGGGGATGATTAGGAAGACTATACCGATCGTCTGAGGCAAACAAAATGGACCACCACGAGGACGCTGAAAGACGGTGAGCTCTATTTCTTACCGTATGTCGGCGCTCCGACGTACAGCCTCATCAAAGATCTTCTTTGCCCCAGCCAAACCTTTGACAAGTCGGATGAAGAGCTCGTCAATCTGTGAAAGACATTATCACCCCAACCGGGTAAGATCATCTCGAGATATTAATTTTTATACCCACATCGTCAGATGGTCAGTCAGCATCCGAGTTCATGGCTGATTTACGCCAAACTCGATGAACATTGTGAGTTTACAGATAACTCGAAGAGATGTTACGTGATTTATTTATAATCGGCATCAATGACGACTCATTCTAAGGGAACTCCTCACTGAATCCGACCCTAATTTCGCTAAAGTCATGGAAATAGCCACTGGTGTTTGCAAACTGCCGAGAGCCTGCGTGTGATCTCTAACAAGTCAAAAGTTACCAGCAGGACCCATCGGTTAACAAGGTAACTTTGGTACAAGCAAAAGTGTTTCAGCAAAGCCACCAATTCACTCCACCTCCTGACATTTCTGAATCTTCCCGGAAGGTTGGGGTAACTTGTTGGCGTTGTGGTAATCATTAAGTTTTTCCAATGTCAGGACAGAATTATACCTGTGATAACTGTGGAAAGGGGACACTTGAAGTGTCGTTGTTCTCGATCCAAGTCGCAGAACTTGTCTCCTGCTCACATTGGGTGATCCTGATACAGCGGACGATAGGTCACAGAGCACGCCTGAGCCGAGAGTCAAGTGAGGAACTTCTTGAGGTTTTCTCTGTTGAACAATGAGCTTCGATTACTGCAAATATAGTTGATTAACAATCGAAAGATCCCTGTGAGGATGAAGTTTATCCCGGCGCTTCCAGATCAATTATGAGCAAGAGCAAGTTTACCTCCATCTATCCTCCAGGAAAGGCTCCTGCACTTCGCCCTGTATCTACTGACTTGAGAACATACACCAAGGAGGTGGTTTCCTGTTGTTGGCTCAGCTAAAGTTACTGTTAGGATATGGAACAGCACTCATGTCCTACCACTACTAATATTGCGTGGAGAGACCAACCTCTTAGGCCGAGATTGGTTACGAATAATCAGATTAATTGAGAAGTGACGTAAACAGAGGTCTCCAACTCTGATGCTGGATACGATACCATGCCTCAACAAGTCTGGACTGTTAGCGATGTGTTGGCACCTTTACAGGTTCCAAAGTGAGGATTCATAGTTTTTGCAGATGCTCAGCCATTGTTCCATAAGGCTAGACCTGTGCTTCATGAGCGGTCAATGATGAATGTGAGCTTGACTGCCTGCAGAGTGAGGCATCATTCACCAGTCGAGTACTCCGACTGAGGCAGCACCTATTGTTCCAATACTCAAAGTAGATGGAACTGTGCATTTGTGGGGACTACAAAATGACGATCAACCGTATTCAAAGCTGGATGGTACCCTTTGCCCAAAGCAGGGACTGTTCACCACTCTCATGGGTGGCCAGATTCCACAACCTTAACTTGACCAATGCCTATGCTCAAATGGAACTGGATGATGATTCCAAGCCCTAAACGTGCATCACGCTCATCAAGGACTCTACATGTAAACAGATGCCCATTTGCATACGCTCTGCTACACCAATCTTCCAATGCAAGATGGAGATATTGTTGAAAACTCCACCAAAGACAGTAGTATCCAGGATGACATTACTAGTGACTGGCAAGTCACAACATGTACACCTCGAGAACCGAAACAAATCCTCAATCGGCTGTCACAAGCTGGATTACGCCTAAAGCGTGAGAAGTGTACTTTTATGGCACGTGAGTTGAATACCTGGGTCATCAAATCTCCTGTCAAGGCATTTTGCCCTCTCCGAGCAAGTTTGAAACAATTGCGAATGCACCAATGCACAAAACATTTCAGAACTTCATGCATTCCTGGGTATATTAACCTACTTTGGTAATTTCTGCCTCAACTAAGCACAACTGTCAAGCCTCTGCATCTTCTCCTCAGGAAGGCGTTGTCTGGAAATGGAAGCTGCCCAAACAAGAGCGTTCAAGGCCACTAAAACATGTGTCCTCCTCGCCATTACTTGTCCATTCCAACCCATCCAAGGAACTTATTCTCAGTTGTGATAGCTCTTCATATGGCATTGGGTTTGCATTGTTGCAAACAAATGGAACTGGTAATCTCCAGCCTCACCTACCGCACCAGACTACATCAAACCACTGGTCGCTCACCTGTCAAGGTTCTGATGGGTCGTGAATTAACAACACGGTTGTCATTAGTGCACCCAGACATAATGGTCCAGGTCGAGAATAACACGTATCAACAGAAACATAATCACGACCAAACGTCTGTACTTCCCGCAACTTCCAGATCAATGATCCTGTATACATGTTGAACTCCAGATGTGGAACCAAGTGGTTATCTGGCATCATTATCGATAACATTGGTGAAATGATGTTTCTTGTGGAGTTCTGTGATGGTAGATCCATGCGTAAACATGTTGACCAACTCAGGTTACATCGTGGGGAGCCAAACATTGAACTGGCTCAAGTGCCTTCGTCACCCACTCCTGTATTAACACCACCTGAGTTTGAACCTGAGGTGTTTCCTCATGAAAGCTTTTCACCCATCAATGTACCTGAACTCCTTCCCGACCCTGTACCCCTTATTGAGAAACCCACAGCAGTCGCAAGCAAGGACAGCCCTCCACTAGCCCTGAGAAGATCAGCTCATGTCTATAAGCCTGCTGAGCATCTTGATTTGTTTAAAATAAAATAAAAAGAGGGGGGAGGGGAAGATGAGATGTGTTAGTCGTTTATGATAATGCATGCATACATGGGTGCACCGGAGCGTGGTTAAGCAGAGTCAGATGACCCGCCCATGTTCCGATGCTGTGATTTGCTGTGTTGTGCCCGTGTCCGAATTAAACGTGTTGTTCCCACTTCGGAGCCTTCGTCCCTGCCTATCGAGTACATTACAGGCTGTAAGCTTGCATTTTGGAAGTTTCACCAGTCGGGGTGAATGGAAGAGCCCTTGAGTATATAGGGAGGGTCAGAGGACAAAGCGAGCAATATTGGAGAAGAGGCGGTAAACAATAGAGAGACCACCGACCTGCCTGCGACGTGAAAGCAACAGACCTTGTGCTTCGGCCTCATCATGGGACATTCTAATAATTAATGGGACAATGGGAGACTTGGGTGGGGGGTCTTGTACTCTACAGCCTAAAGGTGAGCGAGATACACAAGGTTTGTAAGACTATGGCAGCAGCATGAGGCCACATGGGATGCCATTTTCCTTGACACTTCAGATTAAAGCCTTGTTCCTTATTATAATCGGAATACAACAGAGGAAGGATTTGGTCCTGTGGAGAATTCCGAGGTGGCCGCTTGTTTTGGAGGCCAGTTTTGAGGTTATAATGTGACCAAGAAAGGTTATAGCTGAATGTGATGCTGAGGAACTCCAGAGACTGCACTTTTCCCAGAGGTTAACCACAGTATGAAATGAACAGAATGTTTATGAAGGTGTGCTAACTGCCATGTGAAACAAGAAGACGCTGACGTTCCCTATGTTAACCCTTCACCAGAGCAATAGAGAGGGACCGTTAGCATACCCTAATCAATGTACTGTTGATGTCATCAATTGTTCTACTTGTCTGCCAATGCAGATAGACAACAGCCATCTCCAGCAAGACTAGTTCTTCATTTAACAACATAAATAACTTTGTGGGAAAAAGTCAGTATGGGTCTTTCCTGCATAAAAACATGTTCTGGGTAGAGGACCTCTTGATTATTTCTCAATGTTAGCAAAGATGGATGCTGCAATCATCTGCCTGACACAGGGGTGAGGAATTATCCTGCAGAGTGGAGTCATCTGCAATGTGATGCAGTGGAATTCCCAGTGATGGAGAGAGTTCATTGATGTTGACCATAAATAGACCTGATCTCTGCACATGAGTTTGAATAACACCAGCTTCAAGAGGTAGAACATGGGAGAGAATTCCCTCCAAAGCAACTCGCTAGTTGTGATTGTACAATAATATCCCCTTGCCGCTTCCCCAGCTTCCCACCTCATCCTCTCTTTTCCCTTCCCTGCCAACACCACCTCCTCAGCCATCCCAAACTCGATGTACCTCCAACATCCGAGGTCTTCACTCAAATTTGATATACATCTCTCAATCCAACCTGCCACTGGTAAACCTGACATTATCTGCCAAACATAATCCTTCCTCCCATAAGATGTCCCTGATTCATCAGTGTCTCTCCCTGGCTATTATCTTTTCTGGTTTGACAGGTCTGAACCCTACCCTGATGGCAGAGTTACTCTTTACATCAATAACTCAATTTCTCATTGTCCATGTACTGTGCTTCCACCTCCTAACCCCCAGGAGTATCTTTTGGCTGTGCTTTCCCCTCCACAACTACCTCCTGTTTGTGTGTTGTTCCATCCACCTAACAGCGACGACTCTATTTCCATCTCACTTTGTGCCAACATGTATCATCTGATAATCACCCATCCCATCCCATCCTCTCCATATATATCCGTCTCCGTCTCCGTCTCCGTCTCCGTCTCCGTCTCTCTCTGATTTCAACTGCCAGCATGCCAATTGGCTGGGTGTTGGTACTTCTTCAACCAGCAATGACATTGCAGCAAAGGATTCATGTGACTCCATGAGCCTTTCCCAATCAGTGAATCTTCCAGATTTCTCCCAATGGAATTCGTAATGATGAATTTTCTTTCAAATGCCTCCTGTTCCTCTTCTGCTCCAATGGCTTCATCCGATCATGTGCTTGGTAGTGTCAACATCTCCCTGACTATTGTCAGAGAATGCCTCAGTGCCAGAAAGTCTGCAGTTCACCCAAGCTGCCCTGTCATGTCAAGACTGGTCCTTCATTTTCACCTCTCCTGGTATGAATAGTGTCTGGGAATCCTTCCGCATAAGCTTGCTTTCCCTTATATACAGATATGTACCATCTCATCTGTAGTTATCATATTCATCTTCTCACCCCTGGTAAACACAATCCTGCAGTGAGGCAATCACCTTCAAACAACTAGCCTTCTCTTCCTGGAAAGCAAATTTGACCGAAGGCAACCACAGATCATTCCACAAAACCCAGAACAAGTGTGTGTCCACTCTCAGGAAAGCCAGAAAACAATGTCTGGCCAACCTCAAGGCTGAACTCTCAAACCTGTCTCATTCTTCAAAGACTTGGTGCTGCCTTCTTTGGAATATTCTCCCCCTCCATCCTCACTCTCTCACTTCAAATGGCACCACAGCTGACTGTTTGTCAGATGGCCAATTCCCTCAATTCTGTGTTTGCTTCAAATCTTGTGTCCCCAAACACTCACTCCCTATACCTACTCGACCATCTCATACCCAGAAGGTGGAGAGGTTTCTGGAAAATCTTGACTCCCATTATGCGCTAGGCACAGGTGGCAACAGTGCACGTGTCCTAAAAACCTGCTCCGCTGCTCATGCTTATCCTCTTTCTGCTCTGTTCACTCGATCATTCTCTCTGGGTCAGTTTCCATATGCCTGGAAGTTGCACAAAGAACTTTGGTGCAAGAGGGGGCCATTCTGCCCATCATGCCTAAAAGTTAGCTAAGATCACTGCAATACACAAACGTGGTGTAGATATGAACCCCCTCACCTACAGGCCTATTAATTTACTTCCAATCATCTACAATGCCATGGAATCTATCATTGCAGTTGATATGGAATCCTTTCTCTTCTCCAACAGCCTGATCTCAGATCATCAATTCAGTTCCAGACATGGTCATTCTACCATGGACATGTTGCTTCCACTCTCCCATCAATGGATGGAAGCCCTCAATCTCAAACATGAGATGAGGGCCATCTCTCTGGACATATCTTGAGCATTAGATATAGTCTGGCATCCCGCCATGATCTCTAAACCCTCGGCCTATTGGCATCCAAGGCCACCTCCTCTCATAGCTCACTGACTTCCTCCACTCCCGTATTCAGTGTGTAGCTCTTAACGGGATCCTCTCATCCCCTTTCCTTGTCAAGGCTGGAGTGCCCTATGGCAGTGTCTTGGATCCAGTCTTGTTCCTCATCTGAATCAATGATCTTTCTGATTCCGTAAAAAAAATCCTGCTTATCTCTTTGCTGACAATGCCACCTTCTACCATCTCATTTATTATCCATCTGCCAGGCAGGCTGCAGCCTTTTCCCTCTCTGCAGACCTTGAAATAATGAGGAGCTGGTCCAACACTCGGCATATGTCTTTCAACCCCGCCAAATCCCAAAATCCTACACACTCACTTGACTCGCCGGAAAGACCATCTGGCCAACCCTTGCATCTGCCTCCGAAACAAACCATTTGAAGTAGTTAAGTGACAAAAACTATTGGGTCTTACCATCAGCCATGATCATTCTTGGGCAGATATTTATAAGATATGACAAATATTCCATCTATGGGTTTATAGATGAGAACAGTTTGGGCAACATTGTTAAAAACTAGAAGAGTGCTCGGCAGATCGCATACCTCCACCAGGCTGAACAGTTTACGTTTTGTATCCCATTAATAGGCCACATCTGAATCTGGACCTGAACCGAAATCTACTCGGCTTGTTCTTGTCATATACTCAACTCATCCACCAAGTTTTGTCATTACCCATCCAAAACATTTTTGAGATATCGTTCTGTGTGTGTACATATATATATATATATAGTTTTTCATCCTATTTCTCAATGGTGAAGAATTGAAGAATCACTGAAAAATTATTTTTTTAATTCTCATATCCAGATCCAAATCCAGATCTTCACCAAAATCTAATCAATTCGTCCTCATCACACACCCAACCTGTCCACCGCATTTTATCTGAATCCATCCATAATGTTTTGAGATGTCCTGCTCACAGACAGACATACAAAAAGGGGCGAAAACATAACCTCCGTCCACCTTTGGTGGCGAAGGTAAAAATGGATCGACATTGCTGACTTTCCATGAGGCAAGCAGATGTCCCTCAGAACATGACCTTCAACAAAAAAGTGGAGAAAGATGATAACATAGCAGAGGAACAAGTATCGAGTTGTGGGGTAATGCTCACGCCCTGGGTCATATACAGGCACACTGATTATTACCTCCATTACTGACCTCGTGGGACACTCAAGCCAACTGTTGTCCGAGCAGGGCATCACTCTCAGCAGGGAGTGACGCCGCAAGGTGGTCCAAACACAATCCACAGCTTTGGGGCTCAGTTATAGTTCATCAGCCCCATCGCTATGGCAGCTACATGTTTGATACAGGGTCACTGGCTGTGCGGATGCACATCCTGAGCAGCTTGTATGAGCAGAAAGTTTGAGCCATGCTTTCAACAACAAACAATGCTCGGAGTGAGAAAAACAAAGGAAAGTGTTGCAAGTGGTGCTGTAAACCGGCCCACTTGTGCCAAGGCATTTAAGTGGTGTTTCCCCAGGTCTTCCGTCATTCCTCCACCAGTTCAGAATAACCTGATGCCTGGACACTGCTATTTCATTTGTTAGGATATAAAAATGACTTGCAAAGCGCTCTTTCGATATTACATGTTGTTTCCCCCCCCCCCCTCCGATAATGCAAAGGGGGGTTGATATTGCACCTACTTTGGGATATTCAAAAAATTATTTCAACGACATGCTCACAAGTCCAAGAAATGTAAACATCGTATTCTTCAATGTAAAAGTACAGATTAATATTCATAACAATGATGATAATGGAGACGAATACTCTCGACAGATCTTCATGGCGTTCACAACAAGTTGAGAAACGTTTCAAGGCAAGAACCAATCCTTTGTGATCGTCATTCAGTCGCACGATACTCAGGGTACCAGCCAATACCCATCTGCTCTTTGGGAAGGATAACGTGAGATGATTAAAGTCCACCAATGACCGGTGGCCTGACGGAAAGACCATCACTCCTTCGAGCCACTACTTTTCCCAAGTTGAAGACTACCTCTTGTCGACGCAACACTTTTGTCATTCAAACCAGAACTCCACCAAGGAATCTTGAACGTACACCGAACGATCTGCCCAATGCAGCTACTCCAAGTCAAACGAGTCTGCTTGCTAAAGCTGGTTTGTTTTGCATTCCAGCCATGTTATACCCCAGCATGGTTGGGCACCGTGTAATGTTTATATTTTTAAGTGCAATCAAAAAGTGCAAGGTCGGATTTCAACATGAACATACACCAGGAGTTTGACGCAAACATGTTGTGACATTTTTCGACACGGACAGGGTGCTGCCAGGAATCCCTCGCAGCAAAAGATGTCCTCGTCTTTGAGGAGCGAAGAGGCTGGACCTGAGCAATTTGCTTCGACCCAACACACTCATCGCTCATTCGTACAGAAACCACGGTGGAGATGAGCGAAGAGCAAAGCAGACTTGGGTTCATTTATTCGGTTACTTGCGCGCAGGGATCGAGACAGACAAAGAAAAGCGTTGTTGCCTTTCATTCCAGACATAAAAGCTGGGAGGAGATGGATTTGTGTTTAACGACGTAACAACCGGCTGGACGACTCGCTAGGTATATCTGCCTATTTGCGCTCCTGCGCGCAGCTTTACTGTAATTATGCTGCCCCAGGGCCAGTTCTATCGGCAGCAATTACACGAACAATTATTTGGGTTGCTCTGATAGGTTTGAATCCGCACAATTTCTGTTTTCATTTCCTGTCGGTGGGAGCAGCACACGATTCGTGGCTTTAACCACATCGAGTTCTGCACGGTCGAGTTGGACAAATGGAGAAAACGCACATCTTGGAGGATTTTGCGACTTATTTCCCCAAACCGGTCCACCCCCACTGATCACTGATACCCTCCAACCCCTCTCTCAATGTATGACCACTGGTTTTTTTTTGTGGGTTTTTTTTTTGAGTCAGGAAAACCTTTTGTGAACAGTCATTTTCTTGGCTAATTTTTCTAAATAATGATTGAGTTTCTACTCCGTTCGTGTCTCGGATCTCCAAATGGCATTGCCATGGACCACGACCCGAAAAGGGCACTCCGCAGCGGTCACATGGATTTGCAAGAGGTTTATATAACCACCAGTGCGGGCAACGCTGTTTCTCTCTTAATGGCTTCATCAGTAGTAGCACAAAAACAAAATGGCTTGTTCGTTCTGCTTTGATTCTTGATGGGAATTGACGCTTGGCAGAAAGTGGTGCAAAGAAACACCCTGTAATGTGAACCGATTCCATTGCAATAAAGACGTTTTACTGTGTGATTGGACATCCAACGCGGCACGATTGCCTCATTGTGGGGCAATTTGTACCTTTTTTAACAAGAGTATGTATTATCACTTCAACAATTAATAAAACGAAAGGCATTAATAAAATTGGTGACTACGATTTCATGCGGTGAGTGTATAATCAGGGGAGGTGCAAGATATTCCTTTTATTTAGCATCAACTGAACTGCATTGAAGAGGAATAGTTTAATGAATTTTCTCAACAAAATGTTGAGAGATATGAAGAATCCCTTCAACTTGTACGACACTGACACAACACATTGAGACGGACAAAAATTCAAACAACCACTTGTACAACTACAGTGTTCATAGGACACCGAAGCCTGATGTTGGCTTTGTGGTTAGGGTGGCTTGCTTGGGATCTTAGGATCCTCAGTTTGAACACTCTTGGCCACTGAATTAACAAAAGGTGGGTTGACTCAGCCTGTCATCCTTCCGAGGTCGGCGAAATGAGTACCAGTGTACTGGTATAGGGGCACAGCCATGCCCCAACAAAATGATAGCGACCTGGCAGCCAAGCTGCCATGCGCAAGAAGAAGATAGGACACCTAACCCGGTGTAATCTTGAGAAAAAGGACAGGGGTAGGGTCTTTTCAATGTGTGCTTTGCCTTTCCGAGCATGATCGATGTTTCCTACGAGCCACAATTTTGTCTGAATCTCGATATTCCTCCACCGGAGGGCACGAGTGATAAATTTGATTGGTTGAGATGGTGTGAAATGGTGTAACATTTTGTTCAAGTGGGCCCTACTGCTAAACTGGAGGCTTTTAAAAGTGCCAACAAGGCGATTCAGGTCAGACAGCGTTCAAGTATATAATTTCATTGAAAAAAAATAAAGATCAAAAAAATGTTGTCTGAAGTTTATGGCTGTTGATGCACTGTCTTAACACCACCTTATTTAACACTTCACATTCGTTCTTCGTGCCTGTTTATGTCCTTTATGACATTCTTAACAACAGTATGTTTCCTGCTTGGAATGATTTTCAGTTTGGTTTGACTGTCAGATAGGCAGACTAAAACAGTTATCTTACTCCTCTCTGCGCATGGGCGAATGGGACAAGACATCCGGACGTAAACACCACCCAGACACATCCGGAGACAAACTCCCATCCAGACATAAACACCACTCGGACATGTCTGCAGATAAGTACCGACTGGACACATCCAGAGACAAACACCGCCCGAATACATCCGGAGACAAACTCCCGTCCAGATACAGTATAAACACTGCCCAGACACGTCCGGAGACAAACACCATCAGGATACATGTGGATATAACCACCTTCCAGATACTTGCGGAGACAGGGACTGAGAGAGAGGAAGAGGGGTGAGGGCGAGAGAGAGAGAAGGGGGGAGACAGAGAGAGGTGTAGGAGGAGGGTGCTTCACTGTATTAGGAGGAGGAAGAGTGAGGATGGGACAAAGAGAGAGAGAGGTGTTGGAGGAGGGTGCTGCACTGAATTAGGAGGGGGTAGAGTGAGATGGGACGAAGAGAGAGAGAGAGAGGGGTAGGGGTAGGGAAGCTAGCAAAGAGAATATAGTATATTATGCTTCGGGAACAACACACACACACACACACACACTAGTGCTTGGCTAATATTGGCAATTTTTCGGTGATCAGCAGATTGGATTCAGTGTGATTACCAACCACAGTACGTACTGTATACAACCTAAAAACCTTGAGTAGCTTTAACCCTTGTTTGGGGGGAATTTCATTGAACAAATTAAAAAAACAATGATGCATTGTAGACGTTCCAAAGTGATGTGCTGCCAATCGCCATGTGGCAGGTGGAAAAATTTGGATCTGTAATTTAGAAAACACGTTAATATGGCAAACGGCTTGGAAATTGGGTGTTATCAAATATATTTTGCCTTGAAACTAACAAAGAGAAATATGTAACCTTTGTAAAGCACAACCGGTTAATATAAAATAACCAATTGCTTTAGAAACAGTCATGAGGCCAAAGGATAACATGATCGCTCGGACGCTGCTGAAGTTAAAAGTTAAAACTTCAACTACCCATCATGATCATAAGATAAGGCATGAAACTTTGCCACCACAGCGCCCCTAACTTAGCATGCAGGCGTGCACACACACCCATGGAGAGTCCCTTTACAGATCCAAATCTACCCATATGTATACCCCCTTCCTTGTAGCAACTGTTGAATGTACATCCCGATCGGGACACGAACTGTGCCACCATCGACTGTAGAGCACTCGGCAAGCGGCTTAAGCACTCAAGCAAGCACTCCAATTGAATGGTTGATAAGGAACGGCTGGCTTGGCAAGCGATAGCAAGCAGATTGGTGATGGTGCATACCCACAAAAAACTAAACATCGCCGATTTCTTCACATTTTCAGATTTCACTCCAGATTTCAAGTTATTTAATCCACATCATCTGATCTTCAAAACTCAAATTATATTTCGATTATATAATACTTGAATTAGTCCTTGACAGTTGATCGTGGAAAATCATATCACATAATGCATGAAATTGCTCCAAGCTCCTAAATTGAAAACGATAGCATTTACAAAAGCGATTCATACAGTAATTCACATGTATGTCGATGAGGCTTTGGATGATATGAGAGAGGAAAGTGAGAAGAAAAAAACATTTTGAGCGCTTTATCATTAATAAACCATTGTGGCCTGTTCCAAATCAAGGCATTGTTGAGCAGGCCGAACAAAATGGCGAATTCAGTCCCGAGCGAGGTAACACAGGATGCCTTAAGACCTCAGAGAGCGAGGTGTCCGAGGACGCGCCTGATGAAGGATATAATTAAATAAGGGTGTTAATTATCTTCAAAATGGGTGGTTTAATTAACCCAAACACCCAATTTTCACTTGAACACTCACTTGGAGTTCCCTCAGTATGCATTTAAAATTTCAGACTGCTAGGTTTCATGGTTGTTATGAAGTAGCCACACTGACACACACACACACACACACGTGTATTTTATATACATATATATATATACAGTATATATAATGATATATATATATATATATACAGTATATATAATGATATATATATATATATATATATATATATATATATCTTGCAACATGATGAGAGAATCACTTTTCAAGTTTGATGAAGAACACAACAATGATTTGTGTTCTGACAGGATTGGGGTTGGCTATGCTATAAAAGTTGGTTTTGTAATTAGTTCCATTGGTTGAACACCGCTTATGGTTATTTTCTTTGAGCAAAAATTAAGAAATTGCACCATAAACTCATCTGAGCAATCATGGTTCGGACATTCCAGTTATGACCAGGTCTAATTAAGGTGCTGTCGAATGCCCTATCAATAACATTTTGTGCAAAACACATTAATTTCTTACTTTTAAAAGAATGATAGTCAGGTGCAAAAGCACTAAACTTTAAAAACAACCATCGATTAGCATGCAAACAATCATGATTGTACTCCTTACAAGCCATCGTTTTATCCACAATGAACAGTCGCCCACTCTTATACAAGCTTAAGCGCTGAACTCAAAGCACGTGTTTTCACTCTAAAATCTCAAGACATGACCGAATGGTATAAATTAATGCAAATATAAATTTACGTCTTTTAATCTTCTTGGCTTTATTGCGAACACACAATGAACTGTTTGTTTGTAAAGGCCAAGTGCGACCCCGTGTGGTTATACTAGGAATGGTGAAGGTCGTCGTGGTGGAGATCCTAAAACCTTAATGCAGATCATTCATGGTGTTTCTATCCAGTGATGTCCATCTACTCTTGGGGGTACATTTATTGGCAGCCACAGGAATCGAACCCACACCGGTGCGGACAACGCCTTAGGGCTTTAAACCCTCCACCACCAAGCCACTCATAGTGTCAGGATATTCTAAATAAATATCGAAAGCACTGATAACACAACCGACAAATTTCGTCTCCATATCTTGAGTACTATATTTCAATATTTCGGGAGTGACCACAAGAGTTTGAAGTCATTTGAAAAATAATCGGTTAAAGTAGTGCAAGATATTTGAAGCCTTTGAATATCTGGTTAATTTGAAATCCATTGAGACTTATGTTGATTCAAATTCACGTGTGAAAACTTTTTATTCAAAGTCTTTTGCTTTGGAAACTCCATTATAAAAAGTTTGTTTTCACTATGTACAATGAACTCTCTACATTGCTAAAATATATGTTCCATAGACCCTTACAAAATTTGGAGAAAATTAGAAAGTGCACGAATTCGTCAATATGTTGGATCCATCAAAACTGGAGCTAGCTCTCTCTCCTCGTTAAGCCATTTTCCCAATAAGTTGAGGTAGATGGCTCAGTGTGTGTACTCTTGGCCCAGGAGTGTGGTGTTATACACAAGAACCGCTCAGGGTTGACACACGTACGTCTAATGTTCGACTCAAAGGGTTTTTGACCAGGGTGCCGGTGATAGCTCCTCAACACCTTTAATGTTATGAAGCAGCTCCACTACAAGCCGTAGATTTGCAGCTTCACTTATGAGCATTAAATGCTGTAAAATAATATTAAAAAATAAAAACAATATCTACAATTTAATAAAACAAGGCATATTCAAGTTTATGGTCGTGGTCTATGGAGCCCCCCTGAATGCAATTATTGAATGAGTTGGTGGGTATTTTAAATTGGTGATAATTGATATACTGTGTATATAATATATATATATATATATTATATATATATATTATATATATATATATATATAATATATATATATATTTTGTTATTTGTAATGTTTGCTTTTTTTGGAAGTTTATTTGCTTGAGGTTTGGCAAAATGAAAACACTCGTCCATTTGACCTCACGCACTGCACATGACTGGAATGAGCGGTCGCACCGGGAATAAAAGCAGACACATCGGAAAAAAAAACCCAGAATAAACCGAGGCTCATGGTCTATTGGCCTGAGGAAGCTTGCTGTGAAGTAAATGAAACGTCGCCTGACACCGGATCTGCTCAACCTTTAGCTCTTCATGAGCCTCGACATTGTATATATATATATATATATATATATATATATATATATATATATATATATATATATATATTTATCCTGTGTCGTAAGAGGCGACCAGGGTTGCGTCAGGAAGGGCATCCGGCGTAAAACCTGTGCCAAATCATTATGCGGATCACAACGGATGATCCGCTGTGGCGACCCTAACGGGAGCAGCCGAAAGAAGAAGAAGAAGAAGATATATATATATATAATATATATATATATATATATAAAATAATTGACAGAGTAGATCTCGTTTATGTTTTGGTTGAAAGAGCTTTTCTTATTTTTCGAAATGTATAATCCCAACTGCCTCAATCTTGTACCATATACATATGTATAGAGAAACAGTCAATATTGTCTACCCAAAAGCATGACAATAATTTGTTCAATTTTGTGAATATTTCTGTTCAATATTTTGCAGCTTGATAAATAAACATTCATCTCTAAATCTGTACTCAATAGTTAGATTGCAGGCAACGCTTGGTACCTTTTGAAGTTGAAAATAATTCAACGATGATTACAGAGCCTGAAAGAGTTGCCTTGATATATCTGTGATTATTGAAGCCATCATCTGTGTGTGAGTGTGTGTGTGTGTGTGTATGTGTGTGAGTGTGAGTGTGTTGTGAGTGTGAGTGAGTGTGAGTGAGTGTGAGTGAGTGTGAGTGTGTGCGCGCATGTGCGTGTCATTGGTTTTAATCTCCATATTCAGGTTTCAGAAGGTGTAATAGAGTCCTCACAGGACTCAATGTATACACCTCCATTTCAGTAAGGGGTCACGATTCATGCACCAAGTTGTGACGTTTTCTTCTTCTCAGAATTTTGTCCTGAGGACTCTTCAGGATCGTCACCGAGCCCCAGACAGCTTCCAACTGTAGTTCGTTTGTAGTAATGTTCTCAGGGATGGTTTGTATGATATTTGTGAGGTTATTCTTTATCATTCCCGTTACGCCAATTATCACGACCACCATGAGGCATTCTTGAGCTTCCAGGATCTTTTCAGTTCATTCTGGAGGTCCTGGTATTTGGTCATTTTCTTGATTTCTGCATTATTTCGGCCAAAATCGCTGCGTACTGACACCTCAATTAGGCCTAAGTCACATTTGGCACGGCGGCCGTCTGGTCTACAAAATCTACGGCCACTAGCAATATAGGGCGGCCGCAGTATTTCCACGGTCACACAATGTAGCAGTCACATATGTTTTTATTTTTCGGGGAGCCGCACGGCGTATTTAGAAATTGTGGAGACCGAAACGTGGGGTGCCGTATGGTCTTTGATTTGATGTCGCACAGTAACCTTAGGGCGTCCCTGCGGCGGCCATAGAATTTTCAAGGCAGACGCAAGGTAGCCTCAAGGTACCGCAAGGCGACTGAAGGGAGCCCTAAGGTGAACGTGCGGCCAGACGGACGGTAACAAGTAGGATATATATCAGTTCTTTTTTTACTGAAATAAAAATATAACAGTTCGGAATATACCAGTATATACAACTGAATATACTATAACTATAATATACAGTAATATAATGAATATACCAGTTCGGAGTACCGTGGTGCCCCCAGAATCTGAACGCCCCATTGTTTCAACAAATTGGAATCCGAACAATTTTTCGAGAAAATTTTGCCCTAAAAACCGAACACATTTTCAAAAACCGAACACAACGAAGCGTTCATGTTTGTTCACGTGCGTCTCCCCCGCCTGTTCGAGCTGCATCTTCGCGCTTTGTTCATTCAGTTCGTCGGTGGAAGTCCTCGTGAAAGCATCACTCGTGGTGTCGATCGACTTTACCTCGTGTTTTCACCTTGATTTGGTGCTGTTTTTTTTACTCATCTTGTGTTTTAATTAATAACAAAAAAGCAATCCGATCACGTGGTGTGACGGACTGTCGGGCAAGGATTTAATTTCACAGAAAACCGGTTGTAATTTGGAATATCCATGATTACCTCAGCCCAATGCGTTTGATGAAAGTGATTGTGGTTCTGGGGACATCATGTTTGATGAGCTGCCCTGGGGGGCAGCGCTCTCGCAGAGTGCGCGAGAGGACCAGGCCGGAGCATGAGCCTGTGTGGACCTTTGGATGTGGTGATTGTACCAGTTTACATACAATACACCGCCACCGAAGGTCATTTACTCATCTATTTTACCTTAACATGGGAATTTCAGTTGAAAGTGTCTTGAAAGTGGGTTTTCTTGGGGTCCATGAACGGATTAATTCACTTTCCATTATTTCTTATTGGGAAAATAGTTTTGGAATCCGAACTTTTTGCAATTCGACCAGCCTCCTGGAACGAATTAAATTTGGATTCTGGGGGCACCACTGTATAGGCAAACACCTATACTCCGATCTCTAGCGTAGCGCACGGTGGCCCACGGTCGACGCAGACTGCCACGGAGACCTACGTAGGACGCACGGCGGGCGTAGGAGAACCGTGCCTCGACCCTGCGTTGCCCGCAGGTAGTCACACAGACCGCAAGGCCACCGTACAGCGACCGTGGAAATAGTGCGGCCGCCGTAATTTTTGGGGTTGGCAAAATTCATTTTTCATTGATAAGAGCCTACGGCAGCTGCATGAATAACGCAAGCCCACCGTACGCCCTACATACGGTCGACGTGGAACACATCTACGTCACGGCTACGGCATGACGAATTGCTACGGCCAACGTAGAAATGAAAAAGTTATAACTCCCGTTATAATTCCACGGCGACCCCTACGGCCTGTAAAATATAGCCATAGACGTAGGGCCACCCTGAGGCCACCTCAGAAACTCTGGCCGCCACACATTTCTGTCAATTCGGGGGGGGGGGGGGAACGGCTGCCGTATCCTAACCGTAGAGCAAATGTGACTTAGGCCTAAGCAACTGTCTTGTCTTACTGTATCCAGTCACGATGCTTTGTTTTCTTTGTTCACACTTAATGGGATCATCAGGTCTTACGTGACCATTACAACCTTGTTTTCAATTATCGCTTTTGTTTTATGTTTCCATGAGTTTTCTGAAACTGGCATCTTTATTTACCAGCAAATACAACCCGTTGCTTCGCTGATGGTGATATTACAGGGGGTGGGGAGTAAGACAGAGGGGAGGCAGAGAGGGGGAGGGTAGGGTAAGGGGAGGGAGAGGAGGGAAGGAGAGCAAGGAGGTAGGGAGACGAGGGTGGGTGGGTGTGTGAAGGAGGAGAGGAGAGCGAGTGAGGAAGGAGGAAAGCGAGGAGGGATGGGGGAGTGAGGAAGGAGGAGGAAGTGAGGAAGGAGGGGAGTGAGAAGGAGAGGGGAAAGGGAGGGCAGCATGAGGGGAGGGCAAGGGAAGGCAGCGTGAGGGGAGGACAAGGTAACACAGAGGGAGGGGAGGGTAAATCCAGACATAACCACCATCCGGACAGTCGGAGATAACCACCGACCGGATGACGGGTGAGAGGGGAGAAAAAGATGGCGGAAGAGATCGGGGTGGAGGAGCGAGGAGGTTGGGAGACTGAGGAGGGTGGGAGGACGAGGAAAAGAAGGCAGTGTGAGGGTAGGGGAAGGAAGTGTGAGAGGAAGGAAGGGCAGGGCAAGGGAAGGTAGTGTGAGGGGAGGGCAAGGTATGGCAGTATGAGGGGAAGGTCCGTCCGGCCATAACCACATCTGGAGATAACCAGTGTCCGACATAACCACCAGTCAGATACATATGGAGATAATCGCTGCCAAGAAGTGTGGGGAGATAACCACCATCCAGATATGTCCGGGGCAGACAGAGAGAGACAGAGAAGGGGGAGAGGAGAGAGAGGGGAGGAAGGAGGGTGCTGCACTTTATTAGGAGGGAGTAGAAGAAATATGGGACAAGACAGAGAGGGGTGGGGGTAGGGGAGTTAGCAAAGAGAATGTTATGCTTTATGAACAACACAATACACACACACGTCATGTGACCGATGGAAAAAATATTTGGCTCTGTAATTTAGAAAACACGTTAATATGGCGAATGGCTTGAAAATTGGGCGTTATCAGATGTATTTTGCTTTGAAACTCACAAAGAGAAATCATATAACCTTTCCAAAACACACTGAGTCATACAAAATAACCAATTGCTTTAGAAACAGTCACGAGGACAAAGGAAAACATGATCGCTCGTACGCTGCCGAGGTGAAAAATTAAAACTTCAACCACCCATCATGATCATAAAATATGGAATGAAACTTTGCCACCACGGTACCCATAACTAAGCAGGCACACACACCATGGAGAGTCCCCAAATATACCGATATGTACCACGTACCTCCACCTTGTAGCAACTGTCAACTGTGCATCCCGATCGGGACACAGACTGCATCGCGATCAATTATAGTACTGCAGGGCACTTGCCAATTCCAAACAGGAAACTTACTGCTTTTAAGGATGTCATAAATGACACAAACAACAGGCACGAAGAACTAATGTAACGTGTTAAATAAGATGTCCATGCAAAAAAAAAAAAAATCAATGGCGGTAAACTTCCGGAATTATTTATTTTTACAACCTTAAAAATGTTTATTTTATTTAAATTGTATTATATATGTGAACACAGAGGTAAGGTGTTCGGGGTTTGGTGTTCAGTGAATTGTAGTTTTCAATATACATTTCCAAATATCTATAATCCAAATTAAATTTAAGGTAACAAAATACGATTACGTGTGAACAAAGGTAAATAGTTACCTTCACCAACCCAATGATGTACAAATCAATATAAAATGTGTTTAACATTCACCCTTTGAGTGCCGCTAAAGGCCCTGTCACACCTTGACGATTTAGCCAGCGTATGCCTGACGTATTGCCCAAAATTTGTGCGCTTAAAACGCTGGCCACACGTCGAATACGTTATGGGTAATTTGTATATCGTTAAGAGCACGCTGGCATACGTCGTAGTACGCCAACGGTGTTAGACAAATTTTCCATGCTTGAAATTTTTAGACGTATGCCAGCTATGACTCACACGTTCCACATAACGCTGGCCATAAGTTGTAGGCACGTTACGCGATCGTTGACACACGTCGACACACATTACTTGTAAGTTATCATAAGTCGAAACACGTGAGGTAATGGTTAGCTTACCCAAACTTATTTCTAACCTATGGTAACGTGTTGTAGGCACGTTACGCGATCGTTGACACACGTCGACACACGTTACTCATAAGTCGAAACACGTCAATGTAATGGTTAGCGTCAGTGTTCCAGACTCCTGGTTTTTTTTTGTTTTTTTTTTTTTCTTCGGTATGAGTAACGTATAAAGTAACGACTTATGAGTAACGTATAAGTACGTGTCGACGTGTGTCAACGATCGCATAACGTGCTACAACTTATGCCAGCATATGCGGAACGTGTGTCATACGCTGAGCACGTCGAGAAATTTTCACATTCTGAAAATTTATCGACGTACTCGGCGTATGACGACGTATGCCAGCGTACTACGACGTATGCCAGCGTGCTCTTAACGTATACAAAACTTACCCATAACGTATCGACATGTGCCAGCTTGGTTCGGCAAATTTTTCATACGTCGGCATACGCTGGCTAAAACGTCAAGGTGTGACAGCGGCTTCACACTTCGATGTCTAGTGCGGTTATGATTTGAATCGTTGAGCTGCAGCCTATGAATAGCCTACGCCACGTGATCGTCGGCGATACGCTGCCGCGCTATGCATAATTAGACTATCGTTGGGCATAGGTTGTGAACGCCGACAACACGCTCAGCATTCGTCGGTATAAGTTCTCTATATGTGATTAAAACGTTCTGTGTACATTACTATACGTTATGCATACGTCCAACACGTTATTATACGCCCAAAACTTTAAAAAAAAAACATCAATAGTTCAGCGTACGCCAGCGTTTTACATACATTTTGAGACCTTGCCATTTTGAGGCTAAAACGTCAAGGTGTGACAGGGCCTTAAGATGTGCTCCTGTTTTCTCCATAGACCACCAAGTAATTGTACCGATAATTTTATATATCATAAAACAAGTTTTGTAATTAGTGGTGGAATTCTATCAAGAGTTAAAATTTGACACGGTGCCACAGTTACAAACACTCAGACGTGGCTCTTTACAAGTTATATAAACTTTTTGTTAATCTTCAATTAATCCACTCAAACCACATCGAATGTACAATTTGAAGTAAAAATTTCAGATTTTATTAATCGTACGAAATGTTTTAAATGACGTCATTTGTTACTCGCATTGTTTACGTCACTTGGATTAGTGAGACTTGTGGGTGCCTCGTTGAAGTTTCTTGGAGTTTTGTAATGTTTGGAACTAAAAGGAAATGTTTTGAACTAAAAGAGAAATTTCCATTAAAAGAAGGAAAAAAATCTCCATTCACACGGTCAAAAAAACTTGACGCACGGTCTTAATAGAGAGGAACACAATAATAAAGTTAATTTAGTTGAAACACTTAACAATATTATCTTGAGTCCAAGTTTCCATATGTACAGCAAGCTGTTCGAGCAGAACTGACTGGGACAAACAACAACAACAACAACAACCACCGATAAGAGGTGAGAGAGAGAGAGAGAGACTCCATGGAGGTCAAGCGTACGAAGATAGCACCCATTATCAAACATACGCGTGGCTGCTTGATTTTGGCATTTTTTTCCACCAACACAATATGATAGAAACATTTGAACACCTGAAATGTGGATTGCAAGGGAAACAGAAGACAATTGCCGACATGATAGTGCGTGAAAGTTTAAGTCGAAAACTCACTTTCTGAGCCGTTAGAGCTTCTCTTGTTATAAGAACCAGTTTATCAGTAAAGTCTTAAAATTGTTAACATTTCCCTTCTGTGCTGCAAACACTATTCAGGAACACGAAGGTTTGCG
>CM068965.1:79499209-79504132 GCA_035128595.1 Eptatretus atami | reverse complement strand
GGTTGGTGTCGGAATCCCAGACATTGACAAGTTCAGTGATTTCCTGACCAGGCTTGGCCAAGAGTTCAATGACACGTTGAATGATTTTGAGCAGATGGAGCCCTGGATGATTGATGTTCACTTCAAACCACTTCATGGAAGTTGATGTTCGTGACATTTCTGAACAAATCAGTGTGCTGTTTCACCTTGATTGTGTCCCTTTGGAAATGGAGATCATGAGCCTTCAAAATGACATTCAGTGGAAATCAAGACAATGTGCACAAATTTCTGGAGTCTCGTGGATACTGAAAAAGAACATGAAATCCGCAAAGTATCAATGAAAATGGCTTCCCTATTTGGCTCTACCTATTTTGTGAATCTACCTTTTTCTGACATGAACTGAATCAAATCCATAGTTCAAACCCGTCTGACAGATGAGCATCTGAAGGAATCCAAGACAGTTTCCCTCTCGGGATACACACCAGATTACCCAGTACTGCGTGCACATCATGCGGTGTCAAGTTTCACACGAAAGTAAAGGTAAAGATCAATTTTCCTTCACTCTAAATACGTATTTGTGTAAATGAACTGTAATAACGAAATTTGTACCCTTATCAATTCATATATTTTCAATTTATGTTTGAGTAGCTCTTGAAATATTTAATTATTCAAAAGTAGCTCTCATTGAAAGAAGGTTGCGACCCTGGCGACCCCTGATCTGAATGAACTTGCTCGTCTCACATGACGAGTCATTTTGTATGGCAGCACTGTGAGAGGGGCAGGGGTCAACTTAAAAACATATATCTCTAAGATATGTAACAACTCTCGTTTTCAGCTCACCTGGAACGTAGTTCAGGGGAGTTTATGGGATAGCGCATCGTCCGTCCATCCGTCCATCCACAAATACTTTCAATTTCTTCTTTGAAACTACACATAATATTTCGATGAAACTTTGCCACAACGTTCATCACCGTGTATGTACCAAAGTTTGTTCATGACATTAAGAAAATCGTGGTCTGAGGGGGTCTACGGAGGGAGTAACCCTAACATTTCAAGTGAGTGATGACAGCACAATACCTGTCTTATCTTTCAGCAGATATGTTTGGGATCATTTTACTTCAGCACTTTCCTTCAAAGTTCTCTTCTCTGTCAAATGGGAATGAAAAAGAAGGTTTTGGCCTCTCTCTTACTAGGGAGCTTCACTCCCCTGAGTTCTTCAAGCCATGGACCGAACAGCCAGACATCGGTAACACTTCTGGTGTTCATGCTTATTGCTTAATACTTAATCAACAGCAACAGGAGCAATAGTAAATCAGAACCTGAGGATGAGAAAGAGAACATGATATAGATTTTAAAAGATAGAACCATCTGTATATACGACATATAGATTATAGGGCCTATATTATGAGCATATATGGGTGAAACTTCAACACTCAGTAGCGACCTCTAAATATTCTTCAATAGAGCTCATTTTTTAAAATTAATTATTTTCTCATTATATGGAACATTTTGGGGAGGTGCCGTATTAAAAAAAATTGGAACGTCCAAACCTTGGAGCACCCTAATATACATATATGTGTAGGTTCCGTGAAATGCTTTTAGTTTACTGTACATTTATTTTAGATGGTGCATAAATATATTAATCACACATTTATTGAACTTTTACATCATTTATTATTGTCTAAACATGTGGTTGTTTTTGTGCATGGGGATCCTATCCACCTTTTCAAGCTTTAAGTATGGCTGTATCAGTATTCCTGACAAACTCGGGGAATGGCGAGGGTTTGATTACTTGGGAAAAAAAAATTGTTCATCAAATCACAATTTTGCATGTTTTAAAAGCCCCTTTGTGAGTTTGAAGTAGAAGTGCTAATGGTTTCTTCACACAGTGGTTCGAACAGAAACATTTATTATCTACCAAAGCAAGCAACCCTTTCGAGTTTCGAAGAACAAGGAAGGAGCACACAAAATTATATATAGTAATATTTCTCGAAGCGAAAGAAAAATATTTAAAAGTACTTGGAGGAATGATAACTGCTATGAGGACGATGAATCGGAGTTGAACCCAGATCTTGCGATACCATGAGACCCATGCTCACGGCTAACAGAGCTAGACAGTACACTGTTACAGTGCCCCCTTAAGGTAACATTTTGCTTTGAAACTCACGAAGATAAACGTGCTATCATACACTAACACACAATTCTACCATACACACTTGCAAAATATTGCAACTATTTCATTTCATGTCATGAAAATGTCCGACTTCTTTTCCGCGTGGGCAGCTTGACTCGGACTAAGCTCGGAAACACAACTCACCAAGTTTGAGTTTGGAAACTACATTTTCGTTCACACCCTTGTATGGAACAGGACAGGTTCGTGCTGAAATCACCTTTCTTATCAATGTCAGATCAGTTATTAGATCCTCGTGGAGGATCTCTAAGTCTTACTCACGTTGTTCTTCTTGTGGACTTTTTTGTTTAGCAGCCTACAGTTTTCATCGAAACTTCCTGAACTTGGCGTATACATGTAAAAATATCTTGCGCAGACAGTAACGATCTCTGATTTAGAAAATTCTAAAAAAAGTTATGACGTCAAAATATCTCCGCTAATGGAAATCGCCTAAAATTATCTCCGAAACTAGGCAAGCTTTTTGAATTCTGTTTGCGGGAATCGAACAGGGCATTAGAGAGATGAATTACTGCACATATGATACATCACTATGCAGTCATATCATTTTTTTATGACGTCATTCCTATTTTTTGACATTTTTTGTTTCACACCAGAGTTTTCATCGGATCTTCGTGAAACTTGCCATGTATATGCAGAAAGCCCACGTGCAGGCAGTAACCATCCCGATTTTGGAAATTCTTCCAAGAAAAAAAGTTGACGTCATAATATTGCCGCTAATGGAAATCGCCTATACAATTATCTCCGAAACTAGGCAAGCTTGTTTGAATTTTGTTTGCGGGAATCAGCCGGGTTAGCACAGATAATTTATCAAGAACCTGATACATCACAATGACGTCATATTCGTTTTTATGACGTCATCATTAAGAGGACGGGATCTTAGTCATTCGAGCTTGTTATTCAACTTTGGTGTTTGAATCTTGTCTGAACACTCAACATATATTCCAAGTTGTCTCACCCCACATGGTAAGAATGGATGTTTTTTTATTTCCTTCAAATCACACATTAATTTCAAAGACAAGTTCGTTTTTATCAATAGGTGCATGTATTTATTCATTTAATAAATCAATTTCCCAGAATACACATTTAATTATTGCCTTATACAAAGCAAATTACATCAAATCAATTCAAGTATAAGCTAAACTTTATCATCCAAAATATGGAAACCAGAAACCAACTTAAGGCCATTTTGATCATCATGCAAATGTTACCAAAACGGTACTTGAACGGACATGTGATATTTTATTAATTATGGGAAGGAAGTGTTTGTATGTACTCATTGTACCAATTTAATAACATGCAGGGCTGACATCCCCATAGTCACAACCTAGACCTTACCCTCCCAACCATAATTAACCTGGACTTACCCTCGAACCATATTACAACCTGGACCCTTACCTCGAAACCCATATTACAACTGGACCCTTACCCTCCAGCCAATAACAAAGCCTGTACCCTTAGTCTACCTCCATCGTCGCAACTGGACCTTACAATCCAGCCCATCATAGAGCTGATCTTTCTCTACATCCTTATAATTACAACCTCACCCTTCTTTTCCTCCACATAATCAGAGCCTATACCTTATCTACCTCCTGCAATCGAACCTTGATCTTTCCCCTCCAACCGATAATCAACCTGGACTCTTACCCTCCACATAATACCAACCTGGAGCCTTATGTCCAGCTCTAAAATAGAGCTGTACCCTTAGTCTGCCTCCCATAGTCACAACCTGGACCCTTACATCCCAGCATTCATCAGAGCCTGGACCTTACCTTCCAGCCCATAATCACAGCCTGGACATTCGCCTCCCAGCCATAATCAGAACCTGGACCAAGCTCAATCTTCCATAATCACAACAGGTCTCTTACCCTCCCGCCCTAACCACAGCCTGGCTGTTGATTTTGTTAGTCACAGCCCTGCAACACAGAGGTAAATGATTTTGTTAGTCATTACTCCACCATAAGGTAGGTGGAGGTAATGTTTTCAACCCTGTCTTGTCTGATGTTTGTCTGTCTATGACAGGATATCTCAAAGTTGTGCACGGCCTTTCTCTACTCCTCCTTGTAATCACAGCCTCGACCTTACTCTACCAGCCCATAATCACAACCTGGACCCTTACTCTACAGCCCATAATCACAGCTTGGACTTCTTATCTACCAGCCCTAATCACAACTGGCTCTTATCTCCGCCCATAATACAACCTGGACCCTTACTCTACAGCCCATAACTCACAAGCTTGACTCTTACTCTCTACCTCCAATATATTCACAACCTGGACCTTTACTCTGTTACTGTACTAACCCGTACTAATATTCTGTACTAAACCCGTACTAGTACTCTGTGAGTAACCCGAACCCGAATCCGAATCTTAACAGCATTTTCTCAACTAGTACGTGGCCGTACATGAAACCAAAAAATTTTTTTTTTTCAAACAACCACACAGGCCGTCCTTCGCTCTGGTAAACGACGACTGGATTGGGCATGTGTTTTATCTATAAATGCGCATAAGAAATCGAGAATTATTACAATACATTAAGTCATCACTATCCGGAAGTAGTGTGTGCCCGTACATTCCACGAATTATGCTTCATTGAAGTAACAACTGCTGTGATACTTCTCACACAGAGTTAATTAAAATCCAAATTAAAATCAAGTTTACCTCCCTGTCTTTGCTTGCCATGACATTCGCTGCCATTGACTTGCCACTCTACGCCACGGGAACGAAGATCGTCGATCCACATGGTAACCGGCACGGC
>CM068965.1:79491709-79494209 GCA_035128595.1 Eptatretus atami | reverse complement strand
GTGACTGGGCCTTTAACAACAAAATTGCTGGAACGTTTGCTCTAATTTGTCCTGCAAGCCTAGCTGTGAAAATCAATCTGAGATACTCAAATCACGTTAAAAAAAAACACTCTCTACTGAGTGAAACAAAATCACACACTCGTCAACCACAAGCAGAGGCTGCAGTAGTTTAAATCTCGAAGGTAGTTCCTGGAATGTTTCCACCACGTTCCAGTTATCTTTGTGGTTTGCACACTTGCTCAGCCAGGCGAGGGAGATTCTGTAGTTCAGGTATTTTGATTGGAAGACAAGGTGAGGGTCAGCCTCAAAGATATTCAAACTGGGAAAATTCAGGACAACAAGAAGTTAGTTAGCATCGACAGGCCTGTCATTCGTCATCCATATCAGTAAAAATGTTTACTTGTGTAATCGTGCGATCACGCATTTACTTAGTCACCTGCTAACACCAGGTTCCTTGCGTACAGCTTGCACTTCTTCAAGAGTTCATTGGATTTTCACCTGCAACACAGAGGTAAATGATTTTGTTAGTCATTACCTCCACCACCGAAGGTAGGTGGAGGTTATGTTTTCAACCCTGTCTATGAACAGGATATCTCAAAAAGTTGTGCACGGATTCGGTTGAAATTTGGTGGACAGGTCGGGTGTGTGACAAGGACGAACTGATTCTATTTTGGTGAACATCCGAATCCTGATACGAGAATTTTTAAAGTGATTCTTCACCATTGATATGAGAGATTAGGGCTGAAAACGATATATCGCACGATATCTCAAAATGTTGTGGACGGATTCGTATGATACTTGGTGGATGAGTTGGTTAGGTGAAAAGAACAAGCTCATTCGATTTTGGGGGTCTTGATCCAGATCCAGCTTATCAGTGGGATACAAGAAGTAAACTGTTCAGCTTGGTGGAGCTATGCGTTCCACCGAGTGTAGTTCTAGTTGTATTTAATTTTGTAGAAGAGATCAATGTGGTTGTCCCTCTGTACTTGTGAAAATATATAATTTATTGAGAATAAGCAATAAACAGATGAAGTGATGAACTTCCCTTTAGATTTTTAAAGGTAAAATAAAGATGATGTTTACTCAAACAATTAAGCACTAGAGAGAAAAAAAAATCACATCTCAGATAACTTTCATCATTTGATTTCTTGAGAAGGTACTTCTGAGAGATCTATGATATTGTTACGGTTGTGGGGGTAGATGGAAGGGTTTAATAAGGAAGTTTAGCACTGTGTGGAATTGCTTGGTCCGTGCACGAGTTGAAGCATCTCGATGGAACTCAGTTAGGGAATCTGTGAGCTTAAGTGTTACGTGTCACCACACGAGGGGTGGTGCGGTGTTAATTAGCCTAGGGAGTAAAAATAAGTTCCCCAGTACATGATTACCCTCTGTGATTTTCCCTATGTTTTTTTTAATCTTTTAAGCCAGGCAGTAAAGCTGCGAAACGCGTCCCTGGAACCACAACAAACAGAAAGCCCCGCCTTCCTGGGTTTGGGGGTGAGCAGGCCATGCCCGGGGGGTGGAGGAAAGAGAGAGCACACTGAGGAGGCTGGGGATTGGAAAACAGGAGGAGAGGCTGTCACATTGCATGGGTGGATTGAAGAGAGGCTGGCACATTTTTCACATGGAGATTGTAGAAGGCTTCCATCTGAAAAGGACGGGAGTTCGGCAGAGCACGCACATGAGGTCAGTGTGAGGACCGCACGAGGTAGGTGGCACCTTTGGAAGAGGAAGGCTGTGGCACGTTCTTGAGCCTGCTGTGGAAAGCTGCTTGTGGATTGCTTGGCGTACGTCTGCCCTACGACTTGAGAAGCGCCATTTTGCAAGCATGTGCCCTGCTACAAGTGAAGCGCCATTCTGCCTGCGTGTGCGCACGCTGGTGGAGACGCCTCCATTCCGGGTTCGACGGGGATCAGCTCTGACCCAAGCTGAGTACAAGTGTACTTAAAAAGGGGAGGGGTTTTTTTTCTTTTCACTTTGGTCACCCCGTTGTCTGTATTTGCGTCCGTGTGCGAGGCCTCGGCCGTAGGAGTTATTTATTTATTAGTATCATTATTTCCTTTGGCATTATTGTCTTTGTAAATACTTCTGTATGTTCATTAAATGTATTTGTTTTGAAGAAACTGTATTCGTGTAATTGTTGTGTGTTCACGGATTAAATCCCCTTGTGTTGCCCTGGTGCAGTGGTGCTCTTGTGCCGTAATCGTCCGCCCATCCGCTATTGCCCTCCACCATGCCCTTCGAGCACGTGTTGAAATCTCCGTCGATCAACGTGTCTGCCTCCTCTGAATGAGGAACCGCTCGGCCATCCCGGGAGGTTGTCAGTGTTAACTGCCTGGCTACCCCAAATTTGGGTCGGGGGGTTACCTTGGGCCAGCCACTCCCTTGACAATATTGTTATGTTTGTGGGGTAGATGGAGGAACTTCATGGATAAGGAAGGATTGTATAGAGGTGCTTGGTCCATGGGTGTGTAGGAGACATCTCAATGTAAATTAAGTA
>CM068965.1:79476906-79491699 GCA_035128595.1 Eptatretus atami | reverse complement strand
CGACGGGCGCGAATTCGCAACAATACTTTCTCCCAGTATGTGATTGCCACCTGTGACCTTTTCCCATGTCTGCATTTCCAAGACCGGCGATAAAAAGGGATCACATCCTTAAAACAACAACAAACGAGACAGACATTTCTGAGCAAGCAAAAACCCTGCCTTCAGGAATGACAACGAGCAAACCACGCCCCTGGAGTGGATGACTTATGGTCGTGACATCAGAGAGGAGGATGGAGTTAGGATCGGAATCGGAACACATAAAAGGAGACGGGACAGAAGTGAGTGAGGCAGGATCGGCGGTTGGAAGAGAAGCGTATTACAGCTGGCTTCTCTTGACGTGGTGAAGAAGGCTGCACAATTCTCTTGTTCGTGCTGAGGCAAGACTCGAGCCATGGATTGTTAGGCTGGGTTGTGTGAGACCGCACCTCAAAACCTCATGTTGTGCCATTGGGAAAGAAGTCGGCGCCATTCTGTAGAGGGAGGAGCAGCGTCGGCAAGTGCAATCAATGAAAGAAGCTACATGGTGGTCTCTGAGCCTTGAAGTTCAGTAACACCACCCAAATTGCCTCCTGTACGTTTCCCACTGAGAAAGCAGCTGGGTGTCATTTTGGGAACATTTTCCCACGCAGTGACCACGTGGTTTGGCGAACCCCAAGCTTCAGAAACTCATCTCTGGGCACACAGCTAAGTACCAGGACACAAGAAGGATTATTCCTTTATTTATTCTGTCCCCTTGTCTGTATTAAAGTCTGTGTGGAGGCGCCTCAAAATTAGATTTAGTTTACCTAAAGTCCGTTTTTATTATTACCTCTGCCACCCAAGGTGAAGGAGGTTATGTTTTCACCCCTTTATATCTGTTTGTCTGTGTACAGGATATCTCAAAAAGTTGTAGACGGATCCGGATGAAATTTTGTGAAGAGGCTCAGTGTGTGGAAAGGACGAACTGATTCGATTTTGGTGAAGATCCGATTCAGGATACGAGAATTATTTAATTTTTAAAGTAATGAACTTCACCATTTTGAGATGGGACCCAAAACTATGTACAACATGATGTTTTAAAAAATATCTTGGGCAGGATGTGTTCTACTGGATCAGGCATTGCATGGCGGAGGGATGCGCTCTACCGAGTGCCCTTCTAGCTTTTTTATGGTTTCCTCTCAAACAAAACTGTAATCACTATTTTTGTACTTTTGTAATAAAAGGACATAAAAGTTCTCTCTCTCTCTCACACTCACCCTCACCCTCTCACTCACTCTCTCACACACTCACACACGCTCGTCACTGAACCAAATCAATCAACCATCGACAGGCTGCTTGATTCAGCACAGAACTCAATTCAAATTTGAAATCCAACCGAACGGTAAATACACATTCATGATCATAATCACTGATGAAATGTTTCGTTTTGATGCAAATCGTAACACAAAGACCGTTTGAGGAACACAGATGAAAAAATTTTAAAGTGAAATCATACCGACACCAACAATCCAAAATGAGGATGAACTGAAGATCCTTGTGAGTATTTTGATCTTGGATGTCTGTAACCAACGAGTAACGCACTCACTAGCAGTAAGTTCTTGTCTCTGAATACACAAATGAACACCTGTACAGGTAAGCTATGAAATGATGATATTTCAGAGCAATAATCCCCTCTCAATCGTTTCGCAGAACCTGGGTAAAATACAGTACTGTGGTTCAATAAACAATTTTAACAGTAGTTCAATAAACACAACACATGTAATGGGGTTTGCGGGATGGCCGAGAGCAATGATTCCCAACCGGTGAGCCATGGTGAGTTTCCTGGAGGTTCGTCGTACGTACGACGTAAGGGATAGCATATGAACGAGCACGTACGTATGGGATAATTGAAGATTTTGTGAGATCAAATTATTTAAATTCAATCATTTTTTCAAAAATGTACATTATTTACAGTGCCTATAGAAAATATACACCCCCCCTTTCAACATTTTCACCTTTTGTTGCCTTGGAGCCGAGAATTATATTGCATTAAATCAGACTTTTTCAACCTTTTATTTACCCACAACTTCCAAGTGAAAAACAAATTCTACAAATTTCAAAAGATTAAATAAAAATACAAAAACTAGAATATCTTGGTTGGATAAGTGTCCACACGTCTGAGTTATTACTTGGTGGAAGCACCTGTCGCAGCAATTACAGCTGTGAGTGTGTTGGGATAGGTCTCTCCCAACTTTGCACACCATGATTGGGAAATATTTGCCCATTATTCTGAACAAAACTGTTCAAGCTCAGTCAAGTTGCGTGGAGAACGTTGATGGACAGAAATCTTCAAGTCATGCCACAGATTTTCGATTGCATTTAGGTTTGGGGCTCTGGGCCACTCAAGGACATTTATCTTTTTGTTCCTTAGCCACTCCGGTGTAGCTTTGGCTGTGTGCTTCGGATCGTTGTCATGCTCAAAGGTGAACTTCCATCCCAATGTCAGCTTTCTTGTGGAGGGCAGCAGGTTTTCCTCTAGGATTTTTCTGTATTTTGCTCCATCCATTTTTCCTTCCATCCTGACAAGTGCCCCAGTCCCTGGTGATGAGAAACATCCCCATAACATGATGCTGCCACCACCATGCTTCACAGTAGGGATGGTGTTCTTTGACTGATGTGCTGTGTTGGGTTTGCGCCAAACGTAACATTTTGCATTTAGGCCAAAAAGTTCCATCTTTGTTTCGTCAGCCCACAAAACTTTTTACCACGTGGCTTCAGAATCGCCAGAGTTGTTTCTGCATATCTCAAACGGTACTCAAGGTGGGCTTTTTTGAGTAATTGCTTCCTTCTTGCCACCCTACCATACAGGACAGACTTGTGGAGTGCTTGGGATATTGTTGTCACATGCACACAATAACCAATCTTTGCATAAAGACATGTACAGTAGCTCTTTCAAAGTTGCCATTGGCGTCTTGATGGCTTCTCTGATTAGTCTTCAAATTGCTTGGTCATCCCGTTTAGAGGGACGGCCTGATCTCGGCAGGGTCTTGGTTGTACCACATGCCTTTAACTTCTTAATTATTGTCTTGACTGCACTCCAAGGGATATTCAAGGCCTTTGAAATATTTTCATACCCATCCCCTGATCTGTGCCTTTCCACAACTTTATTTCAGAGGTCTTTTGAAAGCTCCTCAAGGCTCATGGTTGAGTCTTTGTTGTGAAATGCACTACCCAGCAGAGGAAACCTACAGGAACAGCTGATTTTATTCTGAAATAATCAGAATCATGACAATTTAACACAGGTGGGGGCCAGTTAACTTGGTGTTTGATTTTGAGGGTGATTGGTTACAGCTGAGCTAATTACCTCTGTCACCGAAGGTGAAGGAGGTTATGTTTTCACTACTTTCTGTCTGTTCATTTGTTTGTTTGTGTCCAGGATATCTCAAAAAGTTGTGGACGGATTTGGATGAAATTTTGTGGGCAGGCTCGGTATGTAATAAGGACGAAATGATTAGATTTTGGTGAAAATCTAGATCAGGATTCGGATCTGAGGACTATATTTTTTTAAGTGATTCTTCACCATTAAGAGATCGGGCCAAAAATGATATTAAGCACGATATCTCAAAAAGTTGTGAATGGATTCGGATTAAACTTGATGGACAGGTTGGGTGTGTGACAGGGAAGAATTGATTCAATTTTGGTGAAGATCTGGATCTGGATCCGACTACTATAATTTTTAAAGTGATTCTTCACCATTGAGAGATTGGGCTAAAAATGATATAGTACTGTGTCGCATGATATTTTAACCTCCGCCATCGAAGATGGACGGAGGTTACTGTTTTCACCCCTGTCTGTTTGTTTGTTTGTTTGTGAACAGTATTACGGAAAAACTCCTGGATGATTTCGACGAAACTTGGTGGGGGATTAGGTATGGTCCAAGGACATGCCATTAGATTTTGGACTTGTCCAAAAAAACTTAGAATTTTTGCAACTTTTTTCAAAAAAATTTCGATTTTATTTGAAAAATATTTGAATTTTTTTTTGCATTTCTACATGTTTTAAGTGATTTCCAACCCCCCCCCCCCAAAAAAAAATTTGTTAGAGAAAAAAAAACAAATTTTGCACCTTTTTTTTCAAAAAATTTCGATTTTATTTTTTTGCCATTTCTACATGCACGTCGATCTATTTAGTTTATTCAATCGTGGTTCAGTAGAGTCTGATCCGTTTTGAGCCTACAATGAATAGGATATCAGGTTCACTTAAGTGACCCAGCAGTATTGGCGGCGAGGTTTTGCACTCTACCGAGTGCTCCCCCTCTAGTTCAAAAAGTATTGGACCCGATATGTTCTCGTAGAACAGGCATTACGTGGCGGAGTATGCGCTCTACCGAGTACCCTTGTCATTTACAATTGCTATTATCAGGGGGTGGACACTTATCCAACCAAGATATTCGAGTTTTGTATTTTAAATTAATTTTCTGAAATTTGTACATTTTCATGTGGGACTGTATTCCTTTTTTGCCTGCTCATTTGAGGTCTTCCTCAAGTTCACCTGTTGGCTTTCACTAATGGCTGTCAAGAACAAAAAGCAATCTGTGCAGATTATACCAACTTCAGTTTGACTTCATTAGTTGATGGTGGAGTTCAGAAGGCACGATTAATGTGTAATGGAAATGATTCACTGAAGCTTTCAAAGCTGAGTACTGTATTCATTTATATAAGATTCACCTTAAAGCCTGGAAGGAAAAGGATCCCAACTTCTGAAATGCCAGAAATTATATCTCAGTAGAGCATTTTAACAGCAGGGGTAAAAATAGGACCGTGCATCCTGAAGCTCACATATATCAGGAGCAACAGGCACTCAAACCCCCCTTAGACCCTGATTTTTGTTTTTTTTTAATGCCATGAACAATCTTTGGTACATCATCGGTGATGAAGGTAGTGGTCAAGTTTCATCGAAATTGTGTGTGTAGTTTTGGAGAAGGGCAAATACTTATTTTGTGGGGTCCAGCCCCCCTTAATGAGCGCAGATTTTGATGTGGTCATTAAACTTCATTACGCATCAAGATATGAAGCTTGTGGTCAAGTTTCATCAAAATCGTTTCCTTGGTTCATGCGATAATGACTGAAGTGTTTTCGGACTCACTGACTGACTGACCGAGCTGCTCGGACACTGCTCAATCACAATAGCTCACCGGACTAAAGTCCAGGTGAGCTAAAATGTACTTGAAGCCTCATACGCATTGTTGCTGTGTACAAGGAAGAAGCCAAATACCATCGGGGAAACTCGATTGAAGCCGTGTGTTTTGAAGATGGCTAACCACGTTCTCGGAGTGGACACCGAAAGAAAACTTCAACAGATATCCTTCTCTAATAACATTATGCAGCACTTCGGAAATGTCCATGGCTATCAAGGAGGAGGCGAGCAATGATATAACAGCTGCTCCATTCGGGTTGTTCTCACTTCAGTTAGATGAGTCCACAGGTGTTGCGTCCTTCTCTCAACTGCTCGTCTTCATTCTGGACATCCATGTAGGAAAGTTCAAAGAAGAACACTCTTTTTTTGTTCCCTTCTCGAGACCACCATGAAAGCTGAAGACGTGAAGGAGAAGGTAATTGAATACTTCAAACAGGTATGTTTTTCATGGGAAAATCTGTGTGGAGTGTGCACTAACTGTGCACCTGCGATGCTGGGCTCAATCTTGGTTTCAGAACAAGATGGAAGAGGTAGCTCCAAAGGCTAAAAAGATGCACTGCATGAATCGCCAGAAAGCTCTGGCATCCAGAACCCTTCCCACGTCACTGTAATGGGCTTTAAACGGAGTCGTTAGGATTGTGAATTCCGTCAAATCTACGGCTGTCGACTCACGCCTTTTCAAGTTGTGCAAAGACATGGTGTGGTGGATTTACAGCCTTGTGTATTCATACACAGTGTGGAATAAAATAGTTCCTGGCCCGCCACTTCCCGTCCCTGTCACGATTCAGTCGAGCTCCACTTAATCCTATCGCATATGTAATAAACTGGCGACGAGGATGGGATTTCTTTGCTACGGTAAAGTTATTTGAACTATGCAGAGCTGCTGTGCAACTCCGAGGCCCATTGAGCTTCGCTTGAACAGAAAGACAACATTGGGGCCTGGAGTGTTGAAGGCCTTGGAACTCAGACTGCGAGTGAGCGCCATTTGTGTTGCGTCACGAAAATATTGCAGGCTATATCAGCAGCATTGATGAAGGGCAGAAAGACTGGCTAGCATATTCGGAGAGGCTGGAGCAGTATTTTCTGGTGAATGGCATTGCTAGTGAAAGACCGGTGCCAGCATTTTTTTGCATCGTTGGCAGCAAAATGGACGGGCTGCTTCGGAATCTCACTGCGCCAGACAAGCCATGCACAAAGCCTTATAGGGAATTGGTGAAAATTCTCCAGGATCATTTATGCCCAAAGCCCAGCATTATTGAACAGCAATTTCGATTCCACAAACGTGATCAATGTGACGGAGAATCGATCTGTGATTTTGTCGTCGAGTTGAAAAGGTTGTCTCAGCACTGCGACTTTGGGGACAATCTAAATGACACACTACGAGACAGGCTCATCTGCGGATTGACGAGTTAAATTATTCAGAAGCGCCTGTTGTCGGAAAGTGATGTTAGTTTCTGGAGAACTGTTGAACTAGCGATTGTCATGCAAACGACTGCAAAAGACTGTGGAGTTACGGAATAAGGGAGGACCCGAGACCCACAAGATGTTCAGATGGAGAACATTTGCAAATTTTGGGACTGGTCTTGCAGAGCCTAGAGCAGCACAACTTTTGGGTAAACCCAGACAAATGACTGTTCCTCAAAGAAAAGCTAACCTATTGTGCGCATGACATCACTGCGGAAGGGTTAAGTATGACATCTGACAAAGTTAAGGTGATGGCCGAAGCATCGAAGCACCAAAGCCGAAAGTTGTCTCACAAGTTCGCTCCTTCTTTGGGTTGGTGAACGATAAATAATCATCGTTTCTCCCAAATTTGTCTCCCAAAGTTGTAATGACCGTTTCTCCCAAACCCAAATCGTTTCTCCCAAATTTGTCAACACTTCTCCATCAGTTGCACCAGCTACGACAGAAAGGAAACAAATGGAGTTGGACAAAGGCTTGCGAGAAGGAATTTATGCAAGTAAAAATGCTGATCACTTCTGACGTAGTACTTATGCATTATGATCCGAACAGATCTCTATGACTTGCCAGTGATGCGTCACCATATGGTCTATGGAGCGTACTCTCTCATGTCATGGAAGATGGTGAGGAACGGCAAACAGCATTTGCATCCAGGTCATTACCCTCATCAGAGAAAAATTACTCACAGATAGATAAGGAGGCATTGGTTCTTATCCGGGGAGTAAAAAAAATTTCACCATTATGTTTTTGGCAGGACGTTTACCATGACCATGTGGTCATGGACCACAAACCCCTGCTATCTATCCCCCACAGATGGTAGTGGGTAGTGATTCATCTGAAGTAAGGAATTTATCGACACCTTGAAATCCCCACAAAGCCCAATATCTCCATTTTGCTTCACAACAGGGACGATGGGCAAGGCCCATTCACTCAATTCTACCTTAGAGATAATACCTGCCTGTTCCAATCATTGAAGTTGAGCGTCTATTTTTGGACATAATGCATATGGAGCTGGCCTAGTCTTGTGATACACTGGCCTACTGTTCGTCTTTAAGCTCAACCTTCCTCTCGTGCCTCTCAGAGTTCCAATTTCATCCCCGAAAACCTCAGAGTACTGGTTGAGCAAGTGTTTCAGTTGAGCATCAGTCGACAGGCATTGACTTCACAGTGTGCCAGTCGAGCTTGATCTTCCACAGCCAGTCTCTTCCCAACAAGGCTGGGCCTTAGTGTCCACAACATAAAAATCCAGCGGATAAGATTGGTTATTGTACTCTACCTGCACACACAGCTTGCCTTTGGGGGGAAATCCCATCGAAATGACGGGTGCACAAAACTAAATACAACACAGAGGATTACAACACACAAAAAGTTATGGATTATGTGCAATGAATTATTTGAAATAAGGTAATGGGAAAGGGGAATGGGTTGGAACAAGGTTCTAAACATGAACGGGTCAAAACGTTCGGCAGAATTTCTGTGCTTCACTTCAGGTGTTAATGCGACATGCACAAACACATGGGATATAAATAATCACAGCCTCGATTGCTACTGAAAAAACAACAAAAAAACGGAGGCAGTGGAAGACACCGCCTCCTTCGCTTTGGAAATAATAATTTTTAAAAAACGCAGGCAGTGTATAAGCACACAACGCCGGCTTGATAGCTCGATGCCTTGGAGAAAAAAACAGCTCGGGTTAAGTAATGAAGCCAAAACATGACTATTGCATGTGTGCATATATCATACATCATGTTTATATAGCTTGGATTGATTCCAATTCCAATGGGCCTATAGGCTGGAAGGCTTGAAGCCTGGGGCCTAAACAAACCGTGTCCCTCAGAACACCTGTGATGCCGATGGGCTTCAACCTGTCGACATTTGTGGTTGCTTTTAACGGTCGCTTTTGTCTTTTTCACACTGTCGAGAAAAGTTAGAGGGAAGGCATGGCGATTGTGAATATAACACTTCTGAATATGTCTTGGGCCTACTGTAGCAGCAAAATGGTGGAGGTATGATATATTTTTTTCAGGGGTGGAGATTCCAATTGTTGGTGGGGTCAGGAGAGCTGTCCAAGCAATGGGTTTAAGGCAGTCCTTCGATAGTCCGCCCACTGATTTACTCGTATGTACATGCTGACATACATACATGCCCACATGCAGAGTCCGAACACACACAGTTTGGCTATTTAGATGTCGATGTCATTGGTTGTCCAAACTCCAAAGGCAATTTCGAGGTTTTCATTCCTGACAGTTTGTGGCTGTATCCTTCTTATCCTCATTGTGTGTCCTACCCTAGCCCTCATCCTTATCTGCATCCATTATTTGTCCAAGTTGAAGTAATCGTGATAAGGCGTACAGATGAGTCGTAGACTAGGGTAGAAAAGAGTCTCAAAAGTTTTAATATGAACACCGTCGGAGTCACCCAATCATCGACTGCCCTCGGTACACGTATCCCACCGCATCACCGGAGTATCAAAGAGGTTCCATGGTATCACTACACAAGTCTCCCTCTGGTTTTTTTTTCCCCTCGTTCCTGCTGTTGGTGTGTTTCCTCTTCTTTCTTTTATTCCTTTTGTTCTGTTACGTCCTGATCCGTTTTATGTTCTAGCTCCTCGATGAGCCTCGACTTTGTTCCAGTTTGCCACGTACTGCACAGTTTTCTTTTTACACACTTTCCTACAGTGACATTTTTACAGTTTATCTTTCGTTGAATGAAAAGTAAGAATCTATCTCAACTCAATAAACCGTGTTGGACATGCTGTTTAAAATGGAACATTGATTGATACCACCGATGTTTATAAAACCTGTGAAGGTATTTTATATTTGAACTAGTCACGTGATGTCTGAGAAGCAATTGTGGAGGGTAGTATTGCTGGGAAATGTCATTAACGTGTAAAGTCCAAAGGTATTTACATGACGCGTGTTCAGAGACAAGAACGACCTTCTATCTTCTATTGATCGTGTTGCTCGTTAGTTACAGGTTACGTCACAGAACAAGCGGTTCACAAGGATCTTCAACTCATCCTCACCTGGATTGTTGGTACCGGTCCGATTTAAATTTAAATATTTTCATTTGTTTTCCTCAAACGGTCTTTGTGTTAAGATTTGTATGAAAATGAAACATTTTATCAGTGATATGATCATCGATGTGTAAGTACCGTTCGGTTGGGTTTTAATTTTGATAAATCCAACAGCCCGGACGATGGTCTATGGTGAGTCATCTTCAGATCTTCAAACACACATTACTCTGCAATTTTTTTACATCGTTTTGAATATTTATCTTTTGAAAATGTTTCAGAGATTACATGTAAACAAAGGAATGATTGGTATGGTGGAGGGAAAGTATTATATACAGAATATCAGGTTTGTGTTGTTCATGGAGTGAGTCACAGTTTCGATGCATTGTTGAGTGATTCGAGGAGAGAGGAGATATTTGATTGGGACTGAAGGAGACGGAAATCTATACATTATAAAAGAGGGGATTGGGGGGACGGGGTGTGGTAGAGATGTTTAAGATAATGAAGGGTTGATAGATAAGTGCGGAAGAGTTTTTAACAGAATGGAGAATGACAGAACCAGAGGTCACACCCTGAGAGAAAGTAAAAGTAGAGTCAAGGAGGTGTGAGGTTGGGGTGTTTCACTCAGATAGCAGTTAATACATCAAAAGGTCTCCCTGGAAAGTTAGTGGCAGTGGAAACAGTAAATACATTTTATATGAATTTACAGAGGTACATAAATGCTTAAGGTACTGAAGATAGAGGGTGGAGTTTACTTTTCAGCGGTGCCAAATTATCCTACTTTTACATCATTAACTTTGTTCCATTTACTTGTCCGAGCAACTCCAGTAGTGTAGGCATGGCTTTTATCTGGTTTCTAACCAGTTGTTTTGCCCCCACACTATTATCGGACACTCGGACCACCCCCTCGAGGGACGAGCGCCGAGGAAGGATTTAACGGAAGTGTGACGACCCTTTCCGACCTGACAGTTCACTATTTCCACCGTCGTGGAAATGATTCAGGACTTAAGTTTCACTGGAGTTGAACCGAATTCTCAGCCCGATCTTCCGTGATGCATCTCCTCTCTTGACTCAGAGCTTCGTGCCATGCCCTATCTTCAGTGGGTTTTCACGCCTTTCAATCATGGGACTACTATCATCGAACCCCTTTTAGTGAGCAGCATATTCCCATGAGCACTGGTCATTTATGACACCTGAGTCACTGAGTGGATGAAATTATTTCATGGACACGATGCCAAATTGACCCAATGGTGATACGCCATTTCTTGCTTCTTTTTGAACTTGTGACTATTCACCCACACTCAAGTTTAACAGCTTATGGGACACCGCTCAGACTGGACAAAGTCATCAACCTTTAGTGGTGATAGTAGAAGTTCATAACTCGATTTTCTAAGGGTACATCTATATTTTCTAAGGGTACATGTATCCATGGTTGGACACCTGTGTTGTGATTGTGAAGAGTGTGAGAAGGTATTGTCAAAAGGTGGATGTGTTGGCTGTGTTTGTTCATTCCTCACCCTACAACCATCTTAATCCATAAAACAACTATCACTCATAAAACAATTAAATTAACAAAGATGCAAATCTTCATCGACGACACATCACACCTTAAAATGTGACGTTAATATTTTGAATTTAAATAACTAAATAACTAAGTAAAAAAAACAAATAAGTGTTGCAGGTATATAATCAAGGTTGGATATCTGCAGGGCTGATGGTAAAGTGGACAAATAAATGAATAAATAATTATTAAAGGTGCTATGTTGGTGGCGATGATGGAATTGTGTGCATTGTTAAATAAATAAATAATTCAACTTAGCATGACGGTTGTACAGGGATGACACAAAGTCCCTCTGCAGTGAAGTTACGACACACCTGTATGTTTCTCTCCAACATTTGAATCATGAGTGTTAAAATGCCCCAAGAGAGCTTTGCAAGCAGCTTCAGGTGTGTGTTTCCAGGTCCTTATCACGGAGTTCATTGATGTGTCCAGGCTTAAATGCCTTTGTAGAGACTCGTTATTTGTTTTCTTTACATTTGCTTATGACGGTAATTAGGTCTTGATAATAAAGGAACCCATGTGAATATTATTGGCCAATGGGTGTTGTGGAAACAGAGGTTACCTGGGCTCATCTCGCGGTGTGTCTCAGCTCAACGATGTATCCTTTCTGTGCAGGACGTTTTAGTTGATTTCAAGAGTCACGTTGCACAATATTTAATACTGATTTTTATTCTACACCAGCATGACCATTGAGTGAAGTGGAATTTGTTTGTTTGGCTGAGCAACCACGCTGACGACAAACGAACACTTTCTTTCTTTGCATCCGAAGCCGTCTTGAGGCCTCTTATCGACACCAAGGAATCGTACCTTCATAAACAGATGGAGGGAGGACAGGAAGGATTTTTCATCATCCTGATTCATTTGAAGCACGTCAATGGATTTTTAACTGTGAGAGTTTTCTTTTTGTCCTGGTATACATGCCATTTGCAGAAGAGGTGTTCTTCGCGAAAACTATGGCGGGCGATTGTCAGCACCAGGAACAAATTACAAATATGTTATTGTCAACTCCCCAACTCATCCACTAATTTTTGTTATAATATGTCTACAACCTTATGAAATAGTGTGCCATATATCGTTTTTGGCCTCATCTCTCAATGGTGAAGAATATCTGAGAAAATTTAGAAATTCTCTTACCTGGATCCAGATCCGGACCTTCACCAAAAATCGAATAATTTCATCAAATAGCCGGAAAACACCATCTGTCCAATCTCAAGAATGAACATTGAAACTTGTCTCCCTCCTCTAAAACCTGGTGGCACCTTGTCAAGTCTGTCTCTGGAGTATGCTCCCCATCCATCCCTTCCCTCACTTCAAATGGCACCACAGCCGAATCCACTCATGGGAAGGCGGAATGCCTCTTCTGTGTTTTTGGTTAAAATCTTATGTCCGAACCCCTCACCCTCGGTACTTTTTTTCCATTCGACGCTGAGCTTTTTCTATTCGAACGTGGGGCTTTTTGCATTCCACACGGGGGCTTTTCGTCCTATTCCTGTGGGGCGTTTTCGTCATTCTGCCCGGAGCCTTTTCGTCCATCCCGTGGGCCTTTCGTCATCTGTGATGCTTTTCGTCCATTCCTGTGATGCCTTTTCGTCATTCCCCGCGGGGCTTTTTCATCCATTCCTGTGATGCCTTTTCGTCCATTCCTGTGATGCCTTTTCATCCATTCCGCGGGGCCTTTTCGTGCAGTCCATGCAGAGCCTTTTCGTTCATTCCTCGTGGTGCTTTTCGTTCATTCCTCGTGGTGCCTTTTCGTCCATTTCTCGCGGGGCCTTTTCGTCCATTCCCACGGGGCCTTTTCGTCATTTCTCGCGGGGCCTTTTCGTCCATTCCTGGGGCCTTTTCTGTCCATTTCTCGCGGGCTTTCGTCCATTTCCGCGGGGCCTTTTCGCCATTCCGGTGGGCCTTTTTCCATTTCGGTGGGCCTTTTCATCCATTTCCCAGGAGCCTTTTCGTCCATTTCTGTAGGACTTTTCTCTGCCACATGGATTTTTCATTTGCCACTATCCAAGATGAGCAGAACTGAAAATAAGAAAGAGCAATTTAATTTTTATGTGGTGTAGCTGCTTCACTATTTGGTATGTCTTCCTTCCATCCACCCATTCCTCAAAAATGAAGAAGACTTTTCTAACCCACCGTGTTTTGTTAGTTTTTGGCTTTTCTTATTTCATACTAAAAATGCCCAACTCCACGGGCCTAATCGTCGCCATTCCCACGGGCTTTTTCATCCATTCCCTGGGGCCATGGGGGCTTTTCCTTTTTTTTCCTGTCTTCGGACAGGGCTAATTTTGTCTATTTTGCATCCCTTAGCTGTACTGAGTGTTTCAATGGGGTGGGGGGGGGGAGGCTTTTGTTATTGACTGTTGAGCCTCAAGTGTTATTGAGAAGGTCTAACCAGGTCTAGTTCTTGGGCAGAAGGTTCTAATGGGGTCTATAGGTCTTTGGTGTAAGGGTCTAAGGGTTATAAACGGTGTTTTGGGTCTTAATGGGTTATAGGTTGTAACCCCCCCCCCATCCAACTCCCCACCCCTTCCTCACTTCAAGGTACCATGGCTGACTACACTTCTGAAAAGCCGAATGCCTCAATTCTGTGTGCTTCAAATCTTTCTCCCTCACCTCTCTCTCTATTGCCACCATTCCCAGTCATACCCAACTGCTCCTGAATTCTGTGTCTTTTGCATCTGAGAAGGTAGAAAAGTTTCTGGCAAACCTCAACTCTGACTCTACAACTGGACCGGATGGCATCAGCTCACTTGTCGTAAAAACCTGCTCTGCTGCTCTTACACTTCCTCTCTCTGCCCTTTTTCACCTTGTCATTTATCATAGGTCACCTTCCATCTGCTTGTAAATCCACCAACATCACTGCATTACATCAAAGGTGCAAAAATGGATCCCCTTAACTACAGACCAATTAGCTTGCTTTCAATCATCAGCAAGGTCATGGAATCCATCATCGCATGTCGAGGTGGCGTTTGGGGCATGCAACCCATGCATTTGCGTAGAGGCCTTCAGGAAACGAGGGGCCCCCACATGACAGATCATGGTTCACAATCTTTTGAGATGAGCCCCCACTGGTGGGGTCTCACTTTGCCAAAAAAACATACTGTATTGTACTTTGTGAGTGATGAAAACCACAGCGCAAAGGGAATGCTCCATCTCAGCGAAAAGAAGCACAGTCACGTAATGAATCAATAAAATTGTTTTCCCTGATGTTGAATGAGCGACAGGACGATTACAAAATTAGGGGCGAGGTTAGTGCAGAAACCAAGTGGAATAATAACGATGTTTAATGTATCCAAATGCAACAATAATCACAATAAAATTTGTATAGAGTCCTCATATTGGTACATATCCATATTGTTTAGCAAGTTCACATGACAATTTATTGTATGATCACAAAACACACCATTCATTAGTAAATGGACTAACCATGCACACGGCGAAACGTTGTGATTGAAAAAAAATCAGAATGTTTCAAAGCACCTGTCCTAAGGATGAAACAAAATTACCTGGCTATCATGTGATCAACTGCTTTTTAACTGTAAGACCCATGACCCCCTTCGACCCCAAACACCTTTCGACCTAAACCCCAAAGACCCGACCTAAT
>CM068965.1:79404851-79442559 GCA_035128595.1 Eptatretus atami | reverse complement strand
ATCATAATCATAGTCAAACAATGTGCATAATCATAATCATAGTCAAACAACATGCATAATCATAATCATAATCAAACAATGTGCATAATCATAATCATCGTCAAACAACATTCATAATCATAATCAAACAACATGCATAATCATAATCCAATAACATGCATAATCACAATCCAACAACGTGCATAATTATAATCCAATAAACGCATAATCTAGTCAAACAACTGGCATAATCATAATCATCGTCAAACAACATGCATAATCATAATCATAGTCAAACATGTGCATAATCATAATCTCACTCATGAGTCAAACAACATGCATAATCATAATCATAGTCAAACAATGTGCATAATCATAATCATCGTCAAACAACGTGCATAATCATAATCCAATAACATGCATAATCACAATCCAACAACGTGCATAAGTATAATCCAATAACACGCATAATCATAGTCAAACAACAAGCATAATCATAATCATCGTCAAACAACATGCATAATCATAATCATAGTCAAACAACGTGCATAATCATAATCATCGTCAAACAACATGCATAATCATAATCATAGTCAAACAACGTGCATAATCATAATCATCGTCAAACAACGTGCATAATCATAATCATAGTCAAACAATGTGCATAATCCTAATCATAGTCAAACAACATGCATAATCATAATCATAGTCAAACAAAGTGCATAATCATAATACAATAACATGCATAATCACAATCCAACAACGTGCATAATTACAATCCAACAACATGCATAATCATAATCATAATCAAAAAACATGCATAATCACAATCCAACAACGTGCATAATCATAATCATAATCAAAAAACATGCATAATCACAATCCAACAACGTGCATAATCATAATCCAATAACATGCATACTCATAGTCAAACAACGTGCATAATCATAATAATTATCAAAAAACATGCATAATCATAATCATAGTCAAACAATGTGCATAATCCTAATCAGAGTCAAACAATGTGCATAATCATAATAAAAAAACATGCATAATCACAATCCAACAACATGCATAATGATGATCAAACAACGTGCATAATGATAATATAATCAAACAACGTGCATAATCATAATCAAAAAAACATGCATAATCACAATCCAACAATGTGCATAATGATAATCAAACAACGTGCATAATCATAATCAAACAACGTTCATAATCATAATAAAAAAACATGCATAATCACAATCCAACAATGTGCATAATGATAATAATCAAACAACGTTCATAATCATAATCAAACAACATGCATAATCATAATTGAACAAGTAAAGAAAGACATAAAATGTCATGGCCCCCGTTGTTTTCGTAATTTTGCTGCATGGAGTTAAAGAGCTCGCCCACATATTTATTTATAACTAAAATGGCCACTAGTGTACTAGTCTACTAGTCGGCTATCTTTGATCAGATCGCAAAATATAGTGAGCGGCATGTGGATGCCATCATGGACTGTGCTTGTGCCAAGTGTGAACAAAATCAGAACATGCATGTCTGAGAAATGGTTGGGGACACATTTAAGGATCAAAATAGCCACCAGTTGACCATCTTGGATCTGATCTCCAAAAAAAAAGAAGCATGATTCGCATTCTGTATGTAAGACATCAATCGTTATCTGTGTGCCAAGTTTGAACAACATCAGTAAATGCATGTCCGAGAAATGGTTGAGGACGTGTGCGACACCGAGGGGTCTTTTTTACAACTCAAACGGCCGCCAGTCGGCCATCTTAGATCTGATGTTGAAAAAAAAATGACATGCATATGTATACATTATGTGGTGTCTTTTTGCAAAATACGATGAAAATCGGTCCATACATGTCTAAGATATGGTTGCGAACACACACACGCACACGCGCACACGCACGCACGCACGCACGCATGGATGCGAAAATCAAGACCAAATCCAAAAGCCCCATTTCGGACGAAGTCCAATGGGGGCTAATAACGTGCATAATGATCATGAAACAACATGCATAACTAGAAGGGCACGCGGTAGAGCGCATACCACCTGTAATGCCTGATCCACGAGAACATATCTGACCAAATACATTTTTGAAATATCATGCCATGTATCGTTTTTGAGCCCTATCTCTCAATGGTGAAGAAGAACCTGAAAAATTCTAGTCGTAGGATCCGGATCCGGATCTTCACCAAAATCGAATCAATTTGCCGTGGTCACACCCCCAAGTTTCATCCGAATCTATCCAGCAACTCTTTTTGAGATATCTTGCTATATATCCTTTTTCGCCCTATCTTTCAATGGTGAAAATACTTAAAATATTCTAGTAGTCGGATCCGGATCTTCACCAAAATCTAAGCAGTTCGTCCTGGTCACACACCCAACCTGTCCACAAAATTTCATCTGGATCCGTCCATACTTTTTGAGATATCCTGGACACAGACAGACATAAAGGGGTGAAAACATAACCTCCTTCACCCTTCGATAATCAAACTACATGCATAATCATAATCCAACAAAATGCATAATCATAATCCAACAGAAAAGGTATTTATTGATAGAATTTCCCACGTTCGTGCATTTGCACTTTGTGTTTCTTGACGTGTTTGCCTCGTGATGTGCAGGTGCAATACCTATCCAGGTGTAACAAGCTCAGAGACTTCGACCTCAGTAACCCACTGACAGATTTATGAGAAGGAAGAGCTTCCTTGGACGGCTGACTATTATTTGCTGAACTTCATAACATGAGTGGTGACTTATGTGCATCATAACTTTGTGTTTTTGCACATTTTAATGCGGGTCTGCATTCTGTTTTGCTGTTTACTAAATCCCTTGCATCGGCTGATTACTTCTTAATCATGCTTGCATGAGTGGTTGACTTGTTCTTGATAACAACTTTGTGTTTATGAACATTTTCATGTGGCACTGTGTTCCTTATTTGCCTGCTAATTTGAGGTCTGCCTCAAATTCACCTTTCGGATTTCACAAATGGCTGTCAAGAATGAAAGAGCATCTGGCTACTAGAATTTTTAAAGTGATTCATCACCATTCAGAGATGGGGCCAAAAACGATATATAGCATGATATCTCAAAAAGCTGTATGCCTGGTGTTGGCTTAATGGTGAGGGTGGGGGCTTTGGATCCTAGGGTCCTGAGTTCAAATCCCGTTTGGCTGTTGAATTAATACCAGGTGGGGTTAATACCATCCTTCCGAAGTCGGCAAAATGAGTGCCAGCATGCTGGTATACTGTGTTGGAGTGTCGACCCCTCCAGGATTGCGCCCAATAGCCAAAGAGACTGCTTCGGCAGCACCAATGCTCTGCACAGAGTATGGTCCCAATCTCCTCCTCCTCCTCCTCAAAAATTTGTGGACACATTCGGACAATACTATGTGGACAGGTTGGGTGTGTGACAAGGACGAATTGATTCGATTTTCGTGAAGATCTGAATCTGTATACAGGTATACAGGAATTATTTAATTTTAAAGTGATTCTTCACCATTGAGAGATAAGCCTGGTGTTGGCTTAATGGTTTGGGTGGCTGGCTTGGGATCTCAGGGTTGTGTGTTTGAGCCCTGGTGGCTGCTGAATTATCACCAGGTGGGGTTAACTCAGTCTGTCATCTTTCCAAGGTTGGTGAAATGAGTACCAGTGTACTGGTATAGGAGCACAGCATCAGCAGCATAGTTGCGCCCCCAACAAAATGAGAGTGAAGCTGTCAAAAGCAAGAAGAAGACCATTGAGAGATGGGGCCAAAAACGATATATAGCATGATATTTCAAAAGTATGTCATCCAGACCAGATATGTGACGTAATGAATCGATTAAAAATGTTTTCCCTGATGTTTAACTCGACAGGATTACTGGAAAATTAAGGAGTAAGGGGAGGTTAACAGAGAAAGTTCTGGGTTTGGACTTCCAGTTCTGGTTTGGAGCGTCGCAGGTCTCCTTCAGGGCTCTCTGCTGACGATCTCAAGGTAAGTTTCCGGTCATTATCTGTCCCATTTTAACTGTTTATTTTCTCACCGACATGTTACTGTGTGTTCCTAGTTCGGTTTTGTTTCAAAAATCGTGCTATTTTGTGAGTTTTTTGTCGACCTTGTCTTAACGGGTGCTTGAGGCCTACCCATCGTTCCCCGGTGTACGAACATGTTTATTTGTATTTTCTCCCCATTACCTTAAATTTCTATCTTCCTCACTTTCCAACATCCCCCATCCCTCCCAACTAAACACTATTTCTTGTCTTAAATCCCCCCCCAAAAAAAACTACTTTCTCCTTACACACTCACAAGTCTCGATCCTTCTTCTTCTTCTTCTTCCCCTTCTTCCTTCTTCCTCTTGCCGGCACACCATCTTTATTCTACTGAGCTGACCCTCTCCTGCCATTACCTTCACGATTTCTTCCGATCTACAACCTTCCATTTCCGAATCTTACCTGTTCTTCAAAAATACATCAATCAAAAAATAATAATCTTCCTTGTATCCTTTCGATCTCGACACCTCCCGTAACCACGTGTCTCTCTCGACTCTTCCTGGTACTTTTCATCGACCCAGCAGCTTCACACTGTGTTTACCGTTCCAAATTCACCACACATTTTCACGATTTTACTTCATCCTTCCCTTTTCCAAATGTTATGCAATCCTTATTTAAAATAAATAATTTCACTTTTGACTATACACCTCCCGTAACCAAGTGCTTCTCCCGTAACCACGTGATCTGTTTACACCCCCTGCATTTACCGATCCAATTTCACCATTCACCTCAACAATTTTTTCTACAACACTTCCATGACCTAATCTGATGAAAACTCTCTCAAACAATAATAATAATAATAAAAACGATCTCTTATAATGCTTCATCTTCCTCTTTCACACGGTGGTACTCTTTACTGTATCATAATGCACTAATCTTCCACTATGAAAACAGACTGCTCTCATTCGACCTCTCCTTCACACCTTGCCAAAAAATCCAACTGTTACAGCGTTTCTTCTCTCCATTCTCTGAATTCGCCTTTATGGCATCCATCAAGAAATGTGTTTAATCGCATCTCTGACCTAAAACTTTTTTAAAAACCCCATGTTTGCTATGAATGTTTACTTTCCATCACCATTCTTTTTTCAAATTTCAGTGCCAACTCACCATTCTCACCCCTCCCTTCAAAGCAACCATCACACTCTTCTCCCTCCAAGCCTCCCTCTCACCTTGCTCAAAACTCCCCCCTTCGCCATTCTCCCTCAACTCTCCCCACTCACCCTTCTCCCACCATTCACCCCCTTCACTCACCCTTCTCAAAGTTGCCCTTTCTCTCATCCCCAAAGCTGCCTCCTTCCACTGCTCTCTCACCTCCATCTCTTCACTCCACCTCCTCAAATCCTCAACTGCCTTCTGCCCCCCTCTCTTGTCCCCCTCTTCCCCCAGCACCACAGAAGCCTTTTCTCCTCCTCACCGGCCCCTCCCCTAGCTATTCTGCAATCCCCCACACTCTTTCAACAACCCTCCTTAACCCTCCCCCCTCATCCCTTGTCCTACCCTCCCTCCCCTCACCCCTGCACCGCAACCTCCTCCTCTCCCTCTTCATTAACAGTGTGGACCTCAAATATCTGGGACCTCGCTCAAATCTTTCAGATCTTTCCATCCAGGTTGCCACTGACAAACCAGACATAATTGCCTAACAGAAACTTTCCTCCCCCAAGACGTGTCTGACTCCCAAGTATCTCTCCCTGGTTACTCCTCCTCCGGTATTGACAGACTGAGCCTCGTCCTGGTGGAGAAGTTGCTCTCTTCATGAAAGACTCTATTCCTCACTCTCCATGCACTGCCCTCACTCCCCCACACCCCCAGGAATACCTCTGGCTATGGCTTCCCCTCCACTCCACCTCATGTTTATATGTGTACTGTACCGTCCACCTAACAGTGATGACTCCATCTACACGTCACTATCCGAAAACATGGACCAACTTCTATCCTCTCATCCAAACTCTCTCTTCCTCATATGTGGCGATTTCAATTGTCATCATGCCAGTTGGCTAGGTGTGGGTACCTCCCTCACGTGTCATGGCACTTCAGCAAAAGCTTTCTGTGACTCATTGGACTGACTCAATCGGTCAATTTCCCGACCCGGATCTCAACCAATGGTACTCCATCTCTTCTGGATCTGATTTTGACACATTCCCTGACAATATCTGCTGCTCTTCCTCCACTCCAATCGGTTCTTCTGACCACGTCCTTGTCAAGTGGACATCTCTCTGCTATTATCAGAGAACCACCTCACCGCCGTCGAGTCTGGCATTTCACTCAAGCCGACTGGCAGGGTCTCCAAGCAGTCATCAAACTTATAGACTGGTCTCCTATCGCTACTTTTCTCCAACATCAACACATCCTGGAATTCTTTCAAAGAAACTTGCTCTCCTCATGCACAGATTTATCCCCCCTCATCTTCAGTTGTCCTACCCTTCCTCCCGCCCTTGGTTCACTGAAGCTTGTGGAGAGGCAGTTTCCTGAAACAACTTGCCTTTGCCTCATGGAAAGCAAACCCAACTGAGGGTAATCTCAGTTCCTTCCATAAGGCCTCAGAACAAGTGTGTATCTACCCTCAGGAGAGCCAGAAAACAACATACTTTCTAAGCTCAAATCTGAACTTTCAAACCTCTCTCCCTCCTCCAAAATCCTGGTGGCCCTCTCTCCCCCTCAAATCAAAATCTGTTTCTCTGGTGTATGTTCCCCCCTCCATCCCTCCCTTACCTCAAATGGCCGACAGACTGATACCCGACGTGAAAAAGGCTAAATGCCTAAACTCGGTGTTTGCAGCTAAATCTTGTGTCCAAAACCCATCGCTTTCCTCTACCCACCTTACTCAGTCGCACTCAACTGTCCCTGAACTCTGTGTCCTTTTCTCTGACAAGGTGGAGAGCTTGCTGTCAAACCTCGACTCAGATTCTGCAACCGGTCCAGACGGCATCAGCCCACGTGTCCTAAAAACCTGCTCTTCTGCGCTTGCTCACCCTCTCTTTGTTATATTCACCCTCTCATTTGCTCAAGGTCATCTGCCATCTGCTTGGAAATCAGCAAACATTACTGCCCTGCATAAAAAAGGTGCAAAAACAGATCACTGCAACAACAGACCAATCAGCCTTCTGCCAATCATCAGCAAGGTTATGGAATCCATCATCGCTTCAGACATTAAATCCTTCCTTCTCCAATGGCTTGATTTCCGATCATCAATTGGTTTCAGACCAGTTCACTCTACCCTGGATATGCTGCTTCTGCTCTCCCAACAATCGATGGAGGTCCTCAATGCCAGACATGAAATCAGAGCCATATTGGGCCATCTCAAAATTTTTTGATGGCAGTGGAAAATGGCTGCCATAGCCATCAGCGGCTGAAATTTAAGATGGCCCAATATCCAAATCTGTTCATAATATGATAGGCTACTAGTGTGCCAAATTTGTGCTTTCCTCACAAAATGCACAATTGTTATGCTATATTTAGCTAAGTTGCCCACTACACGGTCTGGCACCCTGCACTGCTCACCAACTCTCTCCTCTGGTATATCAAGGGCATCTCCACTCATGGCTCAAGTTTCCTCTCCTGTCACAGTCAAAGTGTGGCCCTAAATGGAGTTCTTTCATCCCTCTCTTCCTCTCCAGGCTGGAGTTCCTCAAGGTAGTGTTCTGGGCCTGTTCTTTTTCTAGTTTCATCAATGTCTCTCTGATTTTCTGGAAAATCCTCTTTATCTCTTTGATGATGACTCCACCCTCTGCCATACCATCTGTCATCCCTCAGAACCGGCAAGCAGCAGCTTCTTCGCTCACTGAGATCTTGGTAAAATCACAAAACTGTCCAACACGTGGAACATGTCTTTCAATCCTGATAAATCTCACACTCTCACTATGTCTTCTGAAAGGACCACTTAGAAAACCCCCCATTCAATTTTTTCTCAACAATCCTCTGGAGGAAGTCCTTTCTTTCAAGCTTCTGGGTCTCACTATCTGCCATGACCTTCCTGGAAAGCCACATTTCAAATCTCCCTCCAAAGCAGTCGCCGACTGGGAATCCTCCGTCGTGCAAAGTCCTCCTCGGCCCACCTGAGCTCCTGACCACTTACAAAAGCTTTCGCCCACAGCCTGATGGATACTGCTCTCCCCTCTGGGCTGGTGCTCCTGCTCCCACCTTTCTCGGCTTCACGCTGTGGAAACCAAGGCATTTTGGATCATTGGCATCTCCCCAATGAGGCTGAGTCTTTGGGCCTCTCACACTCTCTCACTGCAGGCTGGTGGGTGGTCTTTCTGTCTTCTACCATCTCCTCTCCATCCCTCACCCCCCCTTGCTCTCTCTGTGATTTGTGCACCACAATTTTCCGCAGGGCTCCAGGTCTGCCAACAACCCCCTTCTGGTAAAACTACCAAAACCACAATCACTGCTCACCTTCCCTCTTTCATTCCTCTTTTTTCCCACCTTTGGAATAAACTCCCTCACTCTATTCAATCCAATTCTTCCTCCAGGCCTTCAAAACAGCTGTTCACCACACCTCTTATCATCCCCATTCAAATCCTCGATCTTTTCTACCTGATAATACACCCAAAACCACCTCCTCAATTCCCTGCTTTCCTTCCTGAAAGTCCCTGTAATGTCCATCTTGTATTCCCCATGTTCCCCACCCCATCCTCTCCTTCCACAGATCTAATGTCTCTGTTCCCCACTGTTTTGTTCCTTCTCACTCCCTCGCCCTCTTGTCTCATGCCCCCCTTGCTGTGCGTTGTTGTGTTTAGCTCTCATAACGAGCCTCGACAAGGTATACAATAAAGAAGAAAAAAAAAAGTGGAATAAATAAGTTACGTTTAATGTGCACAAAAGTATTGGGCCAGATATGTTCTCATTGATCAGGCATTGAGTGGCAGAGGTATGTGCTCTACTGAGTGCCCTTCTAGTTTTGTTCTGTTACGTCTTGATCTATTATTCTATGTTCTAGATCCTCCACGAGCCTCGACTTTGTGTGAAAAGAAAACTGTGACATATTGCAAACTGAAACACTTTCCCGCAGTGACATTTTCAATTTTCTTTCGGTGAATGAAAAGTAAGATTCTAACTCCTCATTCTATCCCAACTCAATAAACTGTGTTGGACATGCTGTTTAAAATAGAAAATCGATTGATACCTCCGATGTTTATGAAACCCGTGAGGGTGTGTACTTCAAAGGAAGATATTTTATATTTGAACTATTCACGTGCTTTCTGAAAAGCAATTATGGAGGGTAGTATTGTTGGGAAATGCCATGAATGTGTAAAGTCCAAAGTTAATGATATAGTGAGGTAGCTCAGCAAAATGAAAGGGACTTTCCGGATAAAAGCACCAACCTTTTTCCAACACCGTATTAGCTGATATTCTTCAGCGTTTTTATTGGAACCAAAAAATGTGACACGAATGGAGCTTCCATTTGGCTCGTTGATTTTACCCTTCTGCGGGACCCTGTGGAGGTTAGGGTGGCTGGCTGGTTGATAAGGAACGGCTGGCTATGGAGCAAGTATCGGGTGATGAAAAGGGGGTGCGTCCCCCATGGGGGAGAGCCCCTCAAAAGTCGGGCGTGAAGAGGATTAGAACCAGTCAGGAAAGTAGTGATGACTGATTTGTCCAACGTGTCCAAGGCCCAAGATGAGCCTGAGAATCCCATCCCTTGGGAAAATGCTCTGAGCAGAGTGTTGGTCCTGCCTTAGCAGTCTCCTTGGACTGGATTGGACACAATCCTGAACAGGACACCACTCTGACACAGTGTACCAGCAAGCATCGGAGGAAATTGACAATTTTATAAATTTGGCTGATGTTGACCTTTTGGCCTATCCATCCAGTGGGACCATACTCTGTGCAGAGCATTGTGCTACCCCAGCAGTCTCCTTGCTATTGGGCACAATCCTGGACGGGTCGTCACTCCGACACAGGATACCAGCAAGCTGCACTCATTTTGCCGACCTCGGAAGGATGACAGGCAGAGTCAACCCACCTGGTATTAATTCAACAGCCAAGTGGGATTTGAACTCAGGATACTCAGATCCCAAGCCCACCACCCTAACCATTAAGCTAACACCAGGCATGCCTGAGAATGAATTCCCTATTATAATCTCAGGAAGGCTCCAAATCATTAACCTTTGACAACCTGATTAAAATGACTGCTGTAATTTGGAAATAATGTGGCGATGTTCATCGTGCTAAAAAGCTTCGATCAGGAGACCTATTGATCGAGTTTAAATCAGTAGTTCAGCGGGAGAAAAATTTGAGAAACTACCTTTTTGGCAGTGTCCGAGTCTCTGCCCTCATCGCTTGGTCCTTCAGGGAAAGTCGGGGAGTTATTTATGGAGGATATAAAGAATCATTTAGTGGATAAGGGAGTAGTTGATGTCCGTCTTCTCACTACGGTTAGGGATGGGGCTAAGGTTGAGACCACATCCGTGGTGGTGTCCTTCTCCAACCCCATTCTTCCCCATGAAGTGTTCCTTGGTTTTCAAGCTTTTCCTGCTCGGGAATACATCCCTCCCCCCTTGAGATCTTCTAGATGCCAAAAGTTGGGACGTACTGCACCATCCTGTATGGGTAAACAACACTGCAGCAAGTGTCATGAGGAGCATGAGTATGGTAACTGTTCGAGTGGTAAAAAGTGCTGTGCCAGTTGTGGTGGTGAACACAGTGCAGCCTGCAGAGGTGTGGAATTTCAAAGAGCTGCCCAGATGCAACAGGTGAAAATGACAGGAAAGATTTCCTATGCGGAAGCTGTCTTTAGAGAAGAGGCGGCATTAGGAGCAAGCAACCCATGCAATTGCATGGGGTCCCGAGAGAACAAGGGCCACCCAGATAACATGGATACACAAACTTTTGAGATGGGGTGCCCGAGGTTGGGCTCTCATTTTGCCAACGAAACATATCACACCTTGTGAGTGGTGATAAACACAGTGTAAAGGTAATGCTCCAGCTCAAGGAAAAGAAAGCACTGTGACGTAATGAATCGATTAAATATGTTTCCCTGATTAACGAGACAGAACTACTAGAAAATTAAGGAGTAAGGTGAGGTTAACAGAGAAAGTAAGTGGAATAATAAGTACGTTTAATATATACAAGTGCAACAATAACCACAATAAAATTTACATAATTCATGTTAACACATATCGATATTGTTTAACCAATACACACTAATTATTTTGCTATCACAAAATACCCCTCATTAGTAAAAGGACGCACGCATGCACAGGGTGGAACGTTGCGGTTCTTAAAAAAAAATCAGAGATGTGTCAATGCACCTGTCACGAGGATGAAACTAAACGACCCCTGCGGTGCTGAAAAGTGGAAATAGGTCAACAATAGGGGGAAAGGGTTGAAAATCACCAGAAATTAACTTTCCTCATTACACAAGCAGCAGAACTAGACAAGGGTCCTCGGTCTCGTACATGTACTGGGGTGTGTTCCACTGCCAATCACCGTGTCCAATGAAACGGTCGATAAGGAATGGCTGGCTAGGCGAGCGATAGCAAGCTGATTGGTAATGGAACATACCCCATGGATCAGCTTTTTGCGTGAGTTTGTGTTTACGCCTGGCGGTGCCCGGTGAAATTAGGAGGTTACCGTCATTATAATCGCATAAAATTATTTGAAATTTATCGACGGGAATGGTCACAGGAAGGGGATCATGTTCTTTTTATTTCTGCCAATTGTTGTACAATTGTTAATATTGTTATTTTGCAATACTGTAATGTTAACATTATTATTAACATTAGTGCAGGCCCGTACGTATGTGCCCGTAGGTGCGTGCCCGTAGGTGCGAGCCCGTAGGTGCATGCCCAGTATGTGCCAGCTTCGTCCTTCGCTCTCGTAAACGACGACTGGATTGGGGCATTGTTTCAATTAGATCGGACCAACCGTATCATAAATGGCCATAACTTGGGAACACCTGGAAACACACTCAGGTCCCAGTGTCAATTGTGACGTCATATCAAACTAAGAAGAAGAAGAATTGTGACGCCCCCTCTCTACCCCCTCCCTCGTCTCGCCCTCCTCTCTCCCCCCTCTCTCTCCCTCCTCTCTCTCTCTCCCCCCCCTCTCTCCACCTAGTCTCACCCCTCCTCCTATCTTGCCCCTCTCTCTCGCCCCCACTCTCACCCCCCTTTCCTGTCCCCTCTCTCGCCACCTCCTCACTCCCCCTCTCTTGAATTGTGACGCCACCTCTCTCTCACCCCCCCTCTCTCCCTCCCCTCCTCCCACCCCCTCACTCCGCCCCCTCTCTCCCCCTCCTCTCTCGCCCCCTCTCGCCCCTTCTCTCCCCCCCTCTCTCGCCCCTCCTCTCCCCCTCCTCTCTTGCCCTCTCTCTGTAAATGTATTCACAAATGTCAACCAAGCACAACAATTAATTCAAACCTTGGGAAAAACAGCTTTCAAACCTTGGGAAACACTTGGGAAACAGCTGAAACGGATGAAGAACGATATCAAACCTTGAAAAGGCACATACTCAGGTCCCCAGCGTCGATTGTGACGTCATACCAAACGAAGAAGAAGAAGAATTGTAACGTCAATCGTGCAAAAATAAATAAATAAACAAACATTAATTGTGACGTCATTCGTGACGTCATAGCACCGTGTTCTGTCATTGGTGACAGATAAATGGCCGTAACTTGGGAACCGCTCGCTCGATTAATATCAAACCTTGAAAAGGCACATCCGCGGGTCCCCGGCAATATTTCCTTGGCAAGTTTCAATCAGATCGGACCGGTGGTTGTCGAGAAACGGTGGTCGCAGACAGACAGACACACACACACAAATTGCTGGAATTATAGATAGATGCTATTATCATTATTCTTGTTATTAATTTTGACATTTGAAGTGGCCTTGGAAAAATGCCACAAGAAGGTGGAACGACGCCCAAGCTGCTATATATACACACCTTTCCAATGCGGAAAAAGGTAATAAAACGGGAATACCTCGGGATATTTTTGCAGTCGAGTCGAAAGCAACTTACGTAGGCCAAGCGAGTGTAACAAATAACACGGAATCCTCTTATTCATTTGAGGGTTCGGAAACGTTACCCGTAATAGCCTCTTCCACCACCACTAGGAGCGGCACTACATGGTACACATTTACCAAGAGAATTTGTGTCACTTCATCTTCAGAACTCGTGGTGAGAGACGGGGGGAGTGGGAAGATTAAGTCACTACTACCTTTGCCATACGACCCGTACATAATACAGTTGTCAAGTGTAGTTGGTTGAAATTGCTTAAGCAACACCGAATACATTGAGATCAGACATCAGGACACCAGATTACTTTAGTGTGATGACAGATTGACAGGGCAGGGTCCAATTGGGGGGCCACAAATGCGTTTTTCATGGGGCCCCGAAATGACTAACGCCGCCTCTGCCTTCAAACCCCCAAAATTAAGTCGACAATCAAGGAAGCCAATGTGGTCACGTGACTCCAGTCCAGGTCAAGATACAGACGAGTTTAGTGGGTTGTCAAACTGCGACGTTAGATCAAGAATGCCAAACCGAGGCTGCTCGTGGTAAAGTGGATATGAATTTCTCAAAAATGGGGTTCATTGGGTTTGTTGCCAAAGTTGTTAACTGTGTGGCTCAATTGTCTAGGAGGTCTGCAAAAATTAATATAATCTCTACTGCAGACACGAAACATCTGGGTTGGGAGGGCTTTTCCTCAAAAGAGACCAATAAGATATTTAACAGGACAGGTAACAAAATTAGCAGTTCTGAGGAAAAACAGTCTCAGGACTCTTCAATGGCATAAGGTCAACAGTTTAATGGAATGCTGAAAGCCTTGTGGCTCATGGACCAGAGTTTAAAAGGTTTATTTCTGAATTGTCAACTAAACCTGACATGATATGTTTACAAGAAACATGGCTCAAAAGTTATAATCGATTCCATATTCTGGGGTACACACTCATACAAAGGGATAGATTAAGTGGGAATGGGGGTGGATTTGGGGGTTCTTATTAAGCTTGGTATTCCCTTCACGGTAACTGAATACAATGTTGAATTTGAGGATAATATTATTTATATTCATGGTTTAAGGAGAGAGTTTACGATCATAAACTTATATAATCCTTGCCGACAGTTGGTGAAAAAGTCGCTACAGGAGGTTCTGAGAAGGAGCATTGGGGTGATCCTTCTATGTGGTGACTTAAATCGTCACAACATTCTCTGGGGGTTTAGAACCACGGATAGTAATGGAGGGTGTATCGAGGAATTCATGGATGAATTTGATTTGGTGGTGTTAAACGATGCAGGCGGGGACTCGTATTAATCCGTAAACGACTATACGGGGAAAATGTCCCCTTTGGATCTCACCTTCTTTTCGTCCACGGAAGCAGCAAAATGTGGATGGAGAGTTCATGATGACAATCTGGGTAGCGATAATTTTCCAGTGATCACTAACCTTAAATTACAAAGGGATTCTGTGGAATCGGAAGGACCGGCTTATTGGAACTTTTCCAATGCAAATTGGAGTCTTTTTTTTCAGGTCGTTGTTCCAAGGAGGTGAGGGAAGAGTCGGCTGATGTAAATATTGAGAAACTCAATAGGAATATCATCCAAATGGTAAATAATATTGCGTGGGATACTATCCCGATCTCCAGAAGTCCTGTCGGCAAAATAATTAAAGTCCCATGGTGGAATGAGGTTTGCAAACAGGCGATCCAGGAACGGAGAGACACTCTTAAAAAATTAAGAAGAACCTTTAAGATGTAGGATGCCATAGAATATAAGAGGAAAAGGGTGTATGCTCATCGGTGTATTAAATAAGCCAAGACAGCCTCATGTCATTCATTTTGGGCACCCATGAATCCGTATACCCCTCTTCAGGTCGTATGGAAGAGTTAAAAGTACGGAGGAAATCCAATCTGGATGGAAGTCAATTCTGGCACTTATTTTCCAGAACAAAACTCTTTGTTCAAATTCAGACAATGCTGAGACCCTGAGTCATCTTTTTTTCTGGCAATTTGGTGACACTAATGGGGATAACAAGTTTAAAGCCCACAAGCTCCAATTTGCAGAACACCAGAACACCATCAACAATAGTCTACCTCTAAACTCACCTCTTAATCTGGATTTTACTCTGTGGGAACTTAAGCAGGTCATTCAGAAAGTTAAGAACAGTGCCCCAGGTCCTGCTTGGTTAACCTATCTCATGGTAAAGCACTTGGAAGACAGGATGTTGAGAGTGTTCCTTACACTATTTAATAAGCGTTAGGAGTTAGGGAAACTCCCCAGGGACTGGAAACCCTCAATTGTAATCCCTATCCTTAAAGAGGGGAAAGACGGTACAGCCCCATCCTCATATCGTCCGATTTTCCTCACCTCGGTTGTTTGTAAATATATGAAGAGGATGGTAAATAATTGTTTGGTCTACTTCCTAGAAAATAAACAACTCCTGTATAAATTTCATAATTTATATGAAACTCCTGGGACGGGAGTCCCATTTTAAGTTTTGCACCTGTACAATGTCGGCCATCTTGGATTTGAGGTCAAAACGAGATTTCCCATGGGCGGATTCGGGTGGGGTTTTTTTTTCGGATGAGACATACCACCAATGAAGACATTTCAGGTGAAAAAGCTTTCATAACATTTTTGTCCAACCTCTATGGATCATGATCCGTTCGTTGCTGTGCCTAATGGGGTATGTACGATCGGAGGCTTGGAGCTCGGCAGCACTTTTGGCGGTGTATAACTAATACTTTGTAAGCTCGGCGCAATCTATTTACCGAGTTTGTGGTCCCTTTGGTGCGCAACTCCGGCAGTCTTTATTTATAAATTCCTTCACAACCTCCCAGACATCAAATGAAAATGTCACAAGCACATCACTGAGATATATTTATTTTGATACAGATCATGTTCTCTCATTCATTCATCACCAAGTCTCAAGTCACAAAATTTGTCACTCGAGTGAGACGAGTCCAAGTCGCCCACTCAAGATGCCATCTCTGCTTCAGGGTCTTTAAGTGTTTTTTGGGGTCTTCGGGGCCTTTTTGGTCTTCAAGTGTCTTTTCAGTCATCAAGGTCTTTCGGGTCTTCGGGATATTTGGGGTCTTTTTGGTATTTTGGATCTTCGAGGTCTTTTCGGTCTTTGGGGTATTTTGGTGCTTTCAGGGTCTTCAGGGCCTTTTGGGTCTTCGGGGTCTTTAAGTGTCTTTTGGGTCTTCAGGGTCTTTTGTGTACTTTAGGTCTTTGGCATATTTTGGGTCTTTTGGTTCTTCGGGGTCTTTTGGGTCCTCGGGGTATTTTAATTCCTCAAGATCTTTGGGTCCTCTGAATATTTTGGGTCCTTGTGGTATTTGGGGACTTTTGGGTCCTCGAGGTTGTTTGGGTATTTTGGGTCCTTGGGATCTTTTTGGTCTTAAGGGTCCTTGGGGGGGGGGTGTGGAGGAAAAGGTGGTCTTTTGGGTCCTCTGGGTGCTTTAGGTTAAGTATTTCAGGTTACAATTGTGGGTGACATCAGGTCAACTGTCCAACCAATGAGTGAAGAGTGGACATACTGTACATACATACATACATAATCACATACACGTGTTCCATTATATATAGATTATTGTTTGGCTCTCGGTGGTAAAATTTCAACTCTATCATGTTTTTATTGCTCTTTCCTTCCCCACCCCTCACACTGCCTTCTTCTCCTCCCCTCATGCTGCCTTAACTTCCCTTGCCTTCATGCTGTGTGTGTGTGGTTAGTTCCATTACGATCCACAAAACAGACCCTTCCCATCATGCTGCCTTCCCTCCACCTCCCCTTACGCTTACCTCCTCCTCACCCCTCCCCTGTCCAACCCCCCTCCCCTTGGACATCTCCTGACAGTCTCCATGTGCTGTTTTGACGCACCCTATTTTGTTCAATCGTGTACTGGAAAACAGAAGACAGAAAGACCATTGACCTGCCTGCCGTGAGAGAGTGAGAGGTCAACGACTCAGCCTCATCGCGGAAGATGCCAATGATCGAAATGCCTTGGTTTCCACAGTGTGAAGCCGAGAAAGGTGGGAGGCAGGAGCAACGAGCCAGAGGGGAGAGCAGTGCTCCATCAGGCTGTGGACGAAAGCTTTGTATGTGGTCAGGAGCTCGGGGGGCTGAGGAAGGACTTTGCACGATGGAGGATTCCCAGTCGGAAACTGGCTTGAGGCCAGGTTGGAAATGTGGCTTTCCCAGGAAAGATAATGGCAGATAGTGAGACCCAGAAGCTTGAATGAAAGGACTTCTGCAAGAGGATTGTTGAGAAAGTAGATGGGTGGGGGGGGGGGGGTCAAAACGGTCCTTTCGGAGAGACATAGTGAGAGTGTGAGATTTGTCCGGATTGAAAGACATGTTCTCCGTGTTGGACCAGTTTGTGATTTTACCCAGATCTGCAGTGAGCGAAAAAGCTGCTGCTTGCCGTTCTGAGGGATGACAGATGGTACGGCAGAGGGTGGAGTCATCAGCAAAGAGATAAAGAGGATTTTTCAGAGTCGGAGAGATCATTGATGAAAACCAGAAAAAGAACAGGGCCCAGAACGCTGCCTTAAGGAACTCCAGCCTGGACAGGAAGAGGGGATGAAAGAACTCCATTTAGGGCCACATGTTGACTGTGACAGGAGAGTAAGTCTGTATTAATGGGTTTTAGGGTAAATCCAATATGGCTGCCAAACAATGTGACCTATGATATCATACGAGTGAACCTTTTGTTCCTCATGGATAAACGGTCATACGTGTAAACTTTTGCCTCGACCTGTTCAGCCACCTTAGAGAAGAAATTTTTTGAAGGTTATAAAAAACAAAACAATATGGCGACCGAATCATGTGAATGACGACGTCATCAACTTTAATCTTACATCAAGTAAGATTGAAGAAGAATGTGTCATGGATAAATCTGCTCTTTTGTGCCTTTTTGCTTTCTTGCTTTTAAATGATTGCTTTCTTGTGTGTTTGTAATAAATAATTGTTTGTTGCCATTTCCAATCTGGCTTGGTTGTCTTTTCCTTTATTGGTCCGATGCAGTGCACAAGTAAGGTTAGACGGGACGTTCTACCCCAATAATTTGCTTCGGCAGCCAGCGCACACTCACTGTAACGCTCGGCAGTAATCTGAGTGTGCGCTGACAGCACTGCCCCCAATTAACCGGCCATCCACAGGTAAGGCATCACGCGAAGTAGTGTAACCCTGCTCGGATTGGCCGTGCCAATCGGCGTTTGTGGTTGCCAAGCAACCTGCCGGTGCATGGAATTATGTGCCCGGCAGCCTCAGGACCGGGCGATCGGGAGGGTCCCAAGTGCTTCCCCTCTTGGCAAGCCTCGAACCCCGGATCTGCGGCAATATATTGTGGCTTCCATAGGCAGCTACTATCTTTCATGGTGTTATCTCGAAGGCTTGGAATGTTATCTGTGCTGGGAATATGTATGGGAGGATTGTTCACATCCCTTTATCGATACAACTGTTTGGACATGAGCACTGTTGAAACTCTGTTCTATTTCCCTTGGACTTTGAGTAATTGCTTGTGCTGTCTTCCCATTGGCTGAACTCTAATTCACCCCAGTTCTGTTATCTGAATTGGGGCCTTGAGCAAGCTACTCCTCCTTATCAAGAGACTGACCACAGCTGTTCAATCATCTCACCCTCTGTCCCCTACTTGTTGTTTGAGTATAAAAGAGCCCAAGCTGGGGCACTTAGGTCAAGAGGGCTTCACCATTGCTGGAATGACTCTCTCCATAAATATGTTCAAATTATTAAACTCTGTTAAAATAAATTAATAAAAGAACCTGTGAGTGAGTTTTCCTCCACAGTTTAATACCACAAAGTAAATACCTTATTTGTAGCTATTGAGGTGTCAAACGACACGGTAAATACCTTATTTGTAAATAGTTGAGGTGTCAAACGACATGGTAAATACCTTATTTGTAAATAGTTGAGGTGTTAAACGACACGGTAAATACCTTATTTGTAAATAGTTGAGGTGTCAAACGTCATGGTAAATACCTTATTTGTAACTAGTTGAGGTGTAAACCTCACAGTAAATACTTATTTGTAACTAGTTGAGGTGTCAAACTCACAGTAAATACCTTATTTGTAACTAGTTGAGGTGTAAAACCTCACAGTAAATACCTTATTTGTAACTAGTTGAGGTGTAAAACTCACAGTAAATACCTTATTTGTACTAGTTGAGGTGTCAAACTCACGTAAATACCTTATTTGTAACTAGTTGAGGTGTCAAACATCACGGTAAATACCTTATTTGTAACTAGTTGAGGTGTAAACATCACGGTAAATACCTTATTTTAACTAGTTGAGGTGTCCAAACTATCCGGTAAATACCTTATTTGTAAATAGTTGAGGTGTAAAACCTCACAGTAAATAACTTATTTGTAAATAGTTGAGGTGTAAAACGTCATGATAAATACCTTATTTGTAAATAGTTGAGGTGTAAAACGTCACGGTAAATACCTTATTTGTGACTAGTTGAGGTGTAAAACCTCACAGTAAATAACTTATTTATAGCTAGTTGAGGTGTAAAACGTCATGGTAAATACCTTATTTGTAAATAGTTGAGGTGTAAAACCTCACAGTAAATACTTATTTGTAGCTATGTTGAGGTGTCAAACGTCATGGTAAATACCTTATTTGTAAATAGTTGAGGTGTAAACGTCATGGTAAATACCTTATTTGTAACTATTGAGGTGTAAAACTCACAGTAATACCTTATTTGTACGTTTTGAGGGTCAAACTCATGGTAAATACCTTTTGTGCTAGTTGAGGTGTCAAACCGCATGGTAAATACTAAGTATATGTAAATAGTTTGAGGTGTAAAACGTCACGGTAAATACCTTATTTGAATAGTTGAGGTGTAAACTCACAGTAAATACTTATTTGTAGCTAGTTGAGGTGTCAAAAGTCATGGTAAATACTTATTTGTAACTAGTTGAGGTGTAAAACGTCAGGTAAATACCTTATTTGTCACTAGTTAGGTGTAAACCTCACAGTAAATACATATTTGTAGCCTTTTTTAAAGCTGGTTAGTGTGTCAAACGTCATGGTAAATACCTTATTTGTAACTAGTTGAGGTGTAAAAACCTCAAGTAAATACCATACTTTGTAAGCTAAGTTGAGGTGTAAAACCTCACAGTAAATACCATTATTTGTAGCTAGTTAGAGTGTAAACGTCATGGTAAATACCTTATTTGTAACTATGTTGAGGTGTAAAACCTCACAGTAAATACCTTATTTGTAGCTAGTTGAAGTGTCAAACTCAGGTAAATACTTATTTGTAACTAGTTGAGGTGTAAAACTCACCAGGTAAATACTTATTTGTAGCTAGTTGAGGTGTCAAACGTCACGGTAAATACCTTATTTGTAACTAGTTGAGGTGTAACCTCACAGTAAATACCTTATTTGTAGCTAGTTGAGGTGTAAACGTCAATGGTAATACCTTATTTGTGAATAGTTGAGGTGTAAAACTCACTAATACTTATTTGTAAAGTATTAGGTGTCAACTCTAAATACCTTATTTGTTAGCTATTGAGTGTCAAACGTCATGGTAAATACCTATTTGTAGCTAGTTGAGGTGTCAAACGTCATGGAAATACTTATTTGTAAATAGTTGAGGGTCAAACGTCCACGGTATAATACCTTATTTGGACTAGTTGAGGTGTAAAACCTCACAGTAAATACCATATTTGTAGCTAGTTTGAGGTTTGTCAACCTCATGGTAAATACCTTATTTGTAGCTTTGAGGTGTCAAACGTCATGGTAATACCGTTATTTGTGCATTGAGGTGTCAACGCATGGTAAATCCTTATTGTAAATAGTTGGTGTCAAACGTCACGGTAAATACCTTATTGTGACTAGTTGAGGTGTAAACCTCACAGTAAATACCATATTTGTAGCTAGTTGAGGTGTCAAACCTCATGGTAAATACCTATTTGTAGCTAGTTAGGTGTCAAACGTCATGGTAATTACCTTATTTGTAAATAGTTGAGGTGTAAACGTCAGGTAATACCTATTTGTAGCTAGTTGAGGTGTCAACATCATGGTAAATACCTTATTTGTAAATAGTTGAGGTGTCAAACGTCATGGTAAATAATTATTTGTAAATAGTTGAGGTGTCAAATGTCATGGTAAATACCTTATTTGTAAATAGTTGAGTTGTAAAACGTCACGGTAAATACCATATTTGTTACTAGTTGAGGTGTAAAACCTCACAGTAATACCATATTTGTAGCTAGTTGAGGTGTCAGATGTCATGGTAAATACTTATTGTAAATAGTTGAGGTGTCAAACGTCACGGTAAATACCTTATTTGTAACTAGTTGAGGTATAAAACTCACAGTAAATAACTTAATTTGTAACTTGTTGAGGTCTCAAACTCACGGTAAATACCTTATTTGTAACTAGTTGAGTGTAAAACCTCACAGTAAATACCTTATTTGTAACTAGTTGAGGTGTAAAACCTCAGTAAATACTTATTGTAACTAGTTGAGGTGTAAAAACCTCACAGTAAATACTTATTTGTACTAGTTGAAGGTATAAAACCTCACAGTAAATAACTTATTTGTAACTTGTTGAGGTCTCAAAACCTCACAGTAAAATACCTTATTTTGTAACTAGTTGAGGTGTAAAACTCACAGTAAATAACTTATTTGTAACTTGTTGAGGTCTCAAACCTCACGGTAAATACCTTATTGTAACCAGTTAAGGTATAGTACCTCACAGTAAATACCTTATTTGTAACTAGTTGAGGTGTAAAACTTCATGGTAAATACCTTAATTTGTAAATAGTTGAGGTGTAAAACCTCACAGTAAATAACTTATTTGTAACTAGTTGAGGTGTAAAACCCTCACAGGAAAATTCCTTATTTGTAACTATGTTGAGGTGTAATACCTCAGTAAATATCTGATTAGAAACTAGGTGAGGTGTGGTACCTCACAGTAATTAACTTATTTGAAACTAGGTGAGGTAGTACCAGCAGTTAATACCTTATTTGTAACTAGTTAAGGTAGAGTCCCTCACAATAAATACCTTATTTGTAACTGGTTAAGGTATAGTACCTCACAGTAATTACCTTATTGTAACTAGTTATTGTATAGTACCACACAGTAATACCTTATTTGTAACTAGTTAAGGTATAGTAACTCACAATAAATACCTTATTTGTAACTGGTTAAGTATAGTACATCACAGTAAATACCTATATGTAACTAGTTAAGGTATCGTACCTAAAGTAAATACCTCTTTGTAACCAGTTAAGGATAGTACTCACAGTAAATACCTTTTGTAACTAGTTAAGGTATAGTACTCACAGTATATACCTTATTTGTAACTAGTTAAGGTATAGTACCTCACAATAAATCCTTATTGTAAACTGGTTAAGGTATAGTACCCTACAGTAAATAATTCTTTGTAATAGTTAAGGTATAGTACCTCACAGTAAATACCTTATTTGTAAATCCTCTTCTGAATGATTGTAAATCATTTAAGAACATTATTTTAGCGTTTAGATGCCATTTATTAGATCAAATCGAGAAAAAACCTTCAAAATTGAGATTTTAAAGTATCGTCTTACATCACTATGTCTAATTGTTGCCACCTATTCGTATTAAACCATAAAAACTAAAACTTTAGTCACTCATCATCACTGTCACAATCAAGATAGGTTAACATATCCTCAAAGTCATTCACTCCATTTCTTCACCTCCTCTTCTCCTTCGTCATCTTCTTCTTCATCACTTGTGACCAGAACATCTACAGACGTTGTGGCAATACGGTCCATCCGTCCAGAGAGGCTCGAGTGACCATCATCTCCCGACCCATCCATGCCTGTTGCTTCTGGAACATCAAAGATTGGATATGAGACGCTTCAATTGGGCCACACGTAATTTGCTCTTCTGATATGGGGGTATAGAGACTTCTTGCATGGTGGGAGCGTACCAGGTCTACCTGGATTTGGCATTCAAGTTCATATCCTCTCCCACCATCTTCTTCATCATCAAAGCCCTGACCTCATCAACGTCAGTGACCCGAGTATGTCCATACATCATGCAGGTAAAGGCTTCCAGATCAGTAGTACTTGGCTCTACATCCAACGTGATCCATGGAAGATCTTGCCCTCCTTGAATGCTCGACGGTGATTCCTCGCAACATTAGTGCAACTTCCTTTATGCTGTCCTTGGTAGTGACCTTGTAAACTTGACTAACAGCTCTGCCACTGTTAGGGAAGCTGTATACCAAGTAGAACGAAATGAAACCTTGCTCATCAGATTCAACCTCGTTGAACGAGAGTTTTGTTCCTAGATGTGTATGCTTTTCCAGCCGTCGCATTAGTTCTCCGAACGATAATTAGATTAGCAAAAGCAGTTTCATCGAGTTTGGCAACATAGATTAAGCGAGTGAAGAAAGTTGAATTGCTTGTTTCTGGATAATTACGTGCTGCTCTATGAAATCAACCGCTGCATTGTGAGCGGCAGTCAGATTAGCTTGTTCTGCAATTGTTTGAGGGTTCTTGCTGTTCCCTCGTGTTGACGGCCCGCTAAACTCTTTTCGGCAGTAGGAATGGAACCGAGCTTCAGCTGCGAAGAGATCAACACCTTTTATCCTCCTGTTACGTGCGGGGTCGGCCGCGAACCGACCACTCTGACGGAGCCGCAAGTCGAGTCGCCCGACCGATCGACCGGAATATAGATCGCGCGCGGATAAGTCGAGTCGGCGGGTCCTTGTACAAGAACCGAAATACGCCAATGGGCAGACCACGTGGGGTAGGATCGATTGCCAATCTTCAATTTAAACCTAATACCCATGTGATCCAACTACCGGGGTATTCCACCCTCGACGGAACTCGTACGGAACAGGCCGCTTAAGCGAGCCTGTCCCGTGCGCGATTCCGAGCGGCTTAATCGCAAGAAACCGTCGGTCCGATGTCCCCTTTTACGGCAAACCAACGGCTTTCTAATTACCAACACACGAAATGCTCAGTCAATGAAAGAATCGACGCGACGAGCTGAAAACATTTAACAATTGGGTATTTATTAATAATAATGGGGACTAGGGAAGCACATAAGAGCAAGACATATCGACTATACGAAATGCAATGCAAACATTTACAGCACACAAAGCACTTAACAATTTCCTACTTATTAGACGGGCCCACGGACACACGTACGCACACACACACACCCCAGATATGGTGACCGAGGCTTTTAATAACGGGCTCCAGCTCAGAGACAGGTGAGCTGAAACCCAGGACCTATCTCGAACCTCTCCACCTCGTGTGGTCTCAAGTTGTTCGGACCCGGGCTCCAGCGAGAGCGAGCTGGATCCAATCGCCGTGAGGCGAATCCTTCCCAAGCTCCAGCGAATCCTCCCGCGCTTCTGAACACGTGCTGGTGAGACGAGGCGCCGATCCTTCCCCGTCGACGCGCCGCTTCCCCGAGGAACCACTCCAAGATGAGGCCGATGAGTCGCCAAGCTGGGAACCAAACGGAGAACAAAGAGCTCCACGAACCAAGAAGAAGAAGCCACCACCAGCAGCTCGAGCCAAGCAACCGGCTCAACTCTCTTCCGATGAACAAAGCCTCTCACAACACGAACCAAGAAGAAGAAGCCACCACCAGCAGCTCGAGCCGAGCAACCAGCTCAACTCTCTTCCGATGAAGAAAGCGAGGACGAAGAACTCCGAGCCAAGCAGAACCCGAAGGCCCTGCTGAAAAGCCAGGCCGAAGCAAAGCTTACTAAAAGCCCAAGCAGAAGCGAAGCTCTACTGAAGCCAGCCAAGCAGAAAGCCTTCAAAAAGCCTCCTCCTAACCCAAGCCAAAGCAGAAGCCGAAGCTCTACTGAAAGCCAACCCGAACAAAGCAGAGTATCCCTTTTTTATTCCTATCCGCCCCTCCCCCGCTCCCGGCGTGACTCATGCCCTCGTGCTCCATCCCCGCTCAACCACGGGTGGGAGGGAGTTGTTGACGTCATGAATCACGGGACGGGGGGCTCTTCTTCCTCTTCGCAGAAGAGGGGGAGGGGCATCTCCATTGTGTTATGATCCGCCCCTAACTATTAATTGAATCGCGCAGCGCACTTAATCGATTTCTGCCCATTAAACAATGGAAGGTGAGCTATCTAGGGAACAAGCACTTATCGACATAACTGACTAAAGGAACCTGAATGTTGTGTGCAATCGAATTCCCAAATCGTAACACTCCGAAGAAGTGATTGATTGCCCTTTTCCTCAGCAAGAGCTTCAATCTTCTGCATGTCTTCAGTCATTGTGAATTTAGTTGGACGTTGTGTGGTACGAGTGTTTTTAATGGTCACATGAATGGGTCCCTCTTTTTCACAGAAGATACACTCCGGGCCAAACACAGTTGCCGTATTTCCTGGTTTCTGGGGAGAGTGGCGATGAGAGAAGGGGTTCGGAACGATTTCGGCTTTTGAGACGATCTAGATTCTTTGAGAAATACTGATAGCAGCCCTATGGTAGCCTGTAATGGTCAATCATAACCATCTAATGAGTCTGGTATTGTCGCATCTCTTTCATGCGGAGTGCAGATGAGGGTGATTCTGCCAATCTCAGATCACGATCTCGTGCAACACTGCCAGTCTCTCTGTCGGGTCTGCAACAGTTTGCAATTCCGTAAATTTGTCATGTTTAACACCCCTCACACATGTATTAAGCATTTTTCAGTTTTGGTTGTACATGAGAGTTCACAGATGCTTTGGTCTTTTTCGCTTTGGCCACGATCCATGGTGAAACAAAAGCTTAGTAAGGGCATAGATCCACTTCTACCATTCACTGTAAAACACAGAACACAATGTTACTCCACTGACATCATGTAGTAGAGACAAAATGTTGGCCAGCTTCTAAAGCGAATACACTTCGCTAACAAACTTGACATATTAAGACGATACTTGAAAAATGATACATTTTGTCCAATTTTGAAGGTTTTTCGCAATTTTGATCTAATAAATGGATCTAAACGCTAAAATAATGTTCTTAAATGGTTTACAATCCACAATCAATTGAAAAAGTTCTTTCATTTATGTTTCTAGGACATGTGGTAAAAAAGTTGACATTTAAATTTTCACTGACGTTTGTGACGAAATCCAAGATGGCCGCCGAATGGACTTTGAGCCACTTTTTTTTTCTGGGAACATGTCAAATCTATTAATAGACACCCTTGGCAGTTTAAAAAACCCGTGTCATTAAATCCCAGAGGGGGTGCATGGGAACCTAATTCCTCCCCAACTATTAGTTAATGCATGAAATGGTCACTGAGGAGAGTGGGGAGCAGAAACATTTTTTCTCAATTTTAATTTTGATGTACCATACTCTACAGAGCGTAACAGTGCTGCTGAAGGAGTTTCTTGACCAGCGTTATACTGGTGTTTGCCATTGCCTCCACAGCATGCTTTCCATGCTTTCCTTTGATCCTGAGCGTCGATCAAGCAAGGAAGCCACATTTACCATTTGGTTTGACTCGCTGGGGTTTGAACCACCGACCTCCCTGACTGGAGCGGATGCTCGAGATCGGTTTAAATTTGACTTACAGTAGATAGGTACAATTTTGGAGATCGATGGGTAAATGGATATTTGCAAGGAGGTGTCGGTAGCTTGTGAATGGGTGATAGTATCTGGAGTTCTTGCAGTTCTGGCATGATGGGCCGAATGGCTTCCTGCACCAAAGTTCTTTGTATATGATTCAAAATCCCTTAAGAGATATATTAATATGAATGAATGGTTGGTTGTGTCGAAGTGTGGCCCTACTGTCACAACTTGTCCTTTTTACCCTCCATCTATTCAATCAACAAACAATTGCCCGGTTTTCCTTACGTTGAAGCAAATATCACTTGGAGATGTTGTAAAGATTATATTTAATTTAAGAGTGAGTGATTTCTTCCAACGACTCATCCATACCGTTCCAAGGCACTGCCAAGGTGTTGTTAACATGAGGAATGGACACATGGTAAAGTGATCATCAAAGATAGACAGTAAAACTGGTGACTATTCACGAAGCTGATCCCTAGAATGATATCTCTAAAAATGCACAACACTCGTTGCCACGATGACCAGGGACATGGTGCACAATGTGTTTGCAATGTGATGATTTTCATTGATAAAGATCACTCATGGTCTCACATTGAGTATATCGACTCTTTTTCACAGGAGTATTTCCTTCGCAGATTCCTTTTGGTTCTGATCATTTTTGTTGAGGATATCTATCTTCCCTTAAAACTCAAGTCTTTTGGTGAAAATCTTCACTGAAATATCTGAATATTAGCTTGTTTAAAAAGAAGAAATTAATCTCACTTTTGATGAACAATTTGAGTTCAACATTTGGGTTTTCCTTGAATACAAAATGAGTAGATTCTGAACTAGATGGACATTGACTGAAGAGTCAGAAACTATTGAAGATAAATAGACTGATGGAGAATTCATAGGTGCTGTACTTGATTTGATAACGAGATAACATATCAGTGTTTAGTAAGATCATACGTCGTCGTACCAGCATAGTCTTAAGCTGGAGATGCAGTTGCATGAGACTTCTCGAATCACAGTTTACATTGATACAAGACTAAAGCAGTTTCTCCAACAACAGTGGAAAGGAAAATTAAAACCAGTGTTGTGTATTTCAATTGGAACTCACAACGTAGCAGTAACTGCCGAAGCAAAAGGCACTTACAGCTCAGCACTAATTAAAATAAATGAATGGAAAGTAAATGAACTTTTATAAAATTGAATGTTGAATGTAAGTTTGGCATCAGTGACCTCTCTGTAACATGCGATATCATGCTTTTCCTCGTCCCTGTTATCCACCAGATTTCACACCCACCGTCATGGCTCTCAAGAGGAGATTTTTGTTGCGTTCACCCGATGGATGAAGAGAAACTGTGAAGTATATTGTAAACAGGAACACTTTCATACACAGTGCCATTTTCACTGCTTGCTTTCATTCAATGAATAGTAAGACTCCATCTCCTCAATCTATTCCAACAAAACATACCTTGTTGGAGATACAGTATTATCAATATGACACTGATTGATACCTGAGATGTTTGTGCAAATGGTGAGGGTGTGTACCTGAAGGTATTTATTTGAACTATTCACGTGATTTCTAAGAAGAAATTCGGAAGAAGTGTTATTGCTGGGATATCTAATCATTGTTTAAAAGTAAATTCCGATGCAAGGCAGAAACACAGATATAAGAACGTACTTCGAGTGTGTTGCTCGTTTGTTACAGGTTACACATCACAGCTCAAAATGTTCACAAGGATCTTCAGCTCATCCTCTTCTGGATTGTTAGTACCGGTACGATTTCAATTTTCATTTGTGTTCCTCAAACAGTCTTTCTGTTAAGATTTGTATGAAAAGGAAATATTTTATCAGTGATGTGATCATCGATGTGTAATTACTGTTCGGTTGGGTTTTAATTTTGACAAATCATACAGCCGAACGATGGTCTATGGTGAATCATCTTCATATCTTCAAATACACATTACTCTGCCATTTTTAACATTGTTTTGAATATTTATCTTTTGAAAATGTTTCAGAGATAACATTTAAACAAAGGAATGATTGGTATGGTGGAGGGAAGTATTATATACAGAATATCAGGTTTGTGTTGTTCATGGAGTGAGTCACAGTTTCTGTGCATTGTTGAGTGATTAGCATCAGTGGGAAGAGGGAGACAGTGAGTGAGAGAGGGAGTGAGGACAGAGAGGGAGAAGAGGGAGTGAGAGAGGGAGTGAGAGAGGGAGAAACCTTGCATTTGTTTCTAAACCAAATAAAATAAAATTTCGATACACCATAGGCACATACTTTAAGTTGAGGGAGGGTGGGAGGGGAGAGGGAGAGAGAGAGAGTGGACAGGGATGGAGGGAGAGAGAGGAAGAGGGGGTGAGGGGTAGAGACAGAGGGGAGGAGAGAAGAAGAGATGGAGAGAGGGAAGGTACAGGCTGTGAATTTCGGAAGGTAGGGTAAGGGTCCAGTTTGTGATTATGGGTTGTTTGGGTTTGGGTCTATGTCTGGTGTTGGCTTAATGGTTAGGATGGCGGGCTTTGGGTCCTAGGGTCCTGAGTTCTAATCCTGCTCAGCTGTGGAATTAATACCAGGTGGGGTTAACTCGGCCTGTCATCCTTCCGAGATCGGTAAAATGAGTGCCAGCATGCTGGTATGCTGTGTCGGAGTGGCGACCCATCCACGATTGTGCCCAATAGCCAAGGAGAGTGCTTAAGCAGCACCAACGCTCTGCACAGAGTATGGTCCCAATATCCTCTCCTCCTCCTTGCTGGTATCCTATGTCGGAGTGGCGACCCATCCACTATTGTGTCCAATAGCGAAGGAGACTGCTTAGGCAGCACCAATGCTCTGCACAGAGTATGGTCTCGATGGATGGATGGATGTATGGGTTTGGGTTTTGGCTGTGATTATGAAGAGGATGGGTAGGGGTCCAGTTTGTGGTTATAAAGAGGGAGGTTAAGGCTCCAGGCTGTGATAAGGAGGTAGAGTAAGGGTCCAGGTTGCAATTATCGGGTGGTCTCTCCAGCATGTTAATAAATGGGAACACACCAACACTTGCTTTCCATCTGTAATAATAAATGTCAGTGTGTCAGTCAATGTGTGTATCTTCTCCATAACTCTCAAAACATGAAACCTTGCATGCATACTAGGAGAACTCCAACAGAGGGCATGAATAAAAATTGGGTGTTTGGGTTTATTAAAACACCCCTTTTGAAGATAATTAACGGCCTTATATAATTATCCTTTATCAAGGCGTCATCCTTAGTCAGCCTGTTCTCCCTCACTGGGGTCTTAATTCGCCATTTTTTGGCCTGCTCTACAATGCCTTGACTTGGAACAGACTGCAATGGTTTCTTAATGATGAAGCACTCAAAAATGCTTTTTAAATTTCCTCACTGATGTCATCAAATTCCTCATCTTAATACAGGGTGTGGCATTTATATCTGACGGTTTTATTATCCTCATAACTTTTTTGTTTCTAAACCAAATAAAATAAAATTTCGATACACCATAGGCACATACTTTAAGTTGTTAAAAGCAATTTTGATTCTTTATTTCTTAAAATTTACATCAGACATATGGGCCCCTTTTGAATTTGTGCATTCACGACAGCAGATCATCATATTGTTCATTACCGCAAGCAATGTCTCTTTATCAATCGAGCAGATGATTGTAGTGATGTTTGCCTTCAATTTATCGATCGATGTTGGATGTTCCTTATAAACTTTGCCCTTCAGAAATCCCCAGAGGAAGAAATCTGGTGGAGTTAAATCTGCCAAATCAAAGTGTGCCTCATCTGTCATGATGACCTTGTTTGTGAAATTGGCATGCTCGTTGCATTAAAGAAAAATAAAAATCAAAAAACATACTCATTGCATTTAAAGTGCTCCATCATTAAAATTATTCAAGTATTATCTGTAAAAAAAAGAAAACAATAATTAGTTATGCCAAGACTGCTTCCGGCTAGAAAGATTGCAAATGTTTCAGATATAAATGCCCCACCCTGTACCTTTGAATTGCTTCAAAACGCCTGGAGACACCAGTGTCCATGGCTTTATTTAATTTCCTCACATACAATAACCTCTAGAATCTCTTCACCTCAGCCAATTTTAAAAATTTTAAATGCAGAATTGACCCTTAGCAGCAGTTCTGACTGCCAAATAAAAGTGTTCCTTTGGCCAATTCAGACATTGCTTGACATTCCCGGCATCTCCGTGTGATGTGTTATAACCGATTGCTAATCGCTTGCCAAGCCAGCCATTCCTTATCAACTGTTTCATTGGAGTGCTTGCTTGAGTATTTCAGCCACTTGGCGAGCGCTTTACAAGCTGTTGGGTTATTTCAAAGCCATGGTGATCCACAGCAAAGGTACCCGTACTGTCAATCTGAACACATCTCACATCGACCGAATGTGTTGAGCCTGCGGTGCCGTGCGATGCCTCGGTTGGTGCCTCGGCTACTGAAAATGTTGGGAAATTTCATTTGTAGACAACACTACTTTGTTTAACCTTTTTATGTGATCTGCTTTCGTGATCCACCCGTCATTTCGACATGGATACATAAAAAAAAAATAACGTCCTTCGACCTCGTGTACGGAGTTCCACCATGTTGTTTTGAACTGTAAAAAGCATGGATTGACATTTTCTGTTCTCTTTGGCTTGATATATTTTTGCATTGAATTTCGCTCATTTTTCAGTTGAATTCCACATTCAAAAAAACTATATTTAAAGACCAGCTTTTATGGTTCTCCTTTTCGTATACTATATCCGTGCGGAACGTCAACGGAACTTGGAACATACCACATTTACTGTGCAGGAGTGGGGGCGACTCAACCTGTGATTAACAAACTTAGCGGGAAACCAACCATTACCTTTATATGTGAAAAACAAATTTACCGACGCTTTGATGGAGTTGGGTATGCCTGGAACGTACGACGTCAAGAATTACCGCTCGAGTAACACATTACCTTGGTAAGAACAGGATGGAGGTACAGGTTTACAGTAGGTTTTCACTTTTAACTTCAGCAGCGTACGAGCAATCGCGTTTCCCTTTGTCTCGCATTTTTTTCTAAAGCAAATGGTGATTTTATATTAATTGGGTGTGATGTAGAAAGGTTATTTGCATTCCCTTTGTGAGTTTCAAAGCTAAATCAATTTGATAACACCCAATTTCCAAGCTGTTTGCCATATCAACATGTTTTCTTAATTACAGAGCCAAATTTTTTTTTCTACCAATCACATTACGATGGGCAGCTATTTATAAATATTATTGTTTATGCACATCTCCTTGAAAGGTCTATAATGCAGCATTGTTTTAAAAATTTGTTTATTGAAATTCGCCCAAAACAACGGTGAAATCTACTCAATGTTTTTGGGTTGTATACAGTACGTACTGTAGGCAGTAATCACACTGACTCCAATCAGCCGATGCTGATTTCCGAAAAAAATTCACGAAATCGGCGATATCAGATGTATCTGGATGGTGATTATCTCTTGTTATGTCCGGACAGTGTATGTCTCCAGACGTGTCGGACGGTGTATGTCTCCAGACGTGTCGGACGGTGTATTACGACGATTATTACTACAGGAAAGGAATGCTATATTTGCCTGGGCACGATCACTAAACTCTCTTCTTGTGGCATCTAAGGCAATCTCCACTCATGGCTCGCAGACTTCCAATCCTGTCGCAGTCATTGCATGGCAATTAATGGATTTCTCTCATCTCCTCTTCCTGTCCATGCTGGAGATCCTCAATACAGTGTTCTAGGCCCTGTGCTTTTTCTAGTTTTCACCAATGATCTCTCTGACCATCTCTGGAAATCCTCTTTAATTCTTTGCTGATGACTCCACCCTCTGCCTACCATGTCATCCCTCAGACCGGCAAGCAGCAGCCTCTTCACTCTCTTCAGATCTGGATAAAATCACAAGGGCTCTGGTGAAACACTTGGAATATGTCTTTTCAATCTGGACAAATCTCACACTCTCTCTTTGTCTCTCCAAAAGACCATCTGGAAGCCCCCCCCCCCCATTTACTTTCTCAACAATCCTCTTGAAGAAGTCCTTTTAGTCAAGCTTTTGGGCCTCACTATCTGCCATGATCTTTCCTGGGAAAGCCACATTTCCAAGCTGGCCTCCAAAGCCAGTTGCTGACTGGGCATCCTCCATCATGCCAAAATCCTTCTTTGGCATCCCTGAGTTTCCTAACCACATACAAAGCTTTCGTCCGCAGACTGATGGAGTACTGCTCTCACCTCTAGGCTGGTGCTCCTGCCTCACATCTCGCTCAGCTTCACGCTGTGGAAACCAAGGCTTTTAGGATCATTGGTACTTCCCACGATGAAACTGAGTCCTTGGCTGTCTCTCTGTCTCTTTCTCTCTTTCTTCTTCTTCTCCTTCCATCTCCTCTCCAGCCTTGCCCCCCACACTCTGTCTGTGATCTGCCCCCCCACCCCATATTTCCGCAGGGCACTCAAAGTCCGCCAACAACCCCCTTCTGGTGAAACTGACAAAATCAAGAATTACTGCTCACCTTTGCTCTTCCTTTTTTTTCCGCCTCTGGAACAAACTCCCACACTCACTTTAATCCCACTCTTCCCTCCAGGTCTTCAAAACAGCTGTTCACCACCATCTAAAACCATGATCTTTTCTATCCCCATTAATTCACCCCAAATCCACCACCTTCAAATTCCCTGCTTTCCTCCCTGATAGTCCCTGTAGTGTCCATCTTGTTTACCACGTGTATACGCCCCATCCCCTCTCCCTTCCACAGCTCTCCTAATGTCACTGTCCCCAACTGTTTTGTGCTTCCCTCTCCTGCCCCTCTTGTCTCCTGCTCCCTTTGTTATAAGTTCTGTGTGTTAGCTCTAACATCAGCCTCAACAATGTATAAAAAATAATGCAGATCTGCCTTTCCTTCCCATCTCCTCACAGTTCCTCTTCCCTCCCTTCATGCTGCCTTCTGTTCCCCCACCCCTCCTCACTCCCCTACTCCTCCTAGCTCCCCCCTCCTTCCTCGTGTAATTAATAAAAGTAATTAATAAAATAGCACATGTACTTTCAACTTCCATTTTGGTAACATTGGCATGATGACCAAAATGGCCTCAAGTTTGCTTATTGGGGTTGGAGGGGTACATGAATATTGGCAGCATTGATCGCTTGCTTCGGTGTGGATCCGTGATTGGATAATTGTGTTGTGATTGTGAAGTGTGAGAGAATCTCATCAAAAGGTGGATATATTGTCTGTGTTCGTTCATTCCTCACCCGACAGCCATCTTCACACACAAAAAAGTAAATTAACAAGGATGCAAATCCTCAGAGGACAGCCCCAACCACACTTTAAAACGAGACGTTTAGATTTTACATTTCAACAACTACATAACTGAATGAATAAATAAGTAAATAAACAAATAAATAACGAAGGGCAGGAGAAAGATAAAAAGTGTCCTGTATAATTAAATTAATATTTCAAGGTGATACATCGGCAGCGGTGATAGACGGTGAAGCGTTTCTAAAGAAATAAATACTACGTACTGTAAGTAGTGGAGATAATAAATTGTATATAAATAAATAATTGAATGTGGAATTGTATCGTAGATTGGAATTAAAGATATATAAATAAGTCAATGAGAATGGTGAATCATATAAAATACTAGCGGGGTATGCTTTCACATTGTGAGCAATAACGAACTGTGCCTCCCCAGTGTCTCGGGTCGCTCGCCTGCATTTATTTATTTTCATTTATTTATATTTTCATTTACAGACACTTTCCAATGGTTCTATGATTTTCCCCGGTGTATCGGCTATATTGTCCGTCTGCGCACAAAACTTCAGCTTTCTACATCACCCAGAAGGACCTGAACATTAATATTAGTCACTCAGTGAGTCAGTGAGTGGTTAAAATGAGCTTTATATAATTATAAATAAATAATTCAAGGTTGTATGTCAGTGTTGGAGATGGGAAAGTGTACATATAAATAAATAAATAATTGAAGTTGATAAGCTGGACCATTATGTTTGTGGTGGAGATGATGAGGTATACATACATAAATGTGTGTGTAGGTGGTGGAGGAAATGGTAAAGTATAATCTACAGTATATAAATACAAATAATGGTTCCTGAAACCGTATACTGTACATCTTGTTGTACTCTCTCATATAATTATTTTTGAATGATGGCAAAATTCAGAAATATAATCATGTGTCCCATGACTTTAGGCTGCAGCTCAAAATCATCTGACGTGTCAACTAACGAGATGTTACATACACATGCCATATGTGAAAGAAATGCATCAAGTCATAATTTCAATTAGAGTTGCGGATGGACTCAAGGACGAACAACTGATGCCCGGATGGGGATAAAGACCCACCCTGGTGATGCATGTTCGTGTGATTGCCCACCTCTTCTCCCCACCGCTTCACCTCCTCCCCCACCCCCGTACCTTCCAGTGGGATTACGAATATGATTAACAAGGTGTTGATGGAACACAGACATGATAGGCCACTTCACATCCTGTCTCCAAGCCCCTTGTATCTCTTTGTATAAAGATTTCTCACTCTGTGCAGAAAATACCATTTCACTTATACAGTGACATCACATATACAGAGTTCAAATTTAAATGTTACTTGAATGTAAAAACATTTTTAGCATAAATAATAATTTCATTGCATGTTTGAGATTAGATATGGAATTCATAAAACTGAATGAACATAACATCATTTATCTGAGTAACATGATTTCCTGATAATATCATAGATATCAGATGGTTCCTTCCCTTGCCTGTCTGAGTACATTCTCAAGAAACCAAATGATCAGTTATTTGAGATGTGATTTTTTTTAGTGCTTTCTTGTTGAAGCAAAAATTATCTATATTTCACCATTAAATATCGAATGGGCTGTTCATCACTTCATCTGTTTATTGTTTATTCCCCATAAATTATTTATTTTCACAAGTTCAGATGGATAACTACATTGATCTCTTCTACAAAATCAAATACAACGATAATAAAATCATTTACCTCTGTGTTGCAGGTGAAATTCCAATGAACTCCTGAAGAAGTGAAAGCTGTACACAAGGAACCTGGTGTTAGCAGGTGACGAAGTAAATGTGTGATCGCACGATGACACAAGTAAATATTTTTACTGATATGGATGACGAATAACAGGCCTCTCTGTGCAAACTAAACTTCTTGTTGTCCTGAATTTTCCCAGTTTGAATATCTTTGAGGCTGACCTTCACATTATCTTCCAATCAAAATACCTGAACTACAGAATCTCCCTCGCCTGGCTGAGAAGTTTTCAAACCACAAAGATCACTAGAAGGTGTTGGAAACATTCCAGCAACTCATAATTCTCGATCCAGCAACCCTCGAGCTTTAAACGACTGCAACTTCTGCTTTGACGTGTGTGTGTGTGTATGTGTGTGTGATTTTGTTTCACTTCGTAGAGAGTTTGTGATTTGAGTTTTCTCAGATTGATTTTAACAGCGAGGCCTACAGGACAAATTAGAGCACAAACATTCCAGCACTTTTGTTGAGCAACCTTTGCCACAACAATTTAAAACATCACTTTCCAAATGGGGGATGACACATTGAATATCACAATTAACATAAATGATGTTTCACAAGAGTGTTCAGAAATTGAAAATCGACTGAAAAAATTCAAGGAAAGCTGGTATAACGTCATTAAAGAAATACGACTTATTGCGGCAACAGTGAGGGAGAGGCAGAAAAATGTGAACATTGCAAGAATCGGTGGATCCACACTTGGTATAGCTGGAGGAGTTATAGGGATTGTTGGGCTGAGTCTCACTATTGCTACTTTTGGAGCAGCATGTCCACTCTTCATTGCTGGAATTGCTGTAGCAGCAGCTGGAGGAGCCGCAACTGCAGGAGCCGGTTTAGTTTTGTTCATGAAGGAGCATTTTGAAAGGAAAGAAGTGAAAAAGCTGTTGGAAGACGATGAAAAAGATAAAAACGAACTTCAGAAAAAAATTACTGGATTTGATCAAAGTATGATAAAGAAAGTCCATTTGGAAATTTCAAAACAAGAACTTTGTCAAAAGATGAGGGAAGAGGCTATGACCACGATGAACCAATATGTCACAAAAAGGTTGGAAGATCTGTTTAATGAAATAACTGAACCTTTTGATGAAAATTCTACTTCACCACATACCAGCCCAGGAACACAAGATGCGTTTAGACCAGGCGAAAGAACAGAAAGACTGAAGGAAATAGTTGATAAAATAAAGGAAGCCCTCAGGAAAAAGGTCTGTGAAGAACAAGAATCGACCTCAATTTCTTCTCCACGTATTGATTGATCCGACGTGTCAATCGTTTCAGTGTTAGGTCAACAAATAACAAACATCGAGACGCTGTTTACCCTGATAGTACAAAACGTGAAAATGATTTCATCACAAAATGAAGAAAAGAAAAAGAAAGAAGAAGCATTGAAGAATATTGAAAAGTGTGTTGAGGAAACAGATAAGAAAATTGTATGTTTGTTGCAGCAAATAAATCAATGTAGGCCTTGTGACATCATGACATGAGTGGGGGTTTACAAGATTGCAGGATTTGCTTTCTTTTTAACATACAAACTCCTGAGGGATTCTGTTGTAATTGCTTCATGCGTTGTAAATCTAAGTACAAGGAAGGCAGGAACTGTTGTTGGGGGTTTTCGGGCTGCTGCGATAGGAATTGAGGAAGGTGCAGAGTTGGCAAGGCAAGCTGCAAATGCAGGTCGAGTTGCAGGTGGAGCTGCGAGGTTGGCTTTGCCTACAACAGGAATCGTATTTAGTTCTGTACTTCTAGTTGTGGATATTGCAACACTCGTGACATCAGTGTATGTACACAAAGGAAGCCCATCAGAAGTTGCGGGTATGCTATAACGTCAGGCACAAAACCTCAAAGAAAGCTTTCAGGATCTTAAATGTCACATTGATAAAATGCTCCAGCAGATAAGAGAGGCAGGTGAACAATAATTGATCCAAAACTCAAAATTGTCATTGAAGCAAACGATGCAAATTTGAAGCAGATTTTATGGAATGCAAACAATCATGGTCGTGGAATGCATGAGCAATGACATATCCCATTCTTTCAATGTATAAGAGAATTTATTTAATTTCTGAACTGATGTAATCTTTAATTGTTTGCTCTTGCACTTGTCAACGTGACGATACATTACCATACAGCTTGCATGGTGAAGAACTCATGTTTGATGGG
>CM068965.1:79362792-79385551 GCA_035128595.1 Eptatretus atami | reverse complement strand
GGAAAGCTAACATAAGAGTATTACCTGTTTTGTTTTTCAAAGGGACAACCCACGCAAATCTACTCCTCAAATCTTCTTCTTCTTTCGGATGCTCCCGTTAGGGGTTGCCACAGCGGATCATCCGTTATGATCCGCATACTGGCCTCCAAAGCCATTGCTGATGGGCATCTCCATCATGCAAAAATCTTTCTTTGGCATCCCTGCAGTTCCTAACCACAGAACAAAGCTTTCGTTCCGCAGACTGAATTGGAGTATGCTCTTCACTCTAGGCTGTGTGCTCTGCCTCACATCTCGCTCAGCTTCACGCTGTGGAAACCAGGCTTTAGGATCATTGGTCTCCCACATGAAACTGAATCCTTGGCTGTCTCTCTGTCTTTTCTTCTTCTTCTTCTTCCATCTCTTCCAGCCTGCCCCCCACACTCGTTCATCTGTGGATCTGCCCCCCACCCATTATTTCGCAGGGCACTCAAAGTCCGCCAACAACCCCCTTCTGGTGAAACTGACAATAATGTGCAAGAATTTACTGCTCACCTTTGCTTCTTCCTTTTTTTTCGCCTTCTGGAAACAAATCCCACACTCACTTTAATCCCACTCTTCCCTCCAGGTCTTCAAAAACAGCTGTTCACCACAATTAAAACCATGATCTTTTCTATCCCATTAATTCACCCCAAATCCACCCACTTCAAATTCCCTGCTTTCCTCCCTGATAGTCCCTGTAGTGTCCATCTGTTTTACACGTGTATACGCCCCATCCCCTCTCCCTTCGCACAGCTCTCCTATGTCACTGTCCCCAACTGTTTGTGCTTCCCTTCTTCCTGCCCCTGCTTGTCTTCCTGCTCCCTTTGTTATAAGTCTGTGTGATTAGCATCTAACATTCACCTCAACAATGTATAAAAAATAATGCAGATCTGCCTTCCTTCCATCTCCTCACAGTTCTCATTCCCTCCCATTCATGCTTGCCTTCTGTTCCCCCCACCCCTCCTCACTCCCCTACTCCTCCTAGCTCCCCTCCTTCCTCGTTGTAATTAATAAAAGTAAATTAATAAAATAGCACATTGTACTATTCAACTTCCATTGGTAACATTGCATGATGAACCAAAATGGCCTCAATTTGCTTAATTGGGGTTGGAGGGGTACATGAATATTGGCAGCATTGTGATCGCTGCTTCGGTGTGGATCCGTGATTGGATAATTGTGTTGTGATTGTGAAGTGTAGAGAATCTCATCAAAAGGTGGGATATATTAGTCTGTGTTCGTTCATTCCTCACCCGACAGCCATCTTCACACACAAAAAAGTCAAATTAACAGGATGCAATCCTCAGAGGACAGCCCCAACCACACTTTAAACGAGACGTTTAGATTTTACATTTCAAACAACACATAACTGGATAAATAAATTAATGTAAATTAAACAAATAAATAACGAAAGGGCAGGAGAAAGATAAAAAGTGTCCTGTATAATAAATTAATATTTCAGGTGATTACATCAGGCAGCGGTGATTAGACGGTGAAGCGTTTCTAAAGAAATAAATACTACGTAACTGTAAGTTAGTGGAGATAATAAATTGTATATAAATAAATAATTGAAGTTGGAATTGTATCGTATTTGGAATTAAAGTATATTAAATAAGTCAAGAGAAGTGAATCATATAAAATACTAGCAGGGGTACTGCTTTCCACATTGTGAGCAATAACGAAACTGATGCCTCCCCAGTGTCTCGGGTCGCTCGGCCTGCATTTATTTATTTTCATTTATTTATATTTTCACTTTACCAGACACTTTCAATGGTTCTTATGATTTTCCCCGGTTGTATTACGGCTATATTGTCCGTCTGCGCACAAAACTTCAGCTCTCTACACTCACCCAGAAGGACCTGAACATTAATATTTAGTCACTTCAGTGATGACCAGTGAGTGGTTAAAATGAGCTTGTATATAATTATAAATAATAATTAAGTTGCTATAGTCAGTGTTGGAGATGGGAAAGTGTACATATAAAATAAATAAATAATTGAAGTTGATAGCTGGACCATTTGTTTTGGTGGGAGATGATGAGGTATACATACAAAATTTGTGTGTTGTAGGTGGTGTGAGGAAATGCATAAAGTATAAATCTCAGTATATAAATACAAATAATGGTTCCTGAAACCGTTATACTGTACATCTTGTTGTACTCTCTCATATAAGTTATTTTTTTTGAATTGAGGCAAAATTCAGAAATATAATCATGTGTCCCATGACTTTAGCTGTCAGCTCAAAATATCTGACGTGTCAACTAAAGTGATGTTACATTAACACATACCATATGTGAAATAAATGCATCAAGTCATAATTTCAATTAGAGTTGCGGATGGACTCAAGGCCGAACAACTGATCCCGGTGGGATAAAGACCCACCTGGTGCATGCATGTTGGTGGATTACCCACCTTTTCCCCCACCGTTTCACCTCCTCCCCCCCTCCTTCCCCCCCCTGCCCCCGTACCTTTCCAGTGGATTAAAGAACATGATTAAATAAGGTGTGGATTGAACACAGACATGATAGGCCCACTGGTTTTCAAACATTCTGTCTCCAAGGCCCCTTGTATCTCTTTGTTATAAAGATTCTCCACTCTGTGCGAAATACCATTTCAACTTATACAGTGACATCAACAATATACAGAGTTCAAATTTAAAGTTACTTTGAATGTTAAAACGATTTCTTAGCATAAATAATAATTTCATTGCATGTTTGAGAGTAGGTATGGGAATTTCATAAAAACTGAATGACATAACATCATTTATCTGAGCTAACATGAATTTCCTGATAATACATAGATATCAGATGGTTCCTTTCCTATGCCTGTCTGAGTACATTCTCAAGAAACCAAATGATCAGTTATTTGAGATGTGATTTTTTTAGTGCTTTCTTGTTGAAGCAAAAATTATCTATATTCTTTTACCATAAATATGAATGGGCTGTCATCCACTTCATCTGTTTATTTGTTTTAATTCCCCATAAATTATTTATCTTTCACAAAAGTTCAGATGATAACTACATGATCTCTTCTACAAAATCAAATACAACGATAATAAAATCATTTACCTCTGTGTTGCAGGTTGAAATTTCCAATGAAACTCCTGAAGAAGTGAAAGCTTACACAGACTGGTGTTAGCAGGTGACGAAGTTAAATGTGTGACGCCGAATGACACAAAGTAAATATTTTTACTTGATATGGATGCGAATACAGGCCTCTCTGTGCAACTAAACTTCTTGTTGTCCTGAATTTTTCCCAGATTGAATATCTTTTGAGGCTGTCCGATCACCTTATCTTTCCAATCAAAATACCTGAACTACAGATCTCCCTTGCCTGGCTGAGAAGTTTTCAAACCACAAAGATCACTAGAAGGTGTTGGAAACATTCAGAAACTTCATAATTCTCGATCCAGCAACCTCGAGCTTTAAACTACTGCAACTTCTGCTATGACGTGTGTGTGTGTGGTTAGTGTGTGTGTGTGTTGTGTTGTGTGTGTGGTGTGTGTGTGTGTGTGTGTGTGGGTGTGATTTGGTTTCACTTCGTTAGGAGTTTGTGATTTGACGTTTTCTCAGATTGATCTTAACAGCGAGGGCCTACAGAACAAATAGAGCACAAACATTCCAGCACTTTTGTTGAGCAACCTTTGCCACCAACAATTTAAACATCCACTTTCAAATGGGGGATTGACACATTGAATATTCTCAATTAACATAAATGATTGTTTTCACAAGCGAGTGTTCAGAAATTGAAAATCGACTGAAAAAAATTCCAAGGAAAGCTGTATAACGTCATTTAAAGAAATACGCTTATTGCGCACAGTGGAGGGAGAGGCAAAAAATGTGAACATTGCAAGACATCGGTGGATCCACACTTGGTATAGCTGGAGGAGTTATAGGGATTGTATGGGCTGAGTCTTCACTATTGCTTACTTTTGAGCAGCATGTCCACTCTTCATTTGCTGCGAATTTGCTGTTAGCAAGCAGCTGGAGGAAGCCGCAACTGCAGGAGCCGCGTTTAGTGTTGTTCATGAAGGAGCATTTTGAAAGGAAAGAAGTGAAAAAGCTGTTGGAAGACGATGAAAAAGATAAAAAGAAACTTCAAAAAAATACTGGATTTGATCAAGTATTGATAAAGAAAAGTCCATTTTGGAATTTTCAAAACAAGACTTTGCAAAAGATGAGGGAGAGGCTATGACCACGTAAGATGAACCAATATGTCACAAAAAGGTTGGAAGATCTGTTAATTGAAATAACTGAACCTTTTGATGAAAATTCTACTTCACCACATACCAGCCCAGGAACACAAGATGCGGTTTAGACAGGCGAAAGGAACAAAAGACTGAAGGAATTAGTTGATAAAATAAAGGAAAGCCCTCAGAAAAAGGTCTGTTGAAAGAAACAAGGAATCGACCTCAATTTCTTCCCACGTTATTGATTGATCGACGTTTGTCAATCGTTTCAGTGTTAGGTCAACAAATAAACAAACATCGGACGCTGTTTACCCTGATAGTACAAACGTGAAAATGATTTCATCACAAAATGAAGAAAAGAAAAAGAAAGAAAAGCATTGAAGAATATTGAAAAGGTGATGTGAAGGAAACGATAAGAAAATTGTATGTTTGTTTGCAGCAAATAAATCAATGTAGGGCCTTGTGACTCATGACATAGTGGGGGAGTTTACAAGATTGCAGGATTTGCTTTCTTTTTACATACCAACTCTGAGGGGATTTCTGTTTTGGTAATTGCTTCATTGCGTTGTAAAATCTAAGTACAGAAGGCAGGAACTGTTGTTGGGGGTTTTCGGGCTATGCTGCGATAGGAATTGAGGAAGGTGCAGAGTTTGGCAAGGCAAGCTGCAAATTGCAGGCGAGTTGCAGGTGAGCTGCGAGGTGGCTTTGCTCAACAGGAATCGTATTTTAGTTCTGTACTTCTATGTTGTGGATATTTGCAACACTCGTGACATCAGTGTATGTACACAAAGGAAGCCCCATCAGAGTGGCGGGGCTATGCTATAACGCAGCACAAAAAACCTCAAGAAAGCTTCAGGAATCTTAAATGTTTCAACATTGATAAAATGCTCAGCAGATAAGAGAGCAGGTGAACAATAATTATCCAAAACTCAAAAATTTTCATTGAAGCAACGATTGCAAATTTTGAGCAGATTTATGAAATGGCAAACATTCATGGCGTGGAATGGCATGAGCAATGACATATCCAATTTCTTTCAATGTATAAAGAGAATTTATTTAATTTCTGAACTATGTAATCTTTAATTGTTTGCTCTTGCACTTTTCACGTGACGAACATTCCATACAGCTTGCATGGTGAAAATCATGTTTGATGGGGGATGGAGGGGGGGGGGAGGGGATGGCGAGAGATGTGAGGTTATTCCTCTTGCTTGCCCAGCAAATGTAGCCAAACCCAATCCCAAAGCCAAGCAAAGATCCTGTGTTTCATCTAATTGAGGCAACTCATTAAATGCCATTTATGAGCTTGATAACATTTCCAAAATCTCAAAGACTTATGGCTTGGACTCTGTAACAGGGAATGGGAGAATTCACTTTAAATGCATAAAAAGACTTGTCAGGGGATATTTGGTGGTTGAGGCGTCCACGTTGGGATGACTATATATGTTCAGCAGGGAGGTTAGACTTTGGGGAGATGCATAAGATCCAGGCTGTGATTACAGGGAGGTAGGGCAAGAGGTTCAGATTGTGATTATGGCTTCTAGGGTTCGATTCCAGCCTGCGATTATGGGAGGATGTTGAGGGTCCAGTCATGTGATTATAAAACGGAGGGTAAGGGTCCAGTTTGTGATTATAAAGAGTGAGGGTCAGGGTCCAGTTTTGTGATTATAAAAGGGAGGGTAAGGGTCCAGTTTGTGATTTATAAAGAGGTGAGCGGTCTAGGCGTCAGGTTTGGATTATAAAAGGGAGGGTAAGGCGTCCATTTGATTATAAAGATGAGGGTCAGGGTCCAGTTTTGTGATTATAAGGTGGAGGTAAGGCGTCCAGTTGTGATTATAAAGAGTGAGGGTAAGGGTCCAGTTTGTGATGATAAAGAGGAAGCGGTAAGGTCCCAGGTTGTGATGATTAAAGAGGGAGGTAAGGGTCCAAGTGGCATTTATAAAGGGCGAGTAAGGGTCTGGTTAAGGCCTAGTGGAGGGCTGTCCTTGCTTGCCGACTGCTTGGGTTTCTCAATAGGGGTACAGGGTCGGGAAGGAGTTCAGGTACATTGATGGGTGGAAAAGCTTTCATGAGGAAAACACCTTTCAGGTTCAAAACGCAAGGTGGTGTTAATACAGGAGTGGGTGCAAAGCCACTTGCAGCCGGTTCATGTTTGGGCCTCCCACGACGTGAACCTAGTTTGGTCAACATGTTCTATGTATGCATCTACCATCACACAACCGCACAAGAAACATCATTTCACATTTTATCGATTATGATGCCAGATTAACCACTTGGTTCCACATCCGGAAATTTCATCAATATTCAGGATCATTTTGTCTGGAAGTGTGCGGAATACAGACGTTTGGTCGTGATCTACGTTTCTGTGATACTTGTATTTCTCGACCTCGACAGTGCGTCTGGGTGCACTACTGATAACCGATGTTGTTAAATTCGACGGACCCATTCAGAAGCTTGGCAGATGTGAGCGACCGGTTGTATTAATGTTGTCTGTTGCGGTAGATTGAGTAACACATGATGCTGGACGAAATTGAATTGGGCCCATTCCTTGACGCGCTATAGACCATTCTTGATGACTGAACAGCACGTTCGGCTTGACCATTACTGGCAGGTTTGTAGTGGGGGCAGATGAATGTTGTGCTTAATGCCATTCATGTTACAAAGTTCTGAAACTCTTACTCGTTAAATGACGATCCATTATCTGATTACAATGGAGGTTGAATATCAGGTTGTGGAACATCTTGGTACGTTAGAGCATCATTGTTACAGCAGAGTTGAGATGGCACCACGAGAGCTTCAATCCATTTGGAGTGAGGCAACAACTACGATAAGGAAAAGCTTCCCTTGTTCCAAGACAATGCCTTTCTTGAGGAGAAGATGCAGAGGCTCGACGGTTGTACTTAGTTGAGGCAGGAAATTCCCAAAGTGGTTACATACCCAGGGAATGCCACAAAGTTCTGAAATGTTTTGTGGCATGTGGTTCATTCACATTACTTAAACTTGCTCAGAGAGGGCAAAATGTCTTGACAGGAGCATTTGATTGACACATGTATTCAACTTCACATGCCATAAAGCGTACACTTCTGTTCACGCCTGCAGGTATAACCCAGCTTGTGCAGCTTGATTGAGGCTTCTGTTGAGGGTCTCGAGGCGTTCATGTTGTGACTTGCCATGTCACTAGTATGTCTGTCCTGGATACTACTGTCTTTGGTAGTTTTCAATAATGTCTCCATCTTGCGTTGGAAGATTGTGCAAGCGAGCGTTATGCCAATGGGCATCTTGTTCACATGTAGAGTCCTCAAGAGTGTTCATGGGCATGGTTGGCTTGGATCATCATCCAGTTCCATTTGACATTTAAGCATTATGTTCACTTGAAATCCATCTTGCCAAGAGTTTTTCAAAGAGCTAATAGATGAACAAATCCATCAGGACAGGCATATCTGCTTGCATGTGTTTTCCGACAGAAAGTATGTGGTTATGGACTTGCTAACAATAGGAAGCAGTATTTGGGACAAGTAATATCTCTGCCAGTATGTGCTTTGCTTGAATGGCAAAAGAGGGGGACTTCCTCATATCCACCTTCTCCTCTGGCTATCTGGAAATATCAGACCGAGTCAAATGATTGTGCAATTCGTTGCAAACTTCCTTATCCACAAGAGGATCCTATCCTCTATGCCACTGTTACTAAACAAATGATCCATGGCCCATGCTGGAACACTTGACTTTGACAGTCTTCCCTGCATGAAAGATGGGGAATGCACAAAAAGATTTCCAAGAAAGTTCCACAAGAGATACGAGACAGGATCAAGTTGGAATCCACTTATACCAAAGAAGGAGACCAGGAGATGGTGGTTCACACCAAAAGAAATAAACGTTGCAAATGTGAGGAAATATCATTGGTAATCAGTGGGTGGTTTTGCATATACTCACGACCATGCAAGATCTTTTTGATGCACACATTATTGTTGAATTCTGCACTCCATCAAGTCTGATTAAGTACGTTTGCAAGTATATAACAAGAAAAAAGAGCAATTCAGTGATTGCAGACCCTCGCCAGGACTGCTTTTGTGTGGGGTATTTTGTGTGGCGTTTGTGTACTGGTGTGTACAATTATACAATAGAGAGAAAACGCCGAATTTTGTTCCGTTTTGCGACGTCAAATCAAATCGTATCCTCCTGAATATTGGCAGTATTTAGTTTTGCTATCGGGAAGTGGACTAGATGTACTTTTTGTATGAACTTAACTATTATCTATGTTGGAATTTGGGGGTGAAAATTGGCAGGACACACTCAATGCTCTTAAGAAGCGAAGTAAAAACCGTTACCACTTTCATTGAATAAGAAAGTAAACCCCGCCTCCACGTTCATTGTGAAATTGGGGATTAATTGACGGAAAAATGTTTCTTTTATCGATGGAAGATGAGCAATGAGTTTCCTCGTATTCATTCAGGGTGAGTAAGTTTTTTTATTCCTTTCCTGACTTGCACTTCATAACCATCCCCCGTTACGACCTTTATTTGTAGACAACAGAAGAAAAAAAGCCAAAACTAAAAAAAAATTGCTATCTCGCTTGCCTTTCCTTTAAGCCTGTATCCTTAAACCAGCAAGCTACTGTTCAACAGTGCAAAAACATTTAAACAGTGAAACAAGATTGCAGATTTGCATAACATTTTGAACAGTGCCAAAAAAGATGCAGGTTTAGGTTTCTCTTGATTTGAACAGTCAACAGTGAAAAAAGACACAGTGTTGTATTCAGTAGTTTGCAGCGTTTGCTTTAAAAGTAGAAATGAAAAGATTGCAGGGTATATGCTTTACCAGCCATACTTTCTGATCAATCACTCTCGGCCTGAATCAACTTCAAATTGTATAATTGACTCAAATTATACTACCATCCTCAAATTGCTCAAGCTAAGATTTTTTTTGTCTTTATCCACTGACTCACAACTCAGTCACAGTTCACGACTGAGCAAAATGTAAGGCTACCCACTCTATTTGGTGGAGTCTTCCTGCTCCAATAAAGTAAATTAAAAAGTAAAGTTATTCACTCTCCTTTTTAGCTGACCATCAAGTTGAGATCTGTACCTGAAATCGAGTACCACTTAATAGTCTTATACATCCGACAGTTGACTTGCCATTCCAGTTCGAGATTCAATTTCCCTTACGACCTTGCGTTTGCCATTGACAAAAACAAAGACAGGGACAGACGTCAGCATAATCGGACTAGATCCTGCGTTCGCCTGTTTTCTCACACGGAATGTTGTAATGTTGTGGCATCAAGAGTTTTGGACTCAAGATCAAGCTTGCACGTCCATGCCCCAGACAAAAACGGGAACGTCTGTTTTTAAAAATGTGCTGCAGTACGACGATCGCAAAGAGACCCGTCATAACAAAAATTTGACTCCACAGAAACTGTGAGTAACGACATATGCTTTTCATTTATGAATTTACCCTGTCAAAGATTGGTTACTTTGCTAGTAATTTAACCGGGGTACCGAGAGTATATCTCAAAAAGTTATGGACGGATTACGAACAAAACTGAGTGAATGATTGGAAGGTGACAAGAACATGCTGATTAGATGTTTTGGTTCAGATGCGGATGCAATATCCAGGCTATTAGTCAGGATTACAACGTAAACCTTCAGCCTGGCGAAGGTATGCACTCTTCGCATGCCAACTATGTTTACACTCTTTACCCAACAAATCGGTGTAAACAAATCCAACTGGTGAAATTGGTACATCCTTCGCTTCACAAGTGTTTTCACACAGTTACAATTAACTACTGAATGAGGACAACTATAGCTGGGGCAATAGTCATCCTTGTATTGACAGTTCTGTTTTATTACTGTCTATCATGTACTATAGGGACGGGTGGTGCATCATAGGTGTCTGTGATCGATTTTAAATATCGTGGCTTGGTAACCTAAGTGTTGACTCAAAGCATCCTTATTTGAAGCATGCTTTGCTACATGGACGATTTGCAAGACAGAAGACTTGTTTGCTCTTGTTATAGTGATGCATCATTTACCACACACATTGATGGACCTCAGCTATGATCTGATCAATCCAAATATCCTTCACACTGGTGTCAGAGATTCCTTTCTATGAGAGCAAGAAAGGCCATGCAGGTATGAAATTTCTTTTCACCTGACATGAATTGACTGGACCTTCCTCTTTTTCATCGATCTGTAGCCCAGAATAAATTGCCTCATAAAAAACAGGACCATGTGTGACCAAATCCATCGATCAGCTGTCTCTCGGATTTATTTCAAGGTACATTTCCGTTGGTGAAGGATCAAATTACTCCCAGCTATAATTCGTCTGATTTCTTTAATGTCTTGGCCTCTGGAGTGGGGTGGAAGTCAGTCCAACCCAGTAATTGTGGAGAATGTGTTGCAATTACTTTTGTTCTATAGCATATATGTATTCTTGGTGACAGGGGCCTTCTTCACCTTTGCATAGATTCGTTCATTGAAAACAGTTGATCATTAGGCTTTATGAGTATGTGGAGCTGGTTCATACTTTTTTTCAAAGAATCAGTGGCCTTTCTTTTGTGATTGAGATCCCTTCCAGACAGACAAGCGGACTTCTCTAATACGAGCTTTAAAATAATGATTACCATTGGTACTGGTAGGTCATACCCCACCCGGATTGGGTCTCTTCATCAAAAATCAATTCCTTGCCCAACCAAAGAACAGTGAGCATATTTTAGCAAATCCCGGGAATGCTATTCTGTCCTTCCCAAAGTCTAAGTTCTGCCAAACTAGTCTCCAAGTCATTGATCGCAAATACCCGATGCACAACGGCCTCGCTTATTTGATTGATTAAGAAATTGTTTTAGAGCGTCCGTTCAGAGTCTGGGAGGTTCGCGGTTAACTCAACCCTGGTTGAATCACACAAAAGACTTTAAAACATGCGTACATGCTTGCGTTTCTTGCTTATCACTCGTGTTTAAAAAAAACAAAGAGCACAAGCAACCATAGGCTAGCAACCAATGCACAGGCCTTTGATGGGCCATCGCTTCTCCCGTGTTGAAGTTGCTTGAAAGGAACTCAGAATTTTCACGATACTTAGATCAACTGAGTGGAGTAAATTGGTTGCAAAGTTCCACTTTGCACTACTTTGTTAGACATAAAGCGATTTAGACAATTTTCTAATTGACATGACAAAACCGATTGTCGTGCATGGCAATGCCATTTTACACGTTCATGCGACATAGGCAGCGCTCTGATTGGACGAGATTCACAATGGTTGCTCTCTACTCATACTTGTACTGTTCAAATAGAACACTGAAAAGCCTACACAACTTCTAAAACTAGCAGAAACGCAGACGTTTAACTTTCAGTGGTATGCTAGATCTAATCCCGCTCTCTCATACTATGCTAACATTGCAGACCTTCTGATCGTTGGGAACTTGAACGATAAATGGTCTCAAAATTGCCAGGTGATTGGAAAGCAGCATAACTAGAAGGCACTCTTCGACTTTCGCGACATCGCCATATGCCTCCGCCCACATTAAAAAAATATGGTGCCCAAACCACGTGGACCGATGACGTCATCAATTTTTCCCCACTATACAACTTAGCACCTTTATATGATCTCAAAAAGTTTTCATAACTTGAATCGGATAAAGCGTTCGACGCTATTACAATTATATAATCAAAAAAACACTTATGTTTCCATGGAGTACTTTACGTGTGCCAAGCTTCAATTTTTTCCAGTGGAGTGGTTCAGATACAGAATTCCAAAGTTGTTCCTCTGTTCAAATAAAATGGCTGTTAATCATGTGACTCTATGAATTCATAATTATCATTAAAACATGCACTGAATATGGTGAAAATTTTGTTGTCAATCTGATGTGCGTTGTGGAAGAAAACTACAAAAAGCGATTGTACAGAAAAACAAGCACGGACTGACGTACTACGAAACCACCTGAAGACATTACTGCCTCAGGCGATTTCGTAGTGAGATATAAAACTTGTGCCACAACATTTTATTGAGTGGATTTTTACTCGATCAGTGGCTGCACCAGGCTTTACCATTTCAGTAATATGCAGGAACACCTTAGAAAACATGAAGTTTAAAAATGAACAAAATAGGTTTTCTCAGTACATAATGAAGCAGCCACAATTTTCTATTACTCCAACAAACCCGGTGAGGCGAATCAATCTTTGAAATGATTAATGGTTTAGCTTAGGGATTGCACAAAATGATGTGGTAAATCACTATCAACCCTGCTGCACACACAGGAAGTATTCACAGAAATGGACAGAGCTTACAGCACCAATTTAAATAAAGGCTTACCCTTTCTTGAACCCGTATTGTACCACGCACTTTTTTCAAAATAATTTCCACAAATTTCATGCACGATTTGGCAGTATTGCGACATTACATCTCGTCTGTTCTCCGATGAGAGAGTCTGGTTCAGCCATTTTCCTGCAATATACATCTTCTGTTTATAAAACACAGGGTGGGGGGGGGGAATGAAACAAAACAAACTAGAACTGGCACTCTTCGACATCACCAGATCATGCTCCGCCCACATTAAAAAAATATGGCCGAACGTGACGATATGTCGATCAATTCCCTCATACAATTTAGCCCTACATAACCATCAAAAACTTTTCATACTGATCGGAATAAAAGCGTCGACGAATGCAATTTTAGATTCATACAAAGCCACCTATGACATCACAAGAAAAAACACACATTTCCCTGGGAGTACTTGACATGTGTCAGTTTCAATTTTTCTCATCAAGCAGTCCTATATAAGTATTTCTTTTTTCTAACATGGCTGCCACACCACATGACCTATGTCATCAAAAAGATTAACATGTCAAGCACGACGGCTGCCTTTTTAGAACGTCCATGGAAATTCGGTTGAAAACTGCATCTGCTCATTTAAAAGTTGTTTATTATAATTTAAGCACGTTGAAGTATAAAATGATAGTTAAAAATTAACCAGACTTGGTGGCATAATGGTGAGGGCGTTCTGCTCAGATCTGAGTCGGTGATTTGATTCCGACAACTGCCAAGTCATACCAAAGACTTAAAGGCAATCTGCTGCTTCCTTGGCTTAGATGCTCAACATTAAGGAGAGCAATGTGGAGAGCAAAAGCAACTTGTCATAAAAGGGCATTTCTGGTACCCAAAGTTGCTTTGGGCAGTGAGTGACGTCAAGTCCCCCAAACTCAGTGGCTGTATTTATCTGGTTAATCTTGAGTTCTGTCTCATGTATTTGATACATGGTGTTTTGTGATTTGTGTATTCAGTTCACTTCAAACTTTGACCCTGCAAACGAAAAAATATTATTATCTTGTAATTATCCAGGGTTTTTTTTGCATCCAGTCAAGACTCGATGGAGGAACTAGAAGCTGAACGGAATGGATACAACAGAACAAAAGCAGCAGAAGGAGGTGGGGGTGTGTGGGGGATGGACCACACTAACAGCAGAGTGAAGACAATAGAGGGAACTTCGACAATTAAATAATGGTGTGGGGAGAATGGGGAGGGGGAGGGTGCATGGGTAGGACAAGATGGAATAGCAGAAAGGGAAACTCTGAAGGAAGGAAAACCTGGAAATTTGGAAGAGGGAGGGCTGGGGGAGGCAGGTTTAAGAGGAAGAAAAGATATGGTGTGGATGGGTGTGAGCAATGTGATGGTGGGTGAACAGCCATCTTGAAGACTTGGATGTGAATTGAATGAGAATTGAAGTGATGTGGAATGATTGTTGTGTGGCACCAGCCAGAGGGAAAGCAGTGCGTTGTATCAAGTTTGTGAATGGAAGGCTTTGTAGGTGAATGGAGTATTCAGCTGGCCAAGGAAAAAACTAACGATGCAGGATGCCCAGTCAGCAGCTGGTGGAGCGCCAACTTTGAAATTGGTTTGCTCTAAGAAGATCACCGGCTGATAGTGAGACCCAGGAGTTGAGTGACTGAACTCCACAGAGCGGATTTGGAAAGGAAGTAGATTTAAGGTTTTGCCTGGTGTCTTTCGGAGAGAGAGATTTATCAGATGGCAGATAATATTCCAAAGTGTTTGACCAGCTTATGTTCTTATAAAGGTTCTGAGGAGGGGAAGAAGCTCCAGCCTATCTAAAGGATGAGGGATGTCACAGGCAGAGTTGAGTAATCCATCAATAGATAAAGGGAATTTCCAAGTAGGGAGATCGTGATGAAGATTAGAGATAGAATGGGCCCACGAATACTGCCTTGGAGGAAAGCCTTTCCGAGATATGTCTCGATATAATGGCCCTCATCTCAGTTGACATTTAGGCTTTCCATTGATTGTTGGAAGTAGAAGCAGCATTGTCCAGGTAGAGTGATCTGTGTCTGAATCCATATTGTTGATCTGAGATGAGGATGTTGGAGAAAAGGAAGAAATAATATCAACTGCAAAAGACGGAATTCCATGACCTTGCTGGTTGAAAATAACTTTGGATCTGTAGTTAAGCAGATTGGCTTTTGCACCTTTTTATATCATGCCATGATTTTCGCTATTTCCAAGCAGATGGAAGACGTCATGCCAACAAAAGTGTTGAAGATCTCGACTGGACATATTCCTTGCATTATAATTTATACAGAGAATAAGATCAATTGTGACTCAAACACTAACTGGAATAGCATCAATCGCGATGTACTTTTAAATTGCTTGATTATGTTTTAGCACCAACAAAAAAAAAGAGATAGAATTTCACATCGAAAGAAACGATTCATGGATATGCACAGATTAAGTATGCAAAAAATGGAAATTTCCTCTCCGTCATAATATAATATATAACTGTATGTATATATATTATACACAATGCACCTTCCGTTCTGCTCTTTTACTCCCATCTAAACTTACGAGTTTCCTTTAAATTTCCTTTTCTTTCCCCAACCCCGTACCCCATTTAGTTTCTTTAACAAGATCAAGGTCTAGGAAGAGCAAGGTGACTAAACTTATGAAAGCGACAGTGAGCAACAGTTGGACACAACAAGGAAGAGTTAATTGAAGAGGGAAAATACGAGAGAAGAAAGGAGGGGAGGGAGGAAACAGCAACCAGCAAGGAAAGTATTCGGTGTCGGCGACTGGTCATGGCAGGGTAAAAAAGACTGCAAAGTAGAGCTGGTGATGACGTGAAAGTGTCTGCACATCTGCTGTGAAGCCCTGGACGGACAAGAATTTACCACCCATTCTCCTTACTCTCTTTGCCATATTTGCCTACCTTTATCATTCTCTCTTCCCATGTCTTGCTGACCTCACCACCGAAGGTGGACAGAGGTTATGTTTTCATCCGTGCTGTTTTGTCTGTGAGCAGGATATCTCAAAAAGTTGTGGATGGATTGACGAAATTGGTGGACAGGTCTGGTTAAACAAGGACAGATTGTTGATTTTTGTTGAAGATTGGATAGTATTTAAGAGGTTTTTAAAAAATTCTCAAGTGATTTTTCACCATTAGAGATGGAGCCAAAAACAATATGCTGTTATAACATGATATCTCAAAAGTTTTGGATGGTTTTGACAAAAACTGTGTGGATGAGATGGATAGTTCACAAAGAACAAGCAGATTAGATTTTAGAGTTAAAAGTACGGATGCAATCATTACCAGTAGGATACAAAAACGAAACTTTCAGCCTGGCGGAGTATGCGCTCTCCCGAGTTGCCGTTCTTAGTTTACATAAAAAAGTTGACTTGATAATGCTTGTTGATTAAAACAGGATATTAATACAGTATTCCCATAGCCATGAGATATGTTGGTTTGCAAAAACAAACAAACAAATAAAAAAAGACAAGCATCAAAATCCAAACATTCCATTTTCTGTGAACTACTTTCACCAAAACAACGTTGTTTTGTAAAAAATAAAAAAAATTTAAAGTTCAAAAAGTGAATGCATCTCAAAGTAAATGAAATGCAACCACTTGAGGTAAAAAAAAAAAACAAACAACTATAATCATATTTTCACAATTTTTTTTTCACCATCCATGTAATCCTTTTCCAGCGTTGCGATACTCTCTCTCACCTGAATAATCAAAATGGCAATACAAAGTTGTATACATCTTAAATGCTCTGTTGGTTTCATGTAGAATGGAAAACTAACTTGAGTTACAGTGTTGCTGTCGGCAGACAGGTAGGACAATGAATGGGATCGACAGAACATTCGCGATGAGCTGCTTAAATGCTGTAGGAAGCAAAGAGCAGCTGATATTTCAGAAGTTAATTCTTCATTAGAAGAAAAAAAGGGGGGAGACGGAATAGGTGGTATTGACTCAGAGATGCACGCATCAGAATTATGTCAGATCGCCTGTTCCGGTTAATCCCCAAATGTCAGCTTTTCCTTGGTTCCCAGCAGTTAGCCATAACTTTGATACAAGTTTGTTGATTAATTCATTGCTGGTGTCAATGTTTTGGTCAAATCTGACGACTTTTCAGGCATGCTTTTTAACATTTCGATTTTTTGCCGAAAAGTTCTTCCACAAATGAGCACTTCGAACGGCGCTTCGCCCGTATGTATCTCATGTGAGATTTAACTGTTGTAATTATGAGAAAAGCATTTCCCACGAAACAGAGCACTTGTACGGACGCGTCACCGGTGTGAAATACGCATGTGTTGATTGGTCAAATGTCGGATTGATAAAAACGCCTTACCACAAACTGAGCACTCATATCGGCGCCTCCCGTGTGATTCTCATTGTTGATAGTGACGTGTGCGATTGAAGTAACGCCTCCACAAACCTGCGCATTCATACTGGCCTCCCCGTGTAATTCGCATGTGAGACTTAAGATTACCCAGTTTAGTGAATGGAACTTACTAACATAATTGGACACTTACCGCGACGTTTTTCGTATTATTCGCATGTGGCTCTGAAGCGCGTGGAAACTTTGAAGTTGCTTTTCCCACATCGGTGAGCACTGTATGTCAAAAGCCCTGCTTGAATAGTCATGCTTCTCAAGTGCTACACAACTCGATAACGCCCTTCCCGACAGGCCTGAGCACTTGTAAGACGTTCCCTCCTTGTGTCGTCTCTCTACCACGTGCAGCCTGCAGTGCACCCTCGTGAGGAACACGGGAGCATGTTGGCAGGAGAGGAACTTTGGAATTTCTGATGGTCCTTCTGTGACGAAAGCAACAAATGCACCGCTTTTCCAACAAGTGAAATGCAAAACTTACAGTAAATAAAAAATACAAGTGAATAAAAACTGGGCACAGGCAGTAATAATCATTAAATTTAATTATTTTTTTTTTGCATACATTTTGAGGCTCATATGAGAGCAACACACAACACACCAACAAGGGGGCAGGACAGAGGGCAGGAGAGAGACAAACAGTGCGGAACAGCGACATAAACCTGTGGAAGGAGAGGATGGGGCGGATAACACGGGGTATACAAGTGGAGACACCCAGGGGCTTTCAAGTACCTTCACACAACAAGGGAATTTGAGGTGGGTTTGGGGTCGATTAATGGGGGTGGAAAGATCGTGGATTTGATGGGGAAGATAAAGGTGGTGGTGAACACTTTTTTTGAATGGCCTGGAGGGAAGAATGGGATTTTGAAAAGTGTGGGGTTTATCAAAGGCAGGAAAAAAGAGCATGAAGAGTGGAAGATGAGCAGTGATTTGTGATTTGGTAGTTTACCAGAAGGAGTTGCTGGCGGACTTGAGCACCCTGCGGAATATGGTGGGGACATATCGAGACAGCAGGGGGAAGGGGCAAGATCAGAGAATGTGGAAGACAGACCACCGACGTGCCCTGGCAGATGAAACAGTGAGAGGCCAAAGACTCAGCTTCATTGCGGGAGATACCAAGTGATCCTAAATGGCCTTGGTTTCCAAGTTGTGAAGCCAAGAAAGGTGAGAGACAGGAGCACCAGCACTGAGGGGAGAGCAGTACTCCATCAGGACTGTGGACGAAAGTTGTGTGTGGCAGGAGCTCAGGTGGCAAGAAGGACTTAGCATGATGGAAATGGCCCAGTCAGTGAATGGCTTTGGAGGCCAGGTTGGAAATGTGGGCTTTCCAGGAAAAGATCATGCAGGATAGTGAGGACCCAGAAGCTTGAATGAAGAGACTTCTTCAAGAGATTGTGAGAAAGTTGGGGGGGGGGTTTCTTAACCAGTCCTTTCGAGAGGACATCATGAGAGTGAGATTTTCAGGATTGAAAGACAATGTTCACGTGCATGGAGCCAGTTTGTGATTACTCAGATCTGCAGAGGAGTGAGAGAGGCTTGCTGCTTGCTGGGTCTGAAGGGATACAGATGGGTACAGCAGAGGGTGGAGTCTCAGCAAGAGAATAAAGAGGATTTCAGAGTCAGAGAACAATGATGAAAACCAGAAAAAGAACACGGCCAGAACGTTTGCCTTGAGGAACTCCAGCCTGGGACAGGAAGGGGATTGAGAGAACTTCCATTAAGGCCGCACGGTTGGCTGCGACTAGGAAATCTGCAAACCATAGTCAGATGGCCTTGAGTGACCTATAGGAAGAGAGTTTGGTAGAGCAGGGCAGGGTTGCCAGAATGTTCGAAAGCACACGAATGTCTAGGAGATGGCCTCTGATTTCATGTCTGGCATGAGGACTCCATCCATTGTTGAATGGATGGAGGTCTATCAATCAACTAAAAGTGGGACTTGACCATATGCTAAGATTCGTATCCGAATTGGGTTTTGTTTAAGCTGGAAAATGGGTTATTTTTTCGTCGACTGTTTGTGTAAATGTGTTACCTCTATAGATTTTTTAAGAAACATCTCTCAAAAGCTTTCTTTTTTATACTTCTGTAATCGTGGTAAATAATGGCAATCAAAAGACTTCTTATTCTGGCAAGAAAATTATGGAGGAATCTGCCACTACAGATTGCATCAATACTTGCTGAAAGGATTACGTCGATCAATGTTATCAATTCATCGGTCATTGGTACTGACCATATTATGACGAATATATTTTACATGTGTCATTGAAACAGCGGTGTGTTTTCAAACGCTTCTATCAGGCAAATAAGACGTTTTTGCATGATTAGAGGTTCCCAGTGTAAAATGTTGATGTTTTGTTTAATTCAACCTAAAATACAATATTTGATTAAAACACGTTTCCTGCATTGGAATGGTGATTTAGAACAAACTGTTTAAGGTACTCTTCGAAGTCACAGCTTGCCACATTATATCATTCATTTTAAATTTGTTACCAAGTTTGATTAAGTGTCCCTGGAACCCAGATTTAAAAATAGTGAATAAATTTCTGGCTGCCGAACCATGCATCCAATCAGGTGAATATTAAAACAATATATTATTCCCATGACTCAAAGATTAAATTGTAAGTTTCACGTCGATTATTGAAGTGGTTTAGAAGCATGATATTTTTATTTGAAAATTTTTGTTCAATCATATGCTGCCAGGACATATGACCAAATTAATTATTCCTAAACACCCTTGGTGTACTCCAAGATTTGTGAAACATGTGGGTGAACAGTTTCCCCCTATCTGTCAAGCTGTTCTGGATGAGCAGGATTTTAAAGTTATTCTTCCAAAAAAAATCAATAAGCTGTCCAAAACCATGTCCGATGATGTCATAGCTGTGAACTTTTTGTTCTCTATTGGATAGGCAATCATACCTGTAAGTTTTGCCTGTATCTTTCAGCGCATTCAGAGAAAATTTGAAGTTTTTATGTTAAAAAAAAAATGGCTGCTCCGAACCATATTGCATATATACCACATATAGATGATTATACATAATATATATATATATATAGGATGATAAATGCGGGTTTTCCTGGGACGCCCAGTCAAATGAATGGAAAAGGAAAAACTTTCTGACCCAAGCCCCCAAAAGCCCAAAATAGGAGACATTTCTCCCCATCTATCCCTTCCCTCCCATACAAGCAAATGTAAAACTAGGACTAGTAGAAGCATGAGAGACTGATTAAAGCACTTCTTCACCCCAACATATCACAGTCCTTATATATTTCATTCTACTCAAAGACAAACCAACGCATATTACGCCAATGTTCTACTTATAGGGAATAACTTAATTTTCTTATAACATTCATTTCCATTGAGTATATTCACAAAGAATCACTTGGACTTCGTTCTTTTTTAAGTGTCTTTGTGTTGCAGAAAATGCTCAAAATCATTTGGAGTAAGCAAGCTGTTTAAAAATGAGTCAGTCTGGAGTCACCAGAGTTCCCTCGCCCGAAGCAAAAATGCACTCATTTCCTATGTGAGACACACCATGAAAAACCCATTTGTTGTGTAATCTCATGATGTCATCAATTCAAGGTCTATTTATTGTCAATGCAAAACTTTGTTCTTATTCAGATCTTTATTGAGAGAAATTTTTGAGTCTTATCGAGAATAGAGTATTAGAAGAAACTCTGACCTTGCAAAATCAACTCGTTTCACAAGATGAGAGGTGAGATCCTTGAAACCATTCATTATTTGTTGTTTTATCAGAATTAATATCATATACAACCAATATTATTGTATGTCTTCTAACAGGTTGTCAGACAATAAGAACATCTGTGATTACTGATCTGAACAGGACCTTGCATTATCACATAGAGAGTGGCAAAAAATGAATGACTTCCTTAAAGAATTCAATCGTTCAGAGAACTGGAAATGACATTTTGTTGGCTGGAAAGACGCCTTCTCCCGTCCTCTGACCTTGTAATGAGTTCAGAGTCAAAGGATGAGAAATATCCCTGTCTGCGGTGTGTGATGTGTGGTGTGTGTGTGTGTGTGGTATATGTCTGGTGTGTCTCTGTCTTGTCTCTCTCCCTCTGTTCTATGTGTCTATCTATATCTCTCTTGAGTGTGACTCATTATTATTATTATTTATTATATTTTTTCAGTTTAATCACCTGTCTGGATGAAGCCAAACACACTTAATCTTCTGGAGGAAACTGACACGACACTCAATGTCTTCATGAGGTAAATTTATATTTATTATTTTATTAAGTATAATATAATCCATCTTTATATACCTTATATTCTTCCCTATTTGTTTTGAACAAATATCGTTGGACCGAGTTTCAAAATTCACAAACATTCAGACTTCTGCGAAAGAAGATTTTGTGCAATGTTTGTAAATCTTGTTTATTATATATGCTTTGCTTATACATTATCTGATTTGAATTACAAAGGAAAAGATAAAGGAGATGTAAAGGGAGGGGGGGGTTGGGGGAGGATTAGGGTTGGGGGTGGAGGTGCGCCCCCAACGACCCACCACCCCCGTCATCACTTCTCCCCTCCCAGTGGTGTGTGGAGAAGGTAGGGTGGAGTGAGGGGGTAGTGGGTCAAAAGGTGGGGGCGCACAGGGTGGGGCTTGTGCTGGGTGGGGCTAGTGGGTGGGCATTTGGGTGGGCTTGTGTGGGTGGAGCTGCATGGTGGGTGGAGCTTATGTGGGTGGAGCTTATGTGGGTGCGAAGCTTGTGGGGCGTGGGGCTATGTGTGATGTGGTTTGTGGGGTGAGCAATTTTTTAAAATTAAAATAACATGTTGTGTGTGTGAACTAATAAACTAATCCATAATTATGTGATATGATGGATGTGGATGTGGGCTTATGTGGGGGTGCGTGGATTGCTTATGTGGGTGGGGCTTGTGTGGATGTGGCTTTTTGTGGGGTGGGTTTGTGTGAGTGGGGTTGCGTGGTGGGATTGTTGGCAGATTCAAAAAGGCGGAGTTTAAAAAAGCGGGTGGAGGCAAAAATTTTTTTAGATTAATCTTTTGTCTTTGTTATTCCTGTGAATAAAAGAACCTAAATTCTTTCCCTTTTAAAATCATCATAATTGTAAGTCCAAGGGTTTTTTTCAATTTATCTTATGTCTTTTAATTCCTGTGAATAAAATGAACACCAATCTCTTCCCCATTTAAATCAATATTTGTAAGCCAAGGAACCTGTGCCGACGACATCAACAATTTAAAAAAGTTCATTTGCCATCGTTTGGTTATAACCTTTTCAAAAAAAGATTTCCACGTAGTATTCTTACATATCACCACAATTTGAACTTAGGCTTCTGACATATATTCTTTTTTCAGTATTTTTAATTTTGCAAATGTTTCTGTGATGGCTTATTTTCGTTGAGTATGAATCGTGTTGTTGTACTATCTACAATGTCCTGAATTAAAGATACCATTGTTAAGAAACCAGTTGAGCTGAATTTTATATAGTCTCTCTTTAAAGTGCGATTAAAACGCTCAATACAACGCTTTTCCTTCATTAAAGTGCTGTATTAATGATGTTATTTTTAAAAGCAAGATTCATAAATGTTTGTTGTATAACTCTGTACCCTCATCAGCCACAATTTTTTAGGTTTTCTTTTGCTTGTAATAATAGCTGTTGGAAGCAACATAAGAGTATTACTGTTTTGTTTTCAAAGGGACAACCCACGCAAAATCTACTCCTCAAAGTTTCTTTCTTTATCGATGCTCCCGTTAGGGTTGCCACAGCGGATTCATTCCTTTTATCCGCAACTGATTTTGGCAGTAGGTTTACGCTGAGTGCCTTCCTGACGCAACCCTGGCGCGCTCTACGGACACATGGATAAGGGATTGGTTCGCCATGATTCCGGCTGCCCTACACGCCTCTCATAGCGCGG
>CM068965.1:79332511-79342786 GCA_035128595.1 Eptatretus atami | reverse complement strand
AAATTCCCAAACTTGTCCGTCTGGCGCGATCTCACATAGCCTATGCTGTACATTAGACCACAGACCACCCGCATGCCGAAAGTGGCGACAATCCGTCCTGCAGTTTCGGAGGAGAAACATCAAATTACGCGCAGACGTTAACAGAAATAATATTGTTACTGGCCGGGGGGTCGGCCGCCAACCGACCGCTCTGAACGGAGCCGCAAGTCGAGTCGGCCCGACCTGATCGCACCGGAATATTAGATCGCGCCCGGTATAACTCCGAGCGAACGGGTCCTTTACAAGAACCGAATATCAGCCAATCCGGCAGAGATCACGTGGGTAGGGTCGATTGCCAATCTTCAATTTACTAAATACCCACGTGATCCATCTACCTGGGATATTCCACCCTCGACGGAACTCGTACGGAACAAACCGCCGGGGCGAGCTTGTCCGACTGCGCGATTCTGAGGGCGCGTAATCGCGCGGAACAGTCGGTCCAAATGTCCCCCTATTACGAGGCAAACAACGGCTTCTAACACCCAACACACGAAGTTCAGTCTCAAGGGAAGGACGCAGAGCAGATTACATTTACACAAGGACATTTATTATAATGAACACGTATGCAATTAATAAGCAACAAAAGCACTACAAAGAACTACAACCGTCTACTTATTATGTCAGTCATTAACACTTAACAGCATGTCCTACTTATTAGACGGGCCCTCGGACACACGTACGCACGCACGCACACACACACACACACACACACATCACACACACACACAAGAAACGGTGCGCTGATGCTTTAATCACCGAGCTCCAGCTCGGAGGACAGGTGAGCTGAAACTCAGAGCTTGATCGAACCTTTCCAAATCGTGTGGTCTTCAACTTGTCCGGACCGCGGCTCCAGCCGAGAGCGAGCTGGATCCAATCGGCCGCAATCCTCTCCGTGCTCCCGAATCCTCCCGGCTTCCCAACACGGCCGGTGAGGACAGGCGCGATCCTCCTTCTGATGCGTCGCTTCCCCGAGGATCCAACTCCAAGATAGAGCGAGTATGTCGTCGCACAGAAGCTGCGGGAAGAACAAATGGAGAACAAGATGTCAGTACCCGTAAGAGAGCAGTAGAAAGAGTTCCACTCGCACTATGAAATGGAAAGTTCCTCATAAAAAGCGTCAGCCGAACTCAAGAGTGTCCCGGAAAACTTGTATGGCTTGTCATGAAGGGCTAAGTAGCCAAGTTAGAGGCAAGTGCAAGCAGAAATGCCCACCGGCCGTGCCGAATCGAACTGGCTCATGTCCTGAAAAAAACAGCTACTAGCTCCTACCAGCGACTAGCAAGCTCAACCCAGCCAAAAGCAGAGGACATGGCTGGAATGACTTTCTAGGCATAGCCGTCCAGGGACTCGCACACGGTAACTCTCCGGTCGGGCGGGACCCGGAACTCTGGCCACGGGACTTCCCAGAACTCGCCTACGGCAGACGGGACTCACCCACGAACTCTTTACACGGACTTTCACGACTCAGCCCTACCGACGGGATGCGCTCCCAACTCAGCCCTAATCACGGGACTTGACCCGAACTCTTTATGACATGAACTAAAGAAAGGAGTCCTCTTTATCCTTGGCAGGCCCCTTCCCGCACCGCCGGCCGTGACGCACCTCCGTGATCCACCCCCCCTCCCCCACTCAACATGGGTGGGAGGAGTTGTTGACGTCACCTGCAGGGTCCTTCCTTCCTCTTCGGCAGAAGGGGGGGGGACGCTCGCATTTTTTCGTTCCCTAACTATTAAATCGATCGCAGCGCATCTAATCGATCTCTGATGCATTTAAACTAATGGAAGGGTGAGCTATCTAAGGGAACATGCATCACGACAGTAGCTACGTAAGGGGAAGCCTGTATCTGGTGGTGCAATTGTAATTCCAAATTCGTAACAGATGATATAGGAAAAGTTTTTCCAATGAACAATAAAGAGACCTCATATTCTTGTTTGCGTCAAGTTGCAGTGGGTATTGGAAAAGAATGTGTGGTCTCTTGTTGTGAAATGAAAACTGAGGGATGTGCTTCTCATCTTATTTAATATGGGATAGAAAATGTCTTTGAATTGAACATTTATTTAATATTTCATGTTCATTCAACTTGGTTATTTAAATGCTGATTCGTCATTAAAACATTATTTCCAGCGCTTCTTATACCCTAATCAGGCAAATAACGTCTATTAACTAAATTGTGATGGGCATATTGAAGAAAACTAACACGCTGAACCAAGCTATCTTTAAGCCTGAATAATCGTGTTTCCCCTTTTCATCTTCCGACTTTACGGAAAAGACTAACCTGCATAATTTATAGCAGTCCTTCTATCAACTGGCAGATCAATATATAGCTCATCATCTTATTTTCGGCATATCCAATGGTTGATCAAAATAACTTTGCATTCCATCGCCTCACAGTTGACCTTGTTTTCGCATCTTTTTGTTAGACAGAAAACATTAATTCAGAGTTAGTTTAAGCAGGCGGGTTGAGCAGCGGAAACTAAGAACTTAATCTCATCATTAAATATCAATCCCTTTTCTGAAGCAAGATGAAATATTGCTGGTTGTTCTGTTGGAATGAGTCCTTGCTTTGGTTTTTTGATCGCTGAATAGTTCAGTGTGTCTTTGAAGAGGCCTTCAGCATATAATAGGGGTTGATTAATAATCTCCTTCCAGTTGTTGAAGATAGATCCATCATTCATCATTCTAATTCATACATGCTCATAATTCTTCCTCCGTCATTTTGACTAATCTTCTTAACAATTTGAAGTTTTTTTAGCGAGCAATATTCTATTGTGGGAACTGTGGAAGCATTGTATTAAATCAGCGCCATATTTTTTTTCTGGAAGTTTTTAAACTGAGTTTAAATTTCTCGTTTTCTTTCAAATGCTTCTTCGCCTGTTAGTTCTGTCATGCGTTTCTTGTTTATGTCTCCTGTTTTGTTTTTAAACAACTTTTGAAACCAACTCTTGATGCTCCCTTAAATCTTGGCTTCGCCTTCTTGTCTTTCGCTCCATTATTTGAGTTGGAAAATACGTTCACTGATTATAAAGGTCTAAGCAGGGAAATTTTCGTTTTCTTCATCATGTAAAGTTGAGGGATGGGTGTTCAAATAAATCTTTTCTTTTAATATATTCTTTCATCAAATTCTTTATTAAGCATTTAATTCGAGTTGTTAATTTCTTGCTTTACTAATACTTGTATCTCTGCTTTTCATATTGTTTGCGTTGAGTTTCTTCACTCAACATAAACCGAATGATAAATTTAACCCCATTACCACTCAGATGTTTAATATTTGTCATTCGCTTCTCGATTTCAGTGTTCTAATATCCGCAAGACCACCAGATTTTAGTTTCTTTCACTCATTCTACAATGTTGAATATTTTGTTGTAACAAGAAGAAAACCTCCTCAAATATTTGGCTTCATTCTCAACTTGCATATGTTCCTGACTGAAATATAGTAATAATCTTCACTTCTCCTTCTCGCTGGTCGGCATTGGCTCTGTGATGTAGCATAAATCGAATCACCATGGTGGTTTTGTGGAAAATGTGCCAATATTTTCATTTGTACTATTCAAGAACCTTGTTTATGAAAGTTTTTTTCGCAGAAGCAGATTTACCCACTAAATTTATAATATGGAGTTGTCAAATCTTATATATGAAACATATGACTCACTTAATTATCTCATCTTGTTTCACAACAATATATTTATATTTTTCAGTTGTGTGCTTCATATAATCCAAATTCCTTTTTAGTGCATAATGTTAGAACAATTGTCTCTCTAAAAATTGTTTTATTATCTATTGAATTTACTTGAATAAAATAAAAGTATTTAGATTGTTTCTGATGGAACACGAGGAAGTTGAAGTATGTTGACCTAAGCATAAATACAATTACAAGAATGAATGTCTGCCCTCCCTTGGGTTGTCCGTAGTTAATTCCCATTAGCTGTTTGGTTTATCTCATTACACAATGCATCAAAAGATAACGAGGTTTCTATTTTCTGATTCTATCAAATATTGGGGAGGAAGGTGTATATCCGTATTATCATGAAGAATACACGTTTATCGGCTTTGATTTCTTTTATATCTCCTGTGTATCACAAAATACGTTGTATTATATCTTGGCAGAGTGTGAGGATCATTTAGTTTGTTTTGAGTTTAAATAAAGCGCCGATTATATCTTTTTTTGAAGACGCAGCATTAAAACCTTTGAGAGTAGTTGATACTCAGCTGTTGAAAACTTGACTTTGTGAAAATTATTAACTCTATCATAATCTAAAAAGTTGGGAAGTGACATCTTTAAAAGTAAGCAGTTTTTTCCACAATCTCGGCTTGAACCCAATATGAGGACATCTTAATGAATTTGGAAGATTTGTATGGTTGTTAAATTTATCTTATTTTCCCGGAAATCGGTAAAAATTCATTCATTTATATATTGGGAAAAAAAAAAAAGCGCAGGTTATTCTCATTTTTTTATTGGCTTTTTTAGAAACTCTATGTTTTATCCAAAGTTCAGGTTTAATTTCAAGATAATCCATTATTTTTTATACAATTCTTGTGTTGATATTTCCGCTGAAAATGAGCAATCTTAATTAATATAAATCATGCAATCCACGAAACATGGTCGTCATTTGTTCAGTCTTTCTCTTGTTAAGAAAAGGTGTATTATCACCTCTTCTTGACATTCATTTTCGAACAATTTGTAAAGTAATTCATTTTTGGTGTAAATCTCAAAGAATTATATTCCTTTTATATTTTTTAATCTATCATGTATTATAAGATATCACAGAATATACATTGTTTATTAGGCTTTTGACTCTCTGTTTATCCCCGTCTTTCACATCGGCAGGACAATTCTCAATTTGTGATGTGGAGAATCAGAAATTCAAAACGGCTCAAAATCTAGTAAACTATTCATATTTCAGCCGGCGGGGTCGGTGAGAAGACCGCAACTTGGTGGGGGGAAGCTACGTCGATTCCCAACAGACTCCCCACGAATTGTAGGCTGTCAGCTCACGGATAATCGGCATGACGGCGGGCGGGTCGGGGCTTAACGCCCGTGGACGCAATAACTCAAGCCGCGTGACCTAGGGTCTCCCGCCTATGGGTGAATCGGGGTACCGGGAATTAAACAACAGGCGTGGTTTAACCAGCTGGCGGACACTCATGCCCTCGTAGCGCCTTGTCGCGAACCGGATCTCCTTTCGCGGATCGGATGCAGCCGAGGCGGCACTGCAAGGACGTACGCGGGCTAGCCAAGGAACAGATTGTTGGGAATAAAGACCCGGCTCCAGACTTAGATCCGAACCACTGCGTGGACGCAACTGACGAGAAAAGACAAAGGCGAGCTGCGAAATTTCTAGCACCAATTATTTATTTACAAATAAGGCGAGGAAAAGCAAGTTGGCACAACGAAACAAGGGGTTTATTGGGGTGTATGCAGGGAAAGATGAGAGAGGTGTGGGGTGCGCAAATTTTACAAGGCAACTTACAAAGCAGACAAGTGGCAGACTGACTGGCGAGATTCATAAAGGCAACAATTCACAACAGTAAAGGAGATCTTATAACAGGCTTACTTAACGGACAGTAGGCGGCAACACTCTCAGATCACCCTCAGACAAAGTAAACGCCATTCTGTGGAGAAGGACTTTTGCAGGGCCAGGGAGGGCGGGAGTTAGAAGGTTAGAGTTTCTCGGTACCTGAGCGTTCGGGGAGGGATGCTCTGTGTGGGGCGCACCCACAATCGGTTGAGTTGTTGGCCACAACTCGTACGATGTGGAGATCGTGTCTGCAGGAGGGCTTCGATTGTTGGAGAAGACGGAGTCCAAAGGGGGGCGAGAGATGAGCATGGCAGGCAGGACCAGGCAAGAGGCCGTTCGTCGAGGTCGTAGATAGGGAACAGAGAGCGGCGGGTAGACAGGAGGCTGATGCGACGAAGCAAGGGGCGTTGCACGTTGTGTGGCGGAGACAAGTGGCTGCGAACACTCACTTCTCATATGACGTCCTCTTCCTTCAAAACGCTTCTTTACTCCTTCTTCAATCAGCTCAAAAACCTCTCTCACATTATCTTCCAACGCAACTTGCAATTCTCTTCTCAAATAACCTGGGGCAATTCTCTTCCCAACCAACCACACGGAGTGTCCACGCTTTTTAGAACCCCGGAGGCCGGGGAGGAGGCGCTTGCCGAAACCTACGTCATTTGGTCCGAGCCAAGGCATGGCCGATTGGAGCGCGGTCCTTCACGTGTCCGCCTTTCTGACGTGGGTTCAGCCAGAGGGTACCGGGCCTGGCCGCCCACGTCTGGGCCTTGGGAAGATGGTTGGTGCGGTGCAGCTTATCGCGTGTTCGCAGCTGAAGCGTCGGGATTTTGCCTCTGAAAATTGAGTCGCTGGGTAGCAGCGGTGGTAGGGCCTGTGGCGGCCGAAACGAGGGTATGGCAAGCGAGAGGATACACATGGATCGTTCAGCGCTGTGGGTAAGCGCGAGAATGAGAGTAGGGGGCAAGCGAAGTGAAAGGCCCGTGTGATCGTAAAAGGAGGGAATATAATAAAAGTGGAAAAATGATTTATTAATCCTACTCATAGCGCATCGCAACGGGCACTCCCTTGTCTTCCCACTAAGAAACAAAAGCGTAAGCTAACTAACAGTATATAATGGATAACTGACTCAGGAGCAACTGTATGTTGTATGCATCCGGGTTGCTGAGACCCGTAACTATTATCAAGTAACTTTACTTCAAATAAAAATTCATCTTCGGTACTGTTCATTGGTGAGCTTTTCAGCAATCATCTCAACTAAAACTACTTTCATAACTATCGTTAGAAAGCACAACTCTTGGTATCATAACTGTCTTTCTGTTCCAACAGAGATACTATCATCCTCTCATAATCTCAAAAATCTTCAAGTTGAATAATGACTCGTCATTTAATTAGTAGATAAACAAAAAACATTACCATCTATATCTATAGTGTTTTTTTCATTTAAGCAGATTTCAACGCTACATTTTTATATTAAAGGTATTTAAATGGTCCTTAAGCTATTATGACGATAATGTCATTTCAACGCTGTAATATTAAACATCCTTTATTTCATCAAGGATTATAAATCTCTTTAGGGTTGTTTGAAAAAAATACTAAATTCCTGCTTGGGCATATTACGATGGTCGCTTATCTTGTTCTTTCTGAAGGCTTCATCCATGAGGTTTTCTTTTTTGATACTTTTTCTTTTCATTGGCTTTTTCTAGTTTTGAATATATTGCAGACAGGAGAGGAGACATTTTGTTAGCAGGGCTTAGCCTTTAATTGATGTTCTCCTAGATTCCTAAAAGCCCTTCACTGAAAGGAAATTGTAAGAACTCGTATATCACACATAATTGTTTTCATCGCAATCATTAGTTTATATTTATCTTAATAATCAATTTTCACATCCTGCGAATATTTCTCGCGGGATTGTTTACAAACTGCATAGAGGGGGAGTATTGATTGAAACTTGGTCTTTGTATTTATTAAGTGAATAATTGCTATGTATTTGTATGTATTTATTTATTGTGTATTTGTAGAATTTATTGTATGTATTTTATTTAAGTGTTATTTATTAAGTCTTGATACATTGTATTTATTAAGTGAAAAAGTTGGAGTAAAAATGGTTTAAGCACAGATTCACTATAAATTAACCGGAAATTTCATCAAGAAAATTATATTTTAAGGCAAGTTTTGTTATATACAATATGGTGGAATAGCAACGTACTGTGATGTTTGTAATCATGATATAAATGTTATCAAAAAAACACCTTCAAACAACAAACAACCATCTCAATCTTTTCAGACAAATATCTACACTTGATCAAGAAACAAAACATTGATGATGAGATGTGTATATGATATTCTACTGAAAAATTTTTTTTTAATCAAACACCTTCCATCAGCACAAACACAAGTAACAATAGAAGAAAGGGAAGGTGCCATTTTTCTAAATTCTCCAGTTGACAAACACTGATGGGGCATTTAAAGGACATATAAAAATAAGATTGTTTCGCTTTCAAGACCTGGACGCATCTTCAATCATTGAAGCTGTTGATATGGAGTTAATACAGTATTGAAACTATAATAAAAACACATTAACGTGAAATGAAAACTTTTATTTTTATGGAGTAAAATTGAATATGGTAAGAGAAGGGTGATGAAATGCTACTTCAAGTCCCGAATAAGCGTGGGGGTCTGAATAAGGCGTGTAGGGTGGAACATTTTGCAATTTAATAAGAGTAGAAGGGGGAATTAAGCGTGTAGTGGAGAAAACTCAGAAAAGTCTAATAAGCGTGCAGGTCGCGAATATGAGGGCAGGGTGGAAAAACCAGAAATGTTGACAAATTAGCAGACACAGGATTTTCTTGTTACAACATACATACATTCAATGGCCAAGATGCATACTCGTAGCTCTACGCTTTTTTATTGGCAATCTGTATGCGCTTCTTCACACTCCTTCGTTGGGGCATTTGCGCGTTGTTTGCTTTGAATCTGCTGAAGCTGTGGAGTGAAGAGTTCGGATGGGGAAGACGAATGTTTGTCGATCACAGTTGAATGTCATTCAAGGATGCAGGCAGTCTGCTTTTGTTTTCATCATCTGTAGCTTCGTGTGAGAGAGTGGAGTAAGACGGGAGCGTCTTCTTGAATTGATACAATGTCTGTCTGACTTTCGTTCTAATGCATCTGGGGACTCCAATCTTGCTCAAGTTTTCTTGAGCTAAACTCTCTCCCTCACAATCCATCAATTCCACCACCCTCATCTTGTGGTTAGCTTCACCTTCTCCCCCTTCCTCTCTGGTGACTCCCTTTGGTGGGCGTGATTGCGTTGATTGTCAGAGTCTTTGATGTCGCGATGGGGGAGTCGATTGTCAGCAATCCTTCCGAAACTTAACTATCTCCTTCTCTAACAATGTGAAACAGTATTGTCAGAGACAATGTAATCGTCTGACAGCATCGAATGGGCTTATTCAGAATTGACTTTCGACTCGGCATGCACTGGACCACAGTTAGCTCTTCGCAACTGGGCGTTGGCGAGCATCTCTCGCATTTCATCCCTGCTGGGTTGAGGCATCTTACTGGGTTTCTCCTGCAGCTGTCTTAACATCAAGCATGATCCTTTATGCTTACAAGGGCTTTAGTTCATGATGTGAACATAGCCACCAACGATACCCCCATGGGTATCTATTTGATCCTGCAACGTCACCAGTGTTACTCCGCCGATGCGCACCAATATGTAACCTCGAGCCAGCAACGCCTTTCTCAACTTTGTCTGTGACAGTGGACAGAATAACATCGAGTACGTATATGGCGAAGTCTCTTATCAGTGAAGCATGTTGAAGGCGCGGTTTGGCAGGTGGCGATATGGTTTCTAAGCCTGTTGTCCAACCGATACGACCCTTGGGTGGCCCACTGCACGTGGATTCGGGCAGCCGGGGCATTGAATTTTCGTACCTGCTCGTACCTTTTCCTTGAAAAACAACCTCATGGAAGGGGGCAGTTTTGTTGTTTTCGTCAGTCGAGACCTGAGTGTAAGACGGTGATATCGATTCCATTGACAGCAGTGTAGTCTTTCCTTCACATACGTTGACTCTCTTTCAATGGGAGGGGGGAACGGAGGCGGACCATTGTTTTTTGGGCAGGCGGCTTTCATTTCTGTGTAATGGCATCTTGGTCTACCGTTCAGAATGGCTGTCTTTAGCCATGGCTTGCAGGTAAAATAGCACCGTACACGCCAGATGTTCTTATAAGAATTCTATGATCCTTGTTGAGTTCTTTCGTCGCGTGAGAGGCTGAAACGTTTTTTGGGCTTTTTAAGGCTTACACGGTTTCTCTCATCCAGTCAAGAATCGCAATGGTTGGAAAAAGTTAGTAAATTGTTGTGGCTTTTCAGGTTGCGTGCATATTCATAAGGTCAGCCATCTCGTAAGTTCCTGGCACTTGTTTGAAGACAAGACCTTAGGAAGCCTGGCCTTTCAGACTTCCCTCGGACATCGATGACCATCGAATGCGGCCTGACGGACGCTCTGGGGCTTTCTGCTTCTACCAGCACAGGGGCTCTAAACGGACTTCTTGGGAAGTGCAACCTCGGTTTCGCTCTTTCCAAACTAGATGATAGGCAGCGAACCTGGTGCTTACTTGACAGCCCGCTCTACATCGAGGATCTGATGATGGCGTCTTTTTAAAGATATATCTTTTCACAAGCTCCTGGAGATGAACCTCCTTTGGGAAGAGGCGTACT
>CM068965.1:79304056-79318032 GCA_035128595.1 Eptatretus atami | reverse complement strand
AGAGAGATAGTCCAATTGCCATTTTTTGGTAACAAATGTACAACTTCACCCTCTCAACACAAATTACCTCTCAAATATCTATTTTCTCCAATATGACCATATCGTAGTTCCCAGGACTCATGGGCTTCATGCTGCAAGCCCGAACACAGCCGTTAGCCTGATGTGGATTCTGAGTGGCAGTAAGGGTCGGCCTGTCGGGCTTATTCATGTACCTCTGGTGCACATCTCTCGAGTGTCAGGTCACCGGAGACCTGCCACTCACACGGACAGTCACTGAAGCGTGTGCTGATAGTTCGTGTGCGAGCCTCCCGCGAGGATTTGTTGGGGAACGGTTCACGTAAAGCCTGCTCGATTGTCCCTCTGGCTTTGTGAGTAGGTTGACTTGTCAGAAGCAAAGACCTGGTAACTTGCATGTGTTGTAGCCTGAGCAACTGTTGGTTGCAAATGTGTCGCTCTACACAGGACGAACCATTGACAGTCAACTTTGTGTTTTGGATCTGTATTGTTCTATGTCTCTCTCCTCGATCACCAACATAGGTTTTTTCACTCTGCTGCAACGATCTTTCAAGCTTCTGGGTACGACCAAAATTTCCTGCAGGTCATTGATCGAAGGCACAACCGACGATCATCACATCTGGGTCTACTTTATCAACTCCACCGCATCGGTTTCCAAGACCGCCTTCCTGGAAGGACATTTCAGACTACTCCATCTTTGATCAGGTCATCTCAGAATGTCTGACTCATGCTCCAAACGGAGGCCCAGACGAGCCCTTGCCAGCTATTTTACAAGCCAACAAATCTTCACCAGCCATGTCTGACATAAAAACCACATCAGCTTGGTGGTCGCAACTCCAGTCCTTCATTTATCACCCACGCCAATCTATTGGAGGCGTCATCCATCTTGGGCTTCTGAGGACTTCCTTCTCCAAAATCCAGTTGATAAGACCAAAAACTTGACATTTGAAATGCAGACACCGCTTGCTCCAAAACCCATGAAGATGTTTGGTGAAATGCCATTTGAGATAATTACACAATGTTGGGGGACTTCTACTGGCTTCACATCACACCGTCGACCATTGCTGAGACCACAGGCTCGGGGATGCACGATTGACAAGCTCCTCGAACACAAGACCTATTCATGACGACACAAGACCGACAGTCCAATCTTCATTTGGGAAGCTTTCCACGACTACATCTCACAGTGTTGTTGACTGTATTACACCCCTTTTTCCACGAATTTCATTGCATCCAAAAAGGTTTTGTACGATTGACCCAAGGAGGTCAACCATCATTTCCCTCCGCTCTCATCCTCAGCGTTCCGAGCCCAGCAGTCCCAAGATCTGGAGAAGGAAGCCAGGAACCGCCCGTCCAATGAGCGCAGCAAGATGAGCATGGTAACCGATGACATTTGATCGAGTGTGACACAGTACCGGTGGCTGGTTCTGCTCGCAGTTGTTGTTGATGATTGTATGGCGTGTTGTGGTTGGCCGTTGTGAGAGACCGAGAACGTGAACAGCACCTGAGCGGTGAGTCCCAGAACTTATGGAAAATTGTAAGTGGTCAATCACCTGCCTATAACCCCCTCTAATCTCACCAATGTGTCGTGCGATCTTGTCAGAAGAAACGTTCACACTGGCTTGTGCACAGCTGTCTGTTGTGAATGAAACTGGTCGATTTCATGAAACACGATCGGTTGAATCACCTTGATTCAGAAACTTTCGAAATCCCAGTTAAGTATCACACCAGGTGTCAGACGATCTCCAGATGGCTGACATTTCTGGTGGTGATGCACATTGGCCTGGTGCGTTGTTGGATGTTGAAGCTCGTCTGGCGATTATCTTAGCATTGGAATGGTTTATTTGATTCTAATTATTAGAGATTTACTTTTGATTAAGAATCAATACACAAATAAAAGAGATGAACTGACCCTTTTGTTTGATTTTCTGTTTCATGGTTGTTGCTGTTGATAAGGAACATTGAAAATTGAACAGAAAAATATGTGGCATACCTGCAAAGCGTTAATTTTTCCACCTTTTGAGATTCTTCTTTCTCTGGTGACGTGTAAACTGTGTTCGGGAGGAGGCGCCAAGAGATGATCGACGAGGCTGTAAATGGTGGACCCGACATCCAAAAGAAGGTGATGGTCCGGTAAAAACATCATTCTGGTCATGGTACTTGTATCTGTATCCACCGTCAAGGAGATATATTTCTTGGCAGGTCAAGCCACCAGCAACAGGCACGTTATGTTTTATTGTTATATGGATACAGGTGGGATCTTTCACGTTCAGCAGTCCGCACGGGTCGAACCCACCTTTCCCTCCAAATCCCATTTTTCTTCAAATATCTCTCTGTTTCCACCACACTGTGAAATCCCCATGTGTGACCTTTTGTGTGTCATTTGTTCATCATCATGGTCGTGTTCTGCTGGTTCCTTCTTTTTTACTGTGGATTTGTTCAGGTCTCTCTGTCACTCTCATCTCACTCTCTTTCTCATCTCACTCTCTCTCTTCAGTCTCCTGTCAGTCTCTGTCACCTGTGTCTCTCTGTCTCTCTGTCTCCTCTGTCTCTCTGTTCTCTGTCTCTCTGTCTCTCTGTGTCTCTTGTCTCTTGTGTCGTGTCTCATCCTCACCTCACTGTCTCGTTTACTCTCTGTCTCTGTTATCTCTGTTACTCTCTGTCTCTGTTACTCTTCTGTCTCTGTACTCTCTGTCTCTGTTACTCTCTGTCTCTGTTACCTCTGTCTCTGTTACTCTCTGTCTCTGTTTACTTCTCTGTCTCTGTTACTCTCTGTCTCTGTTACTCTCTGTCCTCAGTCCCACTCTCACTCTCTGTCTCTGTTCTGTCTCAGTCTGTTCTCTGTCTCCTTCTCTCTCCTCTCTTAAATTTTTCAACAGTTACTTCCCCAGGCCTCAAAAGCATTAAAGTGTACAGCTCCCAAGGTCCGTCGTGGGGAGTGCAGTACGACACATCAAACGGAAACAAAGAAAGAACCCGAAAGAGTAAAGAGCAAGAATGGAGTATCAAAAGACCTGGATAGGATTTCGTTTCATCCACTACTCCCGGCAAGCCAAGTGAGCTTGCAAGAAAGATTTATGCAAGAATTCACTCTCCTCAGAGAGATAGAAAATGAAGAAGAAAAAGCAAGAATTAGAATGAATAAAGAGATTGGTGAAAAAAATGAGAAAGTAGTATGAAAGGAACAAGAGCAAAGATGTCAGGAAGAAGTTGACAGATAGATTTCACAGTCTCACCAGGTCAAACACATCACTGTACTGCTAGCTTCGTCATAGTTTTTTTTTTAATATATATTCCTTTATCATTTCTATTTAGTTTGTTTTCAGCAACTGGTTGCCCTCTCTCTAGGTCTTTGTCCTGCTTTATAATTTTTGGATTTCTTATAATAGCTTTGGGCTCTATTTTCACACATAAACTGCTAATTAGTCCATTTACTTTATAAGTTGTTCTCACTCTGTTCACCTCTCTGTGTTCATGTGGTACATGTCTGTGTCCTGCAGTGCTGGTTTTATTAGCTCACCTGGAACGCAATTCAGGAAGCTTGTTGGATGCCCAATCCATCCACAAACACTTACTCTTCTCTGAAACTACAACACATGATTTTGATGACCTTGAACCACAACCTTCATCAACCTGTATTACCAAAGTTTGTTCATCGGCACTAACAAAAAATAAAATTCAGGCCTCAAAGGGGCTCAAACAGTGATTGCCCCCCCAAAATAGCATTTGCTGTTTCAGAACTACCATCAATTCTGATGAACTGACCACCAACTTCATAGCCTATGATGTTCCAAGAGTGTTCACGAACATTAAAAAGTAGTGTCTGAAGGGGTCTATGGAGAGAGTTTACAGGGGGAGGGGGGTTGGCCACCCAAAAGGGGTATTTGCTTCTTCTCAGAAACTACAACAAAATATCAATGAAACATGACCATAACATTCATCACCATGACGTAACAAACGTCACGGCATAAATAAAATCAGGGTCTGACCAGGGTTGCCCACCAAAATAGGTGTTTGCTTTTCTTCTCACTACTACATTTGTGTTGCTCAATTATCATTTGTGATGTGTCATTCATATTTACCCTGTGCACGTGGAAGAAAAAGTGGGGTTCACTTCTGTCTGTCTGGCCGTACCGTCCGTCCATCTTTCTGTCCACAAACGTCGTTTTGATCTCAATTGAATTTATTTTGAACACAACTCAGAAAAAGAACCTGCCGCTTTACAGCACTTTTGGCTTGATTTGTCTGTCACATTATGTGTAAAGGAGGAGAGTTAAAAAAAATTTTTTAAATTACTCGGCCTGCTGGCATGAAACAAAATTGAAAATATTCCAAACAAAAATTACTCTTTTATAAATGTAATGGACCAGACACAAGACAATGTAACATGTTTAATAAGGTGGTGTAAAAGAACGCTGCATCAATGGCGGTAAACTTCCGAAATTTTCTTTGGGAGGAGACGAACCGCTGGGGACGTCTGGCCCTGAATGAGGTCCGTTTGCCATACGCTGTGGCTGGATGAGTCTCTACCTGACGAGCGTCAATGCCTGTGCTGCACAATTCACTGCTCGACTAAGTGAACACGAGAGTCCAAGGGCACACCAGCAAGAACTGTTGAACCTGGCGTTTCCCAACCATTCACACCACATGGACACTCCTATATCCCCAATACCCCACTGATCCTGTCCTCCACATGGAACAGACCCGGGCCGACCTGTTGGTGTATGCGAGTCAGGATTCGCAACCAGACACGCCCTTCCTCTAATCTTATCATATTTGTGTCTTACTTTCCCAGATGAAGGATGGCACACCTGTCTGCTCATGTCAGAAATAAGTCAGATTGTGTAAGGGGCTTACATGCTAAAGGTAACTTATTTTCTTTGAGCATTTATCCCTGTACAGGAAATCTCCAATACCAGGGGGTAGGTTCTTGGAAATGCCACGATAGTTGAAACCGCAATCTTGAAAACCAAGGGCCAATGGGAAAGCGGGTTGGTTCTGGACTTTCGAGAAATAGCAGGAAGCATCGACGATAGCCAGAAATAAAACAATTAGTATTGAAACAAGGAAAAAAAGATAAATTCAACTCCTTTTATAATTTTTCTGGACAGAGTTAAAGGGCGAGCTCATAATTTTGCTTACAACGAAAATGGCTGCCAGTTTACAGTCGGATCATCTTCTGATCATGATCGCAAATAAGGTTTCGGTTGCAAGTGTATGCCATCATGTACTGCTCTTGTGCTGAGTTGAAACAAAATCGATCATGCATGTCTGCAGAATGATTAGAAGACTTTAAAGTAACAAAATTGCCACAGTCGGCTATCTTGGTCTGATCGTTTCAAAAAAAACAAGCTAAATGAGCTAAGATCCTCGTCTCTTAATGATTCATAAAAACGAATATGACTCATTGTGATGTATCAGGTTTCCGATAAATTATCTGTGCTAATGCCGGCTTGATTCCCTGCAAACAAAATTCAAACAGCTGTCTAGTTTCGGAAATAATGGAATAGGCCATTTCCATTAGGGCGATAATTATGCGTCAACTTTTTTTAATAGAAAGAATTTCCAAAATCGGAGAGGTTATGCTGCGCATGGGCTTTCTGCATATACAATGGCAAGTTTCACGAAGATCCGATGAAACCTCTGGTTGTGAAACAAAAATGTCAAAAAATAGGAAATGACGTCCTAATTGATATGACGTCATGTGAATGCTCATATGTGCGGTAATTCATCTCTGCTAATGCCTGTTCGATCGCAAACATAATTCAAAAAGCTTGCCTATTTCGGAGATAATTTTTTCGGCGATTTCATTAGCGGAAATATTTTGACGTCATAATACTTTTTTCTCGGAGGAATTTTCAAAATCTGATGGTTACTGTCTGCGCGGGGTATTTTTTACATATATATGCAAGTTTCAGCGAAGTTTCGATGAAAACTGTAGCGTGAAACATAAGCCAGGAGGATTCAAGTACAACCTGGATGTTTAAGCCAGGAGATTCTGTACCTTAGAACCTGGGTGTTAAGCCAGGAAGATTCCGATTACAACTGGGTGTTTAAGCAGGAGGATTCCAGTAGAAACCTGGGTGTTAAGCCAGGAGGATTCTGTATTCCTTCAACTGGGTGTAGCCAGGAGATTCAAGTACAACCTGGTTGTTAAGCCAGGAGGATTCGATTACAACCTGGTGTTAAGGCAGGAGATTCAAGTACAACCTGGGTGTTAAGCCCAGGAGGATTCGATTACACCTGGGGATAAGCCAGGAGGATTCCAAGTCAACCTGGGTTTTAAGCAGGAGGATTTCAAGTAAACCTGGGTGGTTAAGCCAGGAGGATTCCCGATTAACCTGGATTAAGCAGGAGGATGTCACTACAACCAGGAGATTAAGCCGGAGGATTCCTGAGAGAACTTTTTGCTGTTCAATTCAGCACAAGCAGTGCTTCAAGGTACGAGTTAGAAGATGGAAGCAGGGCTTTATATCTAGTTAGTTGGCACGTCATTGGAATACGAGAGCGAGTCGGGAGGGAGGGGGGTTCCTAGTGAAATTTACAAGGTATTCTGCTATATTCTGTGTACTTTGTCTCAGATAAGAAAAAAGACTTTGTATGTATTGATTTAGGTTTAACATATGATTGATTTAATGGGTGCAGATTAATCACTAATTCTCATTGTTGGATAAATAACTAGGAAGAATTTTTTCAAAATCGAGATGGTTACTGCTGCGCGTGGGGCTTTCTGCATATACATGGAGTTTTCACGAAGATCGATGAAATTCTGGGTTGTGAACAAAAAATGTCAAAAAATAGGAATGAATGTCATGAAATTATACGACGCAATAGTGATGAATCATTTGGCAGTATTCATCTCTGGCTAATGCCCTGTTCCATTCCCGCAAACAGAAATTCAAAAACTCTGCCCTAGTTTTGAGATATTTTTTAGGCGATTTCCATTAACGGAGATATTTTGAACGTCAAAACTTTTTTCTTGGAGGAATTTTCAAAATCAGAGATGGTTCCGTCTGTTAGTAGACTTAGAGATCCCCACAGATCTAAAAATGAGTGCATATGTAAGCCCTGTTTCTTACTGTATGAGCCTGGTGTTGGGCTTCAGTGGTTTAGGGTGGTGGCTTGGGATCCTAGGGTCCTGAGTTCAAGCCCCGTGGCCGCTGAAATAAATACACAGGGGGTTGACTAGCCTGTCATCCTTGCCGAAGTCAGCGAAATGAGTACATTTCCAGTGTGTGTGACTGGTAGAGGGCACTGCATCAGTTGACACAGTCGCACGTCAAGAATGATAGCTACCCCGGCAGCTAGCTGCATACGACACCAATTATCTGGTATGCAAGTTTGAACAAATCAGTAAATGCTGTCCAAGAAATGGTTGAGGAGTGTTCGATACAAGGTGTTTTTACAACTAAAATGGCTGCCAGTCTTCCAGTCAGCCATCTTGGGAAAAACAAATAATTATATGTGACGGCCATAATTCAGTTTGTGTGCCAGTTTGAACAACTCCGTAAATGCATGTCAGAGAAATGGTTGAGGAGTGTTCATCGGGTATTTACAACTAACATGGTCACATCAGCCGTCTTTCACCCATCGCGAAACAAAATGATGTACTTATGTATTCTATCAATGTTTGTCTTTGTGCGAGTCCGGTAATCGGTTCATACATGTCAGAGATATTATGGTTGCACACGCCACACACACAAAAATCATGACAAATCCATAAGCCCCGTTTGGACGCCGTGCAATAGGGGCAAATAAACACACACACACGTAGTAAATATATATATATAATATATAATATATTAATATATTATATATATATATATTATATATATTTATATATATATTTGCAGAATTCATGATGCAGACGGACATGAAAAAATAAAAAAAAGAAAATCAGAAAAAAAAAAACAATTAAAATTAAATACCTTTGGTTTCCTCCAGTGACAATATACAACCAGACCCCCAGAGAGCAAACCTACAGCCAGCAACGAACAAAGATAAACAGGAAAGGATTTTGGTGTTTTTTCTTCTGAACCTGCAAAGAGAAACCTTCCATTTAATAACAAATCCATTGTAACGATAATGTTTTTAACTCCTTTGTAGTAAGTGGAAAACATTCTCGTTTATACTTTTTATTTTTACCGATTTTAAAGGAGTAATTATTTTTAATTTCCCAGACTGTTCTACTAATTACCAAGAAACTCGAATCATCCTCAATACTACAAATCTTTGGAGACATAAACTGTGATTTATAAAAACAAAAAAAAAATGATTGTATACAATAAAAATATTATTTGTAATTATTTAACTTTGATATCATTTATCTGAAGCATTAACCCTTTCACTTGCTGGAGTTGAGCAGCAAAACAAAACTCAAGGTCAGTAAATCCAATAAATTTGCACCCCTTCCAATCCCATCCCTCAATCAGTTAACATTTGTAATCGGTTTTCGGTTCAAATGTTTATTAAAGATTATATTGAATGGTTTGCCAACTTTGATAAAACTCCACAAGTGTGTTCACCAAAGACAAGGAAGAAATCACTAATTTTGGTGTCGGTCAAAGGTAAGGTCAAAACAAAATTCTAAATTTTCTGGATGTAATGTATAAAATGGTGAAAAAGTGAACTTTTATTCAAAATTATGTGGGACATCGAAAGGAGTCGTTAGGAGTCAATAGAGAAAAACGAAGTTAATGAGTTTAACATCAAATGTTGAGGTACGGCGAACTGAGTGAAAACTTTAACGGTAGGGGGGGGAGAAGTGAAAATAAATCAAATGAGCGGGATAAAACCTGTGATCGTACTTGGGAATTACGAAGAGTGAGAGACAGTGTTTGGTGAACTTGGGTTAAATGAAACCATCTCAGGTGTCGATAAAAATGAACAAATGTTACTCTGCCAACCTAAGGTTTTCACCCTCTGTGTTTTGTTTGTAATTGTGAAATTGAGTTTTTTCAAGTGGATTGATCAGTCGATTTTGTTATTCTGTCTGTGTTCTTTTTGGTCTGGTCTCTGTTGTGTCTGTTTCATTGCGCGTACAGGTCACAATTCTAAAACGATCTTCACAAAACTTAACCCACATGGTAGAGTTTTATCATAAGGAAGAAGCCTGTGCTTTTGAGGTCAAAAAGGTCAACAACTTTGTGAGATTTCTAAATCTCAATTTTCATCCATTTGAACTTGAAATTTGAATGAGGATTTATATTTCAGGTCATTGAATTAAACACCAATTATTTTTTGAGGTCCAATTACATCGCCAAAGTCACATAGGCGAATTTCTAAAATACTCAATTTTGTCCTGATTGATTGAAATTTGGATGTGCATTTGCATATCAGTTCAATGAATTCATCCATATTAATTTTGAATGTTCACCATAGGCCAAAAGGTCAAAACACCAAAAGGTAATTGGCCAAATGCCAAAAATCCATCATTTTCGTCCGATTGACTTGAAATTTGATGAGCATTTGCACATCAGGTCACTGAATTCACACCTATTATATTTGAGGTAAACTATAGGCCAAAAGATTTGTTTTGGATCCAGCCATAGTTGGGCTCAAAACGTGAACTTTTTCCAACCTAACAGGTATGCGCTCTACCGAGTGCCGTTATACTTTGCGCTGTTTTGCCAAGTGTCCGCCTATGAGTGATTTTGTGGGGTAGTCGATCTAATCTACCCTTATAGTTTTCCCGTCGATATGTGTTGTCTGTCTGTCTGTCTGTATGTCTGTATGTATGTTGTTCGGTCCCGTGCTTCTCCCGTTAATACAATGGCGATTTCGATGAAACTTGGTTGGTAGGTTATCACATGACCTAGTTATGTGCCAAATGAGAACGGCGTTGCTATGGACCCATCCGTTGCGTAGCAACGGACCTTTGAAATTTTCAAAAAAATCTCAAAATTAATTTTTCAAAAATCGGCCCACGAGCGCTGTGGGCAGTAATTGTCCCAAACATTATTGTCGTACATTGTCAAGCCATATTGTTTAACATTTTCAGCCGATCCTAATGAAAACTGTCGGAGAAGATAGACTTGAATGAACCCTGGGTCGAACACAATAAAAAAAAACGAGTTTCGTTAATAATCTCAGAGACTATGAGCAGATATACATGAAACTGGTATCGGTCGGTATGGTATGTCCTAGTTATGTGTGGAAAGAACCAATTCGCTATGGACCCTCGTTGCGCTAGCAAAGCCGAAAAACCTCTAAATGTGGGGGTATTTTAACGAAAAACAAATCTGCAGCATTAACCTTGAAGCTAGAATCATGAATTTTCTTGTGCTTAATCCTCAGGTCATTCCGCCATCGAACGGTAAGGGGCCCATCGCGTCAGGTTCTATTGGGGTAGATCGACTATCATGTCCGCCTACCAGCTTGTCATTTGTCTGTTGTCTGTGTGCAGGATATCTCAAGAAAGTTTGCAACGGATTCGGACAGAACTCTGGTGGAATACGTTGGGTGTGATGACAGGAAAGAAATATATTCAGTTTTGGGTGAAGATCCAAATCCAGATCCGAATCAATAATTTTTTTAAGTGGATTCTTCACGACATTGAAGATAGGGCCAAAAAACGATATTGTACTGCATACATCGAATTTTCAAAAATGTAATGGGCGATTGTTCTGGGTGGTAGGCATTTTACGTGGTGGAGGTATGCGCTCTACAAGTGCCCTTCCATTTATATGATAAATCACCGGTCAACCGTGACGATGCTCTTTAATGGTTACCATGCAAAAGACGGTGGTTTTGTTAGAAAGATTCTGGTCTAACGCAGAGAACGGACATGTAAGTCTTGTTGTTTTGAGATGAGAGAATCGTTTCACATCCATTGTCAGTGATGGAGGGTTTGTTGGTCCACCTGTTTACCGTGGGTTCAGTGAAGAGTGAAAATAAGGTAATATAACGAGCATATCCAAGCACTACACGGCTTTTGTGATGGTGTAGCATCTCCAGTTGTCCCAAATAAATTCAATAACAAATTCATTATTTATATATAATATAAGTTGTTGTGGCGTTGGGATTCGGGACCAGTCCTTCTGAAATCCCCAATCCTGCGGACTAACCAATGTGTATGCGGGAGAATGTCCCGCCAAAGTGACCGGGAATCATTAAGGAACCGTTTCGCTCCCTTACTATCCCGAGCCCTTACCGGTCTCGTTGGGCCCATAACAAGATGTGAAACCAAGCGGGGTTTAGTCAAGCATGGGGGTTGCATTTAGTAAGGGGCATTAGGTGCAAAGAAAACAACAAACATATTCCGTGTTAAGAGGATTTAAAGCCAACCTGGCTATTATCAGTAGGATCGTAATGCCCGAATCACTCAAGTGAGACGGTGAAGTTTAAAATGTGTACTTAAAATGGAGTAGGAGAGAACGGAAGGCAATCGTAGTTCATGATCCAGGTTAGTTACAATAAATACCATTCAACCACCAGGGTTGTCGTATGGAACGAAGATCTGAACGTTTCCACTCTAAGACTCAACAGAGCAGAAAGCAGAGAGAATTGACAGACGAGGAAATACCATGGCGGCCCGTCGGTGGGCGATTGCAAAGTCCAACATGTGTCTCCTAGTGGTGCCGAGGTGTCAGGGAGTGGGTTGCATACATGGGTGGAAGAGGAGTGGATGCCATATGGTAGGAGGTGCTGGCTTCTCTCCCATCCGGGAAGCTGTGCATTCACTCCCTCCTCCGTCTCCGGAGCAGACAGCACAACGTCCAGACATGGCTCCCAAGCGAGCCCGAACTCTCATTCTCGCCGTACTTGTCACGCCCGGCCTTGTTAATGTTTGGTTAACACCCCACCCTGTGCGTTCGCACAGACGCTGCCGCTCCGCACAACATTAGCTGCTCAGATGTTGCACTAGCTCAAGCCCCGCCCAAAAGCTTCTCGTCCTCTCCTGAATTGGATCGAGGCTTGCTCCAAGTGGGCTTAACTTCCTTGCGTGGTCAAGCAAAGGTCGCTTTTATTTTAAAGGTCATAAAAAACAGAATTTAAACGAGGATAAAACCTTAAAAAGGGATTCAAGGAGAAGTGGATTTCGACACAGAACTTTGAGGGGAGACGACATGCTTTTCTATACGAGAATCGACACGCCTTGTCATTACAGGGTTTAAACCTCTATGTTGTGCGAAAACATGAACTTATGGAATAACTTTCTAATCTAGACATTTCTTAAGCCGAAAGTCATCACCACAGCAGTGTTTAAAATAGATGTCCCACTTGATCTTCATTCAAAGTTAAATCCAATGGCATTTTGGATGTCTAACGCCACGCTAGGTTAACACGATCTCTTGGACTGAATAGAGATTACGGACGACAGGATCGTAGATGTCGATCCTCCTTGTTTAATTAGGGTAACTGTATCGTCATGTGTAAGTTCATTTTCATGAAATTCCACATCTTGGGAAGCAGAATACAAGAATCCCGTTGGAAATTCCAGAGATCTTCCTCCTCCATCCAGGAACTTTTTCTTCTCCATTTTGAAAAGGTACAATGGTTCTTGTTCGAGTCTTTGTAAAACTCGATGGAAAGGAGAGAATCATCGATAGAGGGTGAACCTTCCTGCGTGTTTGAGAGATAATGTGTAAATGAACTCCGAATGTTCACAGCAGGTGTTTACCGTCAAACAGTCCTTTGGACCCTTCATACACATCAGTGACCTGCAATGGACAATATGAAAGTTGTCACAAAATGGGATGTTAAAATCATCTTTAACTCATCACATGTTGTTTCGAATTTAGCCACTCAAGAAATGAACAAACACGGTTTGCTTGAAAAGAAGAAATTCTTGGATAACATAATGTTAGAAATAAGATGATTTGGGAGTTTATAAAAATGCTAATAAAAAAACTAAATAATATAATTTTATTCATGGTTTTTCTTGTTAGTTTTGTGAAAAGCTATATTTTACCCCAAAGTACAACAATGGTGTAACAACCAAGTAGGTTGTTTCGTTTATATTTTAATTTAACACACATGAAGCAATACAAGGCCGCGCTTTCCCGGCTTGACTATTAAAGGGGTGGGGGGGGGGAGAAAAAGAGGGGGGTGGGGGGGAAAGAGGGAGTGGGGGAGAAAAAGAGGGGGTGGGGGAGAAGAGGGAGGTGGGGGAGGGAGAAGAAGAGAGGGGCGGCGATCGAGGAAGGGAGAGAAGATGGGGGAGAAAGGGGGGGGTAGTGGGGAGGGAAGGGGTGTGTTTTGGATATGTGTTTGATAGGGGGACTTGAGGGAAATGCTACAACCCACCGTCCCAACATCGTCTGGAAATGAACCACCATCGAGCATTAACCAGCAATCCAGATTAGGATTAAGGGAAGGGTTTATTAAAAACTGTGAAAAAAGTAAAAAAATTTGTTGTCCAATTCACACATTCTTTGATGGCCCTTCATCTCCTCGACCCTCCGGGAGTTGTACTCTCAAGTCCCGAATAAGCCGTGCATGCACATTACTTTTTCGAGGTGAAAATCTCCCCTACACGGCTCTATTCGGGTCGAACGCTTTAAAAAATGCGTTCTTGCCACCTCAGGTATATTTACACCGGCGATTGCGTGTTAGGGTGACATGTGTCCCGTCGAGAATGGTGTGTCTTTATCCCGAATTCTTCATCTGCCACGATCTCCGCCGTGGGTCTGGGTACTTGTACGCCGCATCAATGCGGGTCCGCGGTTGATTCGTCGGCTGCTGAGTGTAACGGTGGATCCAATCATGCTATGACAGGGTCCATTTTCTGAATAATGCATTCGATGGGTCCAGACGATTACATTGTCTCTGACAAAACTGTTCAGCTTGTTAGAGAAGAAGCAATGTTGAAGTTTGCAACGCCTTTCTAACTTTGTCTGTGACATGGACAGAATAATCATCGAGTACGTATATGGCGAAGTTCTTATCAGTGAACATGTTGAACCGGTTTGGCAGGTGCGATATGGTTTCTAGCATGTTGTCCAACCGATACGAACCCT
>CM068965.1:79283419-79295902 GCA_035128595.1 Eptatretus atami | reverse complement strand
GAGAATTTGGAAAGGATAGCATAAGAGGGAGGGAGGGAGGACGGTGTTTTCCTTAGTCGTCGAAATAGCCGTGCCAGTGTTCATGCCTTTATTTAATTTCCACACAAGTATAAGCTACAAATCTCTTAATCTGAGACGAATTAATGGAATTGATCCGAGCAGCAGTTCCGACAGCTAAAAAAAGGAAAAGCTTTCATTTGGCCAATTCGCACATTCTTTGACATCTCCTCGACCTCCGGAGAGTTTTTGGTGGTGGAGGGGGGTTGGGAGAGGATAGCGTGATGTGGGAGGGAGTGATGAATCGCTTAAAAATTCTCGTATCTGGATCTGGATGCGGATCTTTACCAAAATCAAAACATTTGTCGTGGCCACGCACCCAACCTGTCTGCCAAGTTTCGTCCGAATCCCGCACAACTTTTTGAAATATTGTGCATAAATATCGTTCACCTATCACTGGTGATGAAGCACTTAAAAAATTATCTGATCTGGATCCAGACCCGGATCTTCACCAAAAACAAATCAGTTCATCTTTGTCACACACCCACCTGCCCACCAAATTTCATCCACAACTTTTTGAGATATCGTGCTCACAGACAGACAGACGGGTGAAAACATAACCTCCCTCACCATCAGTGGTTGAGGTAACCAGGGAGCATTTCTAAATTACTATCCGTGCTATCTACCTGGCAAAGGCCTGCCTGCATGCCTGCTTCCCCCCCCCTCCTCTCCTCCTCCGTGACAACGTGATCTCCTCAGGTCCCCATACGCATTCCTCCAACCCCCTCGCGGTCCATGTACCGGCGACGGCGATATGCTCATCCTTTCACTCGCACACATGCACGGATTTCCCCATACCCACACTGCACGGATTTCCCCATACCCACACTGCACAGTCGCACGTCCCGTGTAAGCTTCGATGTCACAGCACGTCCACTCCCATGTGGCTTCGGCGCTGTAGCATGTTTTGCTCCCTTGGGCAGAAGCACATAGTTTGTGAAAAAATGCTGCATAACCTCCTCCACAGCAGCATGCACCATGGCCTGGGAGCGAGTTCGAACCGTGTGCCTGCAAATCCACCGCACCGCACACACGTAACCAAGCATGTAGGCACGCGCACACCCCACAGAATAATTTGTACCACATTCGTGTGTGCTGTCTACGTACCTCTTCATTTTCAGGAACTGCTGACTATTTATATATTAACAGCAACTATTAGTATATTAATATTTTCTCATTAAAGCAGATCATACAAAACAGTGAAAAAGCAAACTGCGTACGTAGTTTCCGAAAAAGAGCCTTGTGAACTGTATCGTCATGGCATGCGAAAGCAGGTTAGAGAACACTGCATTGCGCACAATGAAATTCCACTTTCTGCACATTCCATAATCTTTTCTTTACTTGATTGAATTGTCCAAACAGAAGAAAAAGTTAAGTTGAATGCTTTGCTTCAATAAATACACTTAATTATATAAACCTCTAATTTGTTGAACTTTTCAGATTTCACCCCAGATTTTGACACTTATTTAGTCCACGAGATCCGATTCTCAAATCAGATATAATATTTTGATGATATACTTTAATTAGTCCGTGAGAGTAGATCATGTTTCCAAATCAAGGCATGCTTGAATAGGCCAATAAAATGGTGAATTTAGACCCCTGCAGCACAGACGGCTGACCAAGGATGACTGACACCTTGACAAAGGATATAATTAAATAACGTCGTTAACTATCTTCAAAATGGGTATTTTAATTAACCCAACACACAAATTTCACTCCGACACTCCTTTGGAGTTCCTTTAGTATGCATCAAAGTTTCAGACTACTAGGTTTAATTGTTTTGGAGTTATTGAGGACACACACACACACACACACAATTATTAGTTTAGATTCTTGTCATATCCTTGTTGGCTTGTTGAGTTATTTCCTCACCAGCCTCTGTTTACTCATATATTCATCCTTTGTATTACTCCTTATCTCCTTGCTCAATCACCCTGGTTGCAACTATTGGTGATATCTGTTTGTGGTGACAGCGCCCAACGCAAGCCGCGTGCCAAATTTTCCCCATTCTTCCCGCATTCGTCAGGGCAGCGTAGTCACGGTCAGAGTGCCGATCGGTACCCTTGGACGAGTCCACGTGTGTGTGCGTGCGTGCGTGTGTGCGTGCTTGTAGACTTTGAGAGAGTTCCTACTCGAGGATTAAAAGGGCACAACCAACTTTCACTCTTATTTACTCCTTCGGTGATTGTTATCCTGGTGCTGACTTCTGTTTTTTTTATCCTTGAGTATAAATACCTTTTTCCATGGATTGTCATAAAGCATAAAAACTATCATTTAACTTTCAATTCACATACAATTTCATTTTGAAGTTACTTCATTTTCACTTGCCATATACTTGGGTAACTGGGGTAGTTGGGTTTGAATACCTAACCAGCTATAAACTGTCATCCGGTGTTTCACAGGCAGGCTGATTCATCAATGTGTTTGCCATTCCCTGGATGGACGTTAAACTTGGCATTCCATCTGCCATCATTCGTTGGTAAACACTAAACATCCCATGGTGTCTTTCGTGAAGAATAGGCGAGCTATTGTCGGCACCCTGAACAAATGACAAATTCCTGCCATAACCTACTGGGGACACTGCATCAACAGCACAGCCACAGTCCGAGCAATGATGCAACAGAAGCCACAGGATGCATACGAAATGAATGAATGAAAATCATTTGCTTGATGTAGAAACTGGAAAAATTAATAAAATAATAAAATGATTTTTTTAAATCCTGCATCCTCCATCCTGCTTCTGCAGCTACAATTTCCAATTGTGATGATAACAAATAATAACAATGCAATAACCGTGCAATAATCCGTGCAATAACAAAATAATAACAAAATAGATAACAAAAAGGAAAGCTGTTGTGTGTTTAGACCCAAGTGTTAAGCATAACCTATCCTCTTTGTGTTTGTTCATGGTTTTGTCATTGGAATTGGAGTCACTGCTCCTGAGAATCAGCAGAATGTGAAAGGAGAAAGTTGTGATTTGGGGTAAGCATCTCGATTATTCATTCTTGAAAGGCAGGCTGATTATCCTTATAATGTCGTTCTGTGACCAGTCCTTGGCAAAAGTCCATTCATGAAAACTCTTGGAAGTACTTCAATTATGACCTGTCCTGATCCGACTGCATCTCATAATCCATCCTCCAAGGCCCATCCTTTCAAAACGTTGAAGGACACAATACTTTGAACGGCCTTCCAGAGACTGTTAAATCTCTCTCCCTCCCTCCAAGGTTTCAAACAAACATCGTACATGTACAACACCTCATGTCATTCTCCATTCTTTCCCACAATCCTTTCTACCCACATTAATCCAAACTAACCAAACCCTTACATTACAGATTAACCCTTTTGCGCCCAGTGTCCGACATATAGTACACCTAAGTGAAGTTGTCTCCTGGCAATTATCATTCCAGAAAATAGATGGCTAATGTGTCTGATCACAGAGGAGACGTCCAAGATTCATTTTCCAAGAAGACAAGTTTCTTACAATATATATGTTTTAGAATGATGATGCAATACTGCTGTTGCAAGCAACAATGCTACTACCTGACACAAAAGTGTTGATGTGTTTTCCTCCCCTCCCCTCCTCCTCTCTCTCTCTCTCTCCTCTCTCTCTCTCTCTCTCTCTCTCTCTCTCTCTCTCTCTCTCTCTCGTTTGTTAACTCTTTTGCTTTGTTTCAGTCCAAATATTTCCCAATTGTCCCAATCTCACTCATTACATTGCCCTTTTTTATTCTCTGTTACGTCCTCTCATCCAGGAGCCTTGATTATGTTTAAGGGAGGTGGGGGGGGGGTGGTGTGGAAGGGGTAAAGTAAGATATTCATAAACTGTATAGAGGCTTATGCAAATGAGGTTTGGTTAAACGGTTTAAGTTTTATCAAGAGACTACATTACAAGTTGTTTTGTTGGTCTTTACATTGACAAGTGTGTTCCAGTCAGTTAATTATTTTATTTTGAGTAAAATTTTTTTTTTTACGTGTCACTAATTGTGCTCTTTGTTGTGCTTTTCCCCGCAGTCCTTCCAGTTGTCATCCCCGCAAATACTCAGCTGCAGTCAGACTCTACTGGTGGCTTTGGTTTTCTGGAGAAATAGATGAGAAATTAGAAGAAACACTACACCTACACCCGAGCATCGTAGAATCCAATCTGTGAGGTATCGATCGAAACCAAGAGGAGATCAACCATTGTGTCATTGTCGATGACATTATTCAGGAGTCTGGCCAGACTGAAGTTGGTAAGTGCACAAACAAGCAAGAGCTTTTCATGCCAAACATGTTTTTAAAGTACACTTCCTTTAAGTTGGCTTGTAGTGGTAAGGGAAGTTATATCATCACTGTCTATTGCTCATCTTTATCTTTGGTGGTTGGAGCTGCACATTTGATCTCGTAAGCAATTCTTTGTGTGTAAATCTCCCCTCTCCCACCCCCCCCCCCCCCACACCCTCCCCATTATCCTGGAGCCTCAGTGTACATCATGGCAGAGGCCGTTTGGCCTGCTTGCATTTTTTGAGCGGATTGTTGTGCCTTCCACTTTATGCAACTTATCTTTTAAGTGATTTGATGTGCATTCCTGATGCCAAACTGGTATTGGACTGCAAACAAATTAAATGTGCAAACAACTGTTTGACTGTAAACAGTCAATGACAATAAGTTTCGCTTTCTCACTATGTATGTACTTTAACACATATCAGATACCAGACTCCCTCACCTTATGTTGCTTGTTTTGCATAGTCATGTTTCTTTTAAAGTTTGTAAAATCACTTTTCTTATTGCAGTTTTAGATGGGGATTTGAAGTTTGAAACCAAGTGAGTCTTCCTTCCCAAGGTAAGATTTCATCCTCAGTGATCATAATCTTTATTACATTTGGTGATAATGATAGACCTTGATTTTGTGTATATGGCTGCCATGTGTGGCTGCAATCGATTAAACCACAGATGTAGGTCACATGGGAGGTAGTTGAAATGAGTTCTGCTTCAAGAAATGCCAGTTAATGTGCTTTCTCCTGTATTGTGTTCTCTGTACCTTTAGGTTAGATATATATATATATTATATTGTTTACGGCCATGGGTACCGGGTAAAGACGTTCACAAATGGTACACACATGAGAATTTATAGCTGTGGAGGAACTCCGGGAAGTGTTTGAAACAGCAAAGGGTTTACCTTGGTAGCCTTTCTTGGTTGCTTTATGCAGCTTCCTTCGGCTGGAAGAGCATGGGATGAGTTGATTTATTTTCATAATTCCAGCCACTGGGTTTCATTGATTAGGTGAGAGCTGATTGATTATTCCCTCCATTAAGAGATGTGGGTGGGTCTTTGTTTATCATCTATGTATTGTCTACTTTCGACATTTGCACGTGGTACATGCTTGCAAGCCTCATTGGTATGCATTTCTGTCTGTGCTGTCACTGATGTTTCGCCAATAAGCGATGAAACTGGTCCAGCAACTGAGGGGTGTCTAGCATTGGGATTCTCATGTATGTACTATTTGTGAACATCTTTACAGCTGTGGAAGAACTCTGAGAAGGGTTTGAAACAGCAAAGGGCTTACCTTGGTCTCCTTTCTTGGTTGCTTTATGCAGCTTGTTTGGCAAAAGAGCATGGGAGTGGTCGATATAATACATGTACATACAATACAATGTACATACAATACATGTACATAAAATACATGCACATATTTATACATGTATATAATAATACATGTACATATAATACCTACATGTATTATCTGTATAATACATGTACGTATAATACATGTATGTATAATACATGTATGTATAATACATGTAACATATAATACATGTATCCATAATGTGCATGTGTATATAATACATGTGTATGTATGTATATATAGTATGCCTGGTGTTGGCTTAATGGTTAGGGTGGTGGGCTTTGGATCCGAGGTTCCTGAATTCAAATCCCGCTCAGCTGCTGTTAACTCGCTCAGCTGTTAACTATAACAAATCCCACTCAGCTGTTAACTATACAAATCCCGCTCAGCTGTTAACTCGACCTGTCATCCTTCCGAGATGTCATCCTTCAAAATGAGTGACAGCAATGCTGGTATAACTGTGTCGGAGTGGCGACCCATCCAGGATTGTGCCCAATAGCCAAGGAGACTGCTTAAAGCAGCACAACGCTCTGCACAGAGTATGGTCCCAATCTCCTCTCCTCCTGAGTATATTACATATATATGTATATTGTACACTAACTCGGTTATTTTTTTTGCATCTGAAACACTCATTTCAATGTTTATTTACCTTTGTTGTGGGAAATTTGTGGGGAAAAAATCTGTTATTTTTACCCTCGCCCGAAACTGTGTACAGAAAAACTTTGGACCTCTGTATCTCTCAAACCGCACCAAGGAAAAAAAATAAAAATAGTACATGGCAAGTACTCATGAGAAATGTGTGATTTTTTTAATGACGTAATTGCATATATGGAACACTACATCCGATCAGTATGAAATTTTTTGAGGGTCATCGAGGTATAAATTGGTCCACAGAAAGAAAGAAAATTGATGACATCATCGGTCACGTGATTTGGTGGCCATATTTTTTTTTTATTAAAAAACTTTCAGAAATGTTCTCTGAAATGGCTGAACAGATCGTGCTGAAACTTTACATGAATGACCCCCTATCCATGAGGAACAAAACGTTCACACACATATCATAGGTCACATGGATTGGCAGCCATATTGGATTTCACCGTAAACCTATAAAAGTCTTCTCAAGAACGACTGAACAGATCGAGGGGAAACTTCACACAAATGTTAACCAAGCCTTGGGCATACCAGTGTATTCACAAATAATTGATGAGTCACATGGTCTGGCAGCCATATTGGATTGAGCGAAAATCTTAAAAATATATTTATCTTAACCCGCTTCATCAATTGACGTGAAACTTCATAATTATGATCTAGTACCGATGGGGGATATATGTTTTAAATTTCAACCTGATCGGATGCATGGTGTGGCAGCCATAAATTATTTAATTTTTTGAATCTGGGTTCTTTTTGATTAATTTTTTTTTACTTTTAATAAGGCTCAATTGGCTGTGCCTCGATGGGTTTGAGGGTAGAGGAGCAGCAGCTGAAACCCAAATCCTATTCAGGTTCCTCCTGATGACTTTAATGCAGGACTGTACCTATTTGGTCTTTCATTTTATTTGAATTAAATTTTTTTTAAATCTTTTTCTAAATTCATTGAATAATTATAATAATAAATGTCATGGATCAGGCAGGGTCAGGTGTCGATCAAAGCGGGGTTGCATCAAAGTGAGACGTCTTGGTATCCGGTCATCACTGCTAGCAGTTATAAAGTGGCAGTTCTAGTTATGTCTATTATTAATTACGTAACACACCAGTACACAACACCCACACAAGACAAGTCCTTGTTGTTAATGAAAACTTTGTTTTTAATTTGTTACTCATTTGATATTCTCCAAAGTAAATGGATGCAATGAAGCAAAGTATTCATCTGCATTTGAAATAGCGCGAATTTCTCCATCCGTCTGTCCATCCCTGTCTGTCATGCTCTTTTTTGCTGGGATGTTACAGCGTTACATCTCAGGCCTCTCAGATGTGCAGGTCATCCCGACATTTAGCACATTAACCCATCCTGTCGCTTCGGTGACGGCAGTTGAGCACCATAACCCATATATCTGATTTTATCTGACGTTTGTAGGTGACGGGCTGAATGCCAGATAGTAGGCATCGGGATGACGGATTTCGTAAAATGGTGGGGTAGTAAGACCACATTACGTCTGGGACGTCATTCCTGAGTTACATCCAGCGCTAGACTAGGCCTTTACGGTAGTGTATTATTCATGACTTGATCAACAGCATTATTACAATAAACGTAGGCCATACGTAAAAATGTAATCACCAGGGGGCACCACTCCCAACCCCACCCTTGGACCCACCACTGAAATTAAACTTTGTTTTTTCCTGATTGTAACTATTGTTCACCATCACAAAGCATAAAATAAGAACCAACTTAATGCATTTTGCAACTTGAAGAAAACAAAAACAATGACCTGCCATCTCCTCCCTGGGAACATAAAACAATTGATAATGTTGTTTTTTTGGTGAATAAGTGTGCATGTTACTAAAATTGAACGCTGGGTAGTTATAGCAGTAAACATGCTTCGGAACTAATAATTTTTTTGCAAATATTTGACTGTCGATAAACTGTATCACTGTATGTACTGTAAAATAGACACGTTATGGTGTTTAAATATTGTCAATGAAGTGATGTGTTCAATGGTAACATTGGTAAAAGGAAAACAGTTGTTTACTCCATCACCTCGTGAGATAACACCAATAACACCTTCCGATACACCAACATGTGTGAGATATTGGACAGCAGGTTAAATGAAAAATAAATGTAAACTTTGCACATTTGCGCCTTTTCAGTATGGGAGTAGCACCACATTCTTTGATTATGTAGGATATCTGTTTTTAACAATAATGGAGCAAATGCTTAAAATTGGTTGATGTTTGACATCCAGTTTTTTTGGCTTGTGTAGTGTTCTGCACATAAGCCAATCACTGAATTGCTTGCAGGTGAACCACATGCAATAGAGGATGGAAATATCCATGATAACATTTCTCCATCCTCCCAAGGAGAACTTCAGCACTCAAAATGTAAAGGAAGAGCCATGCATTGCTGCAAATGAGGAACTCAGTGCTGCTACGTATATTCCAACTGGTGACACTGTTCCTCTTCTTCTTCTTCTTCTTCTTCTTCTGCTTCTGCTTTTTCTGATTCTTATTCTTCGTATGCAGCACAAGGCTGTGGGGTAGCATCATTGGCTGATGCCACAACTCTGCTGCTGATACAATACCAATTGCTGGTTCGGGCAGGAATTTGTAATTTGGTCATGGTGCTGGCGATTCAAAAGGGTGTTGAGAGCTTGCTGGATAACAAACAAGCCTTAATGCTTTTTGATACAGAGATGCATCCCTGTGAGGCTCTCATTATGAAATTCAGGAAGGAAAGTGATGAAAATCCAGAATCGGAAACAAATTTTGAAAATCTCAGTTTGTGGAAATAAAAGGATAATCGCACTAAAGCAAGGTAATCCATGAACGGCGGAGGCATGCGTTGGTGCTGAATTATTGCATCTGCTTTAATTGTGGTGGAAAAAATATTTTTAATCCCTTCTTTTTTTCCTACTAATATAACATTTCACTTATCTTGCATTACAGAGTTAAATGTTGTGGTCTGTGAGGATGCCTTTCTCATCTTTCCAGCAAGTAATTACTCCCCAAGTTGGGCAAATGTCTTGTGTTGTACTGACTCAGATGTAAGGATGATTTGCTCAGCGGCATTGTGACCAAGATGACCTGACTTGGTGGCGCTGTGATTAGAGTGTCCACACTGAATATAGGAGGTTGACTTTTCAATTCTGACCCTGGCTGAATTATCTCGAACACTTTAAAAAATGATGCATGGGTTTCTTGGCATTAAGAGAGTGGTGCACGAAGAAACACACGGTTGGCATTGCAATGGGACTGGCGATTTCTCCCTAAAATGCCCCACTGACTGCGGAGAGAAAAGCAACACCATTAGATGGTGTTGCTGGCACTCAGAATGTTATGGGAAGTTATTCCCTACCCCCCCCCCCCCCTCCTCTTCCCCAAAGTAAATGGTCGTGTTTGTCTCTTGTTGAGTGTCAAGTCCTGTCTTGTCTGTTATCCTGCATGATTGTAATGCTTTGTGTGACAGCTCTTCCATTTGTAGCAGTAAATTTGTTGATAATGTATCATTTACTTGTGCTGATAATTTTGCACATTTTTTCAATTTGGCGATGCCAATGAGCCGCGGAACCTATTTTTATCCACCGATTGTAAGGCGGCTCAAATTCCTCATAAATTCTGTTTGTTTTCTGCACATTTTATATACACACGCATTTACGTATATGTGTATGTATATTGTATATTAGTAGATGATAAATGGGGTTTCTGGGACGCCTATTCAAATGAATAGAGGAAAAGAGGAAAACTTTCTGACTCAAGCACACAAATGTCCAAAATAGGAGACTCATTTTCTCCCCACCTATTCCCTTCCCTCCCATACAAGCAAATGTAAAAATTGAGACTATGAAAGATTGAGACTTACTGAATAAAGCACTTCTTCCCCCCCCCCCAACATAATCACATTCCTTTTATATTTTCATTCCACTCAAAGAGCGAACCAACAAATATTTGCCCATGTTCTACTTTAGGGAATAACTTAATTTTCTTATAACATTCATTTCCATCAAGTATATTCACAAAGAATAACTTGGAACTTGGTTCATGGTTTAAGTGTCTTTGTTGGCAGAATGAAATGATAAACTTCTCTTAATGCTCTTATTTGACCACCTCCTGAGCCACATATCATTTTGAGATTGTAGTAAATTGTTTTTCCATTGTTCAATTGATAACCATCAAAGTTTTCAGTCATTCAAGGATATTTTTTTTTCTTTACATCCTCCAACTTATTTATATATTAAATTTATCCACTTATTTGTTTTATCTACTTTTACCCCGGTTATTTCTTCAATAAGACTTATTAATATTTCTCACATTCTTTATGTTTCCCATTTAAATACTAAGGCTGATTACATCTCCACTCTTTGGTTTGGTTATTGCTTGGTTCTATCATTTATAAATCAGTAAAAAGACAGCAGTAGTCCATTAAAATTCCCAACCCAATATCTTAACACTTATACTTATAACCATAAGGGAGACTATTGATTCCATTCTCCCAAAATATATCTTTTCATCATAAAAGCTCCTGATGCTTTCTTATTTATCTCTTCTGTATATAATTGATGTTTATAACTTCTTATTGTATTCATTTTTTCTGTACTCTTCTTCTTTAAGGTTAAACAGTTGTATATAATGTTTAAAGTTTATTGTTTCCTTTGTTATATTTTTTCTTTATTCCCTTTAGCTTCTTATCACACTTTCATGTTATTATTAATCAATATACGTAAAAGCATAAGACTTTGATCTCAATCCTATAAATTCACTCATGACTTTTCCCACCCAATTCATCTTTAAACTTACCAATAACCTTTTTATTCTTTGATGAAAAACAACATCACCTGACTTATAATTACTTGTATCATATATATCAATATTATCAATCATATCCTCATATACATCACTTGTCTTAATTTCTAATATAAAACTATCCGTATCCATATATAACAATGACACATTATCCTTATACTTTGATTTTAAATTATTATAGTAATTGGTCATACATTAACGACTTTGACAGTCAAGAATTGATGTTCCTATATAAATAGGTTTATCCATTTCAATACTCTCTTTTTTTCAAATGAATAGCACCAAAAGTTCTCTGAAAACACCTCCGCTCGCTCAAAACTTGGTCTATTAATTAACTTTGAAACCTGTTTCCAAGATGTAGCAAGTCTATGTTTTGTCGATTCCAAGCATTTTCCAGTCTTTCAAAATACAGCATTATTCATTTCTAAAAGTCCTTCTAAAATCTGTTTTTGCTTCTGTTCTCCTTTTTGTATTAAAATCAATATACTTCTTTAACCAATGACTTTGTTTAAATTTCAAAAATCCTATAAATTTTCCTCACTCTCAACCCAGCAGATAAATATTGTCCTCAAGTTCCTTTGTGTGCAAAACATAACTTTCTGTATCATTTAATGTAGTAAGTAGTTTTTCTGTAGATGTACCTTAAATTTATATTAAATGACTGTTGGTAATCACTTAACCATTCTTTTCTTGGACTTTCTTTATCAGGGGCAGAAGGTAGGTCTTTATGTTTGTGATGAAGTTCTTCTGGATATTTTAAATCAACTCAAAATAATATCCAATTCTTTTTGGATATTAGCTTTTTGGATATCCAGCTTCATCCAATTCTTTTTGAGAGGAGACAACAATGTCTTCTAAAACTTTTTCATAATGTTTTTCTTTACACCATTTAATTTTTCCATGAGGTAAAGATTGAGACAAAGCCCACCCATACAAATTGTTAGCATCATAATACATCAGGTAAGAGTTGTCCTCATTCTTATTAATAATCAGGAAGATATTTGCTATTTGCTTTAGCATATCTCTTGGAACATACTTGAGATATTCCTCCTCTTTTAGCCTTCTCTATCATTAAAAGCATATCTATATCACTGATTAATTCCAAATTCTGGGACAACTCTTACCTGATGTATTATGATGCTAACAATTTGTATGGGTGGGCTTTGTCTCAATCTTTACCTCATGGAAAAATTAAATGGGTTAAAGAAAAACATTATGAAAAAGTTTTAGAAGACATTGTTGTCTCCTCTCAAAAAGAATTGGATGAAGCTGGATATCCAAAAAGCTAATATCCAAAAAGAATTGGATATTATTTTGAGGTTGATTTAAAATATCCAGAAGAACTTCATCACAAACATAAAGACCTACC
>CM068965.1:79257790-79283394 GCA_035128595.1 Eptatretus atami | reverse complement strand
CCATTCAGGAGGACCATATAAATGACATTAACTAATCAGTAGATGAAAGACCAGACTGCCTTGCTGCATCTCTACTCACGATGTGGCCCAGGTCCTGTCACTGTCCATTCAGCAATGTGGAACGGCGAAGCATCGCTTGACCCACACATACTGTACGTGGACGGTCACCATCTTTCAGCGGTCCAGTCACTCAACTATTATATAAACCGAGATTAACACGCTTACATGTTTTCTGTTGGTTTTACTGGCTTGTAAATATACGTGTTCGACACGTCCTATCAACCCTGGTTTTCCACCAGGGAGTACAGAAGGAGCGCACTTAACTTTGAGCTGCGTAGCCTGGGTTCGATTACCGGCCTGACTATAAACTACCATAGGTTGGTGCTTCACAAGGCAGAGACGTTGCATTGGAAACTGCTTCCATCTCTCGGATGGATGGTTAAACTGGGTGTCCTCCCATCTGCCAGCATTAGTTGGTGTACGTTAAATATCTCACGTTGTCTCGCGAAGAGCAGGCGAGCCATCACCGCACGCTTTAACATTATCAAAATTCCTGCCCAAATCGTCTTCAGTCAGAACATCAAAGCCTGGCCAGCCGTTTTTGAAAGACTCGGGTCAAAAACTTTCCCCGGACGACCCACAAAAGTGGGAATAATTGGGTCCATTAAAAGGAGTGTCGTAGTTTTTCTTCATGTTGTTGCACTTCTGAACAAAAGCTATTGTAAGATATTTAACCTCCATGTTTAGCTTTATGTCCCATTCAAACGATGATTCCTTTGGATGACGACAACAAAATGATATCTTTTGCAAATTGGTTGGGATCGAGAATTCTTGGAACCCCAACTTTCACACCATCTAGACTCGAGAGGAATTGGTGTATCTATTTTTGTGTACATTTGCAGGGTTTCTTGCAGGTGTAATAGTTGTGTCAATACTGCTGCTGATATATATGTATTACACATACCAACTCAAACAGCACTCAGATAGAGTGCATGTCCTCCAGGCTGAGCAGTTTTATGGTTTGTATTCCACTGATGGACGGAGATTCTGCATCCGGACCTGAAACAAAATCAAATCAGCTTGTTCTTGTCACACTCAAACTTATCCACCAAGTTTTGTCATAACTCATCCACAACTTGTTGAGATATTCGTTTTTGACCTCATCTCTAATTGTGAAGAATCACTAAAGATTAAGGAATTCTAGTATCTGGATCTTCACCAAAATCGAATGACTTTCTTTTTGTCAAACACCTAACTATCCACCAAATTTAGTCACACTCTGTCCACAACTTTTTTTACATATCGTGCTATAGGTATACTGTGTATACATTTCTTCACGATACATATCGTTTTGGCCCTGTCTCTCGATGGTGAAGAATCACTTTAAAATTAAAATAATTCAAGTATCGATCCAGATCTTCACCAAAATATATCAAACTCGTCCTTGTCACCAACATGTCCACCAAGTTTCATCTGAATCCTACTCTGATGTGTTCTTAAGATGTTGTGGCTCACAGACAGACAAACAGAGGTGAATCGATAACACATGTACCTTCAGTGACAGAGGTAATGTGTTACTTAGTGTGAACAAATCTATTGTTTTCGATGTGTTGTAGTGAGGAAGACCTCAATATTTTGTCCTTTTTAAATTATTTTTTTTTTCTGCAGCAGGTCATGGATGATACAAAACCATTTCCAGCCTGGCTGCAAGATCACGGTCTAACGTTGGAGACAGTCAAGCCATCGTGAGTGAGCTGGACATCAAGATCCAGGAGACTGGTGCCTGCTCTGGATCACTTACAATGAGAGCGGAACTCTTCTCGCTGCCAAGCAGAAAGCTACCTTTGCAATGTATGCCGAGTTTCGTCGCTTTGTGGAGTCTCGATTGGAGCCACAATACGCTCAAACAGGAAGCCCCATGTTGGTGGCTGTGCTCACTCCATGCTGATTGCAGTCAGTCATAGAGCTTTCCAGTTGTGCTCAGAAACTTATCTCCTTGGACATTGTACCTGCCTCTCAAGAAAGCCAAGAGGAAGCTTTTGGAGATGCAGACTGAGAATATTGGATGTATGCAGCCTTCAGCAACAAGATGAGAACATGAACTCAGAATTCGTATGTGATGGTGAAGGGTAACGTTATGTGATTTATTATTGACAATATGAATGTGGTGAATTATCAAAAAATTGGTATGGCACACCTCTACGGTATCTTTATGGTAATGTTTCCTCAGGCAATGTCAACAGTGTGGCCTCACTGAATACTCAACCTCCCCACCCCAAAAGTTGTCTTTTCTCACTGTTGCCTTTCCTGTATGGGATTTGAGTTGTGTTACAGAGAGATGATGGGTTGAATGGAATGTGTGAGACCTCTGTTGGGAAAGAAAGAAAACCTAGACACAGGAGGGCACTCCGCCGATCAAGCTTGTTCGTTTCTGCGTGCCGGCAACTTGTGGACACAACATCCCTGTTACCAGCCTCCTCATTATCCCACGCTTGAAAATGTCCCAGTGGGTGTGGACTCAGGATCACAAGAGTAAACAGAAAAAAATGTAACTCAAATTTGATATGCGGTCAAAAAACAAAACAAGGGGGGGAGCGAGACCTCACCACACATTGTGATACACTCTCACTCTGGGGAGGAGCGAGGGAGCGAGGAGGGAAAGTGGGTTTCTGGACACTGTTTGATAGGGGGACTTGACGAAAGCGGGGGTGGGGGGGTGGTCCCCCTTATGCAGCATTTGTACAGGATTGAACAAAATTGGGTACGTTCAAACAGCCGTTAAATGGGTCACACTAAATTTTGGAGAAGGTAAGCATGAGGGAAGGAGAAGGGAAGGACGGGTTTTTCCTTATGTCGTCGAAATAGCCGTGCCAGTGTTCATGCCTTTATTTAATTTCCACACAAGTATAAGCTACATAATCTCTTAATCTGAGACGAATTATGGAATTGATCCGAGCAGCAGTTCGACAGCTAAAAAAAGGAAAAGCTTTCATTTGGCCAATTCGCACATTCTTTGACATCTCTCCTCGACCTCCGGAGAGTTTTGTGGTGGTGGGGGGTTTGGAGGAGGATAGCGTGATGTGGGAGGGAGTGATGAATCGCTTTAAAAAATTCTCGTATCTGGATCTGGATGCGGATCTTTACCAAAATCAAAACATTTGTCGTGGCCACGCACCCAACTGTCTGCCAAGTTTCGTCCGAATCCGTCCACAATTTTTGAAATATTGTGCATAATATCGTTCACGCTATCACTGGTGATGAAGCACTTAAAAAATTATCTGATCTGGATCCAGACCCGGATCTTCACCAAAAACAAATCAGTTCATCTTTGTCACACACCCACCTGCCCACCAAATTTCATCCACAACTTTTTGAGATATCGTGCTCACAGACAGACAGACGGGTGAAAACATAACCTCCCTCACCATCAGTGGTTGAGGTAACCAGGGAGCATTTCTAATTACTATCCGTGCTATCTACCTGGCAAAGGCCTGCCTGCATGCCTGCTTCCCCCCCCCCCTCCTCTCCTCCTCCGTGACAACGTGATCTCCTCAGGTCCCCATACGCATTCCTCCAACCCCCTCGCGGTCCATGTACCGGCGACGGCGATATGCTCATCCTTTCACTCGCACACACATGCACGGATTTCCCCATACCACACTGCACGGATTTCCCCATACCCACACTGCACAGTCGCACGTCCCGTGTAGCTTCGATGTCACAGCACGTCCACTCCCATGTGGCTTCGGCGCTGTAGCATGTTTTGCTCCCTTGGGCAGAAGCACATAGTTTGTGAAAAATGCTGCATAACCTCCTCCACAGCAGCATGCACCATGGCCTGGGAGCGAGTTCGAACCGTGTGCCTGCAAATCCACGCACCGCACACACGTAACCAAGCATGTAGGCACGCGCACACCCCACAGAATAATTTGTACCACATTCGTGTGTGCTGTCTACGTACCTCTTCATTTTCAGGAACTGCTGACTATTTATATATTAAGCAACTATTAGTATATTAATATTTTCTCATTAAAGCAGATCATACAAAACAGTGAAAAAGCAAACTGCGTACGTAGTTTCCGAAAAAGGACCTTGTGAACTGTATCGTCATGGCATGCGAAAGCAGGTTAGAGAACACTGCATTGCGCACAATGAAATTCCACTTTCTGCACATTCCATAATCTTTTCTTTACTTGATTGAATTGTCCAAACAGAAGAAAAAGTTAAGTTGAATGCTTTGCTTCAATAAATACACTTAATTATATAAACTCTAATTTGTTGAACTTTTCAGATTTCACCCCAGATTTTGACACTTATTTAGTCCACGAGATCCGATTCTCAAATCAGATATAATATTTTGATGATATACTTTAATTAGTCGTGAGAGTAGATCATGTTTCCAAATCAAGGCATGCTTGAATAGGCCAAATAAAATGGTGAATTTAGACCCCTGCAGCACAGACGGCTGACCAAGGATGACTGACACCTTGACAAAGGATATAATTAAATAACGTCGTTAACTATCTTCAAAATGGGTATTTTAATTAACCCAAACACAATTTCACTCCGACACTCCTTTGGAGTTCCTTTAGTATGCATCAAAGTTTCAGACTACTAGGTTTAATTGTTTTGGAGTTATTGAGGACACACACACACACACACACAATTATTAGTTTAGATTCTTGTCATATCCTTGTTGGCTTGTTGAGTTATTTCCTCAACCAGCCTCTGTTTACTCATATATTCATCCTTTGTATTACTCCTTATCTCCTTGCTCAATCACCCTGGTTGCAACTATTGGTGATATCTGTTTGTGGTGACAGCGCCCAACGCAAGCCGCGTGCCAAATTTTTCCCCATTCTTCCCGCATTCGTCAGGGCAGCGTAGTCACGGTCAGAGTGCCGATCGGTACCTTGGACGAGTCCACGTGTGTGTGCGTGCGTGCGTGTGTTGCGTGCTTGTAGACTTTGAGAGAGTTCCTACTCGAGGATTAAAAGGGCACAACCAACTTTCACTCTTATTTACTCCTTCGGTGATTGTTATCCTGGTGCTGACTTCTGTTTTTTTATCCTTGAGTATAAATACCTTTTTCCATGGATTGTCATAAAGCATAAAAACTATCATTTAACTTTCAATTCACATACAATTTCATTTTGAAGTTACTTCATTTTCACTTGCCATATACTTGGGTAACTGGGGTAGTTGGGTTTGAATACCTAACCAGCTATAAACTGTCATCCCGGTGTTTCACAGGCAGGCTGATTCATCAATGTGTTTGCCATTCCCTGGATGGACGTTAAACTTGGCATCCCATCTGCAATCATTCGTTGGTAAACACTAAACATCCCATGGTGTCTTTCGTGAAGAATAGGCGAGCTATTGTCGGCACCCTGAAACAAATGACAAATTCCTGCCATAACCTCTGGGGACACTGCATCAACAGCACAGCCCAGTCCGAGCAATGATGCAACCAGAAGCCACAGGATGCATACGAAATGAATGAATGAAAAATCATTTGCTTGATGTAGAACTGGAAAAATTAATAAAATAATAAAATGATTTTTTTAAATCCTGCATCCTCCATCCTGCTTCTGCAGCTCAATTTCCAATTGTGATGATAACAAAATAATAACAATGCAATAACCGTGCAATAATCCGTGCAATAACAAAATAATAACAAAATAGATAACAAAAGGAAAAGCTGTTGTGTGTAATTAGACCCAAGTGTTAAGCATAACCTATCCTCTTTGTGTTTGTTCATGGTTTTGTCATTGGAATTGGAGTCACTGCTCCTGAGAATCAGCAGAATGTGAAAGGAGAAAGTTGTGATTTGGGGTAAGCATCTCGATTATTCATTCTGTGAAAGGCAGGCTGATTATCCTTATAATGTCGTTCTGTGACCAGTCCTTGGCAAAAGTCCATTCATGAAAACTCTTGGAAGTACTTCAATTATGACCTGTCCTGATCCGACTGCATCTCATGATCCATCCTCCAAGGCCCATCCTTTCAAAACGTTGAAGGACACAATACTTTGAACGGCCTTCCAGAGACTGTAAAATCTCTCTCCTCCCTCCAAGGTTTCAAACAAACATCGTACATGTACAACCTCATGTCATTCTCCATTCTTTCCCACAATCCTTTCTACCCAATTAATCCAAACTAACCAAACCCTTACATTACAGATTAACCCTTTTGCGCCCAGTGTCCGACATATAGTACACCTAAGTGAAGTTGTCTCCTGGCAATTATCATTCCAGAAAATAGATGGCTAATGTGTCTGATCACAGAGGAGACGTCCAAGATTCATTTTCCAAGAAGACAAGTTTCTTACAATATATATGTTTTAGAATGATGATGCAATACTGCTGTTGCAAGACACAATGCTACTACCTGACACAAAAGTGTTGATGTGTTTCCTCCCTCCCTCCTCCTCTCTCTCTCTCTCTCTCTCTCTCTCTCTCTCTCTCTCTCTCTCTCTCTCTCTCTCTCTCTCTCTCTCTCTCTCTCTCTCTCTCATCCTGTTTGTTAACTCTTTTGCTTTGTTTCAGTCCAAATATTTCCAATTGTCCCAATCTCACTCATTACATTGCCCTTTTTTATTCTCTGTTACGTCTCTCATCCAGGAGCCTTGATTATGTTTAAGGGAGGTGGGGGGGGGGGGTGGTGTGGAAGGGGTAAAGTAAGATATTCATAACTGTATAGAGGCTTATGCAAATGAGGTTTGGTTAAACGGTTTAAGTTTTATCAAGAGACTACATTACAAGTGTTTTGTTGGTCTTTACATTGACAAGTGTGTTCCAGTCAGTTAATTATTTTATTTTTTGAGTAAAATGTTTTTTTTTACGTGTCACTAAATTGTGCTCTTTGTTGTGCTTTTCCCCGCAGTCCTTCCAGTTGTCATCCGCAAATACTCAGCTGCAGTCAGACCTCTACTGGTGCTTTGTTTTTTCTGGAGAAATAGATGAGAAATTAGAAGAAACACTACACCTACACCCGAGCATCGTAGAATCCCATCTGTGAGGTATCGATCGAAACCCAAGAGGAGATCACCATTGTGTCATTGTCGATGACATTATTCAGGAGTCTGGCCAGACTGAAGTTGGTAAGTGACAAACAAGCAAGAGCTTTTCATGCCAAACATGTTTTTAAAGTCACACTTCCTTTAAGTTGGCTTGTAGTGGTAAGGGAAGTTATATTCATCACTGTCTATTGCTCATCTTTATCTTTGGTGGTTGGAGCTGCACATTTGATCTCGTAAGCAATTCTTTTGTGTAAATCTCCCCTCTCCCCCCCCCCCCCCCCCCACACCCTCCCATTATCCTGGAGCCTCACTGTACATCATGGCAGAGGCCGTTTGGCCTGCTTGCATTTTTTGAGCGGATTGTTGTGTGCCTTCCACTTTATGCAACTTATCTTTTAAGTGATTTGATGTGCATTCCTGATGCCAAACTGGTATTGGACTGCAAACAAATTAAATTGCAAACAACTGTTTGACTGTAAACAGTCAATGACAATAAGTTTCGCTTTCTCACGATGTATGTACTTTAACACATATCAGATACCAGACTCCCTCACCTTATGTTGCTTGTTTTGCATAGTCATGTTTCTTTTAAAGTTTGTAAAATCACTTTTCTTATTGCAGTTTTAGATGGGGATTTGAAGTTTGAAACCAGTGAGTCTTCCTTCCCAAGGTAAGATTTCATCCTCAGTGATCATAATCTTTATTACATTTGGTGATAATGATAGACCTTGATTTTGTGTATATGGCTGCCATGTGTGCTGCAATCGATTAAACAACAGATGTAGGTCACATGGGAGGTAGTTGAAATGAGTTCTGCTTCAAGAAATGCCAGTTAATGTGCTTTCTCCTGTATTGTGTTCTCTGTACTTTAGGTTAGATATATATATATATATTGTTACGGCCATGGGTACCGGGTAAAGACGTTCACAAATGGTACACACATGAGAATTTATAGCTGTGGAGGAACTCCGGGAAGTGTTTGAAACAGCAAAGGGTTTACCTTGGTAGCCTTTCTTGGTTGCTTTATGCAGCTTCTTCGGCTGGAAGAGCATGGGATGAGTTGATTTATTTTCATATTCAGCCACTGGGTTTCATTGATTAGGTGAGAGCTGATTGATTATTCCTCCATTAAGAGATGTGGGTGGGTCTTTGTTTATCATCTATGTATTGTCTACTTTCGACATTTGCACGTGGTACATGCTTGCAAGCCTCATTGGTATGCATTTCTGTCTGTGCTGTCACTGATGTTTCGCCAATAAGCGATGAAACTGGTCCAGCAACTGAGGGGTGTCTAGCATTGGGATTCTCATGTATGTACTATTTGTGAACATCTTTACAGCTGTGGAAGAACTCTGAGAAGGGTTTGAAACAGCAAAGGGCTTACCTTGGTCTCCTTTCTTGGTTGCTTTATGCAGCTTGTTTGGCAAGAAGAGCATGGGAGTGGTCGATATAATACATGTACAATACAATACATGTACATACAATACATGTACATAAAATACATGCACATATTATACATGTATATGTAATGCATGTATATATAATACATGTACATATAATACCTACATGTATGTATAATACATGTATGTATAATACATGTACATATAATACATGTACGTATAATACATGTATGTATAATACATGTATGTAAATACATGTACATATAATACATGTATCCATAATGTGCATGTGTATATAATACATGTGTATGTATGTATATATAGTATGCCTGGTGTTGGCTTAATGGTTAGGGTGGTGGGCTTTGGATCCGAGGTTCCTGAATTCAAATCCCGCTCAGCTGCTGTTAACTCGCTCAGCTGTTAACTATACAAATCCCACTCAGCTGTTAACTATACAAATCCCGCTCAGCTGTTAACTCGACCTGTCATCCTTCCGAGATGTCATCCTTCAAAATGAGTGACAGCAATGCTGGTATACTGTGTCGGAGTGGCAACCATCCAGGATTGTGCCCAATAGCCAAGGAGACTGCTTAAGCAGCACAACGCTCTGCACAGAGTATGGTCCCAATCTCCTCTCCTCCTGAGTATATACATTATATGTATATTGTACACTAACTCGGTTATTTTTGGCATCTGAAACACTCATTTCAATGTTTATTTACCTTTGTTGTGGGAAATTTGTGGGGAAAAACTGTTATTTTTACCCTCGCCCGAAACTGTGTACAGAAAAACTTTGGACCTCTGTATCTCTCAAACCGCACCAAGGAAAAAAAATAAACATAGTACATGGCAAGTACTCATGAGAAATGTGTGATTTTTTTAATGACGTAATTGCATATATGGAACACTACATCCGATCAGTATGAAATTTTTTGAGGGTCATCGAGGTATAAATTGGTCCACAGAAAGAAAGAAAAATTGATGACATCATCGGTCACGTGATTTGGTGGCCATATTTTTTTTTTATTAAAAAACTTTCAGAAATGTTCTCTGAAATGGCTGAACAGATCGTGCTGAAACTTTACATGAATGACCCTATCCATGAGGAACAAAACGTTCACACACATATCATAGGTCACATGGATTGGCAGCCATATTGGATTTCACCGTAAACCTATAAAAGTCTTCTCAAGAACGACTGAACAGATCGAGGGGAAACTTCACACAAATGTTAACCAAGCCTTGGGCATACCAGTGTATTCACAAATAATTGATGAGTCACATGGTCTGGCAGCCATATTGGATTGAGCGAAAATCTTAAAAATATATTTATCTTAACCCGCTTCATCAATTGACGTGAAACTTCATAATTATGATCTAGTACCGCGATGGGGGATATATGTTTTAATTTCAACCTGATCGGATGCATGGTGTGGCAGCCATAATTATTTAATTTTTTGAATCTGGGTTCTTTTTGATTAATTTTTTTTTACTTTTAATAAGGCTCAATTGGCTGTGCCTCGATGGGTTTGAGGGTAGAGGAGCAGCAGCTGAAACCCAAATCCTATTCAGGTTCCTCCTGATGACTTTAATGCAGGACTGTACTCTTTGGTCTTTCATTTTATTTGAATTAAATTTTTTTTAAATCTTTTTCTAAATTCAATTGAATAATTATAATAATAAATGTCATGGATCAGGCAGGGTCAGGTGTCGCGATCAAAGCGGGGTTGCATCAAAGTGAGACGTCTTGGTATCCGGTCATCACTGCTAGCAGTTATAAAGTGGCAGTTCTAGTTATGTCTATTATTAATTACGTAACACACCAGTACACAACACCACACAAGACAAGTCCTTGTTGTTAATGAAAACTTTGTTTTTATTTGTTACTCATTTGATATTCTCCAAAGTAAATGGATGCAATGAAGCAAAGTATTCATCTGCATTTGAAAGTAGCCGAATTTCTCCATCCGTCTGTCCATCCCTGTCTGTCATGCTCTTTTTTGCTGGGATGTTACAGCGTTACATCTCAGGCCTCTAGATGTGCAGGTCATCCCGACATTTAGCACTTAACCCATCCTGTCGCTTCGGTGACGGCAGTTGAGCACCATAACCCATATATCTGATTTTATCTGACGTTTGTAGGTGACGGGCTGAATGCCAGATAGTAGGCATCGGATGACGGATTTCGTAAAATGGTGGGGTAGTAAGACCACATTACGTCTGGGACGTCATTCCTGAGTTACATCCAGCGCTAGACTAGGCCTTTACGGTAGTGTATTATTCATGACTTGATCAACAGCATTATTACAATAAACGTAGGCCATACGTAAAAATGTAATCACCAGGGGGCACCACTCCCAACCCCCCCTTGGACCCACCACTGAAATTAAACTTTGTTTTTTCCTGATTGTAACTATTGTTCACCATCACAAAGCAATAAATAAGAACCAACTTAATGCATTTTGCAACTTGAAGAAAACAAAAACAATGACCTGCCATCTCCTCCCTGGGAACATAAAACAATTGATAATGTTGTTTTTTGGTGAATAAGTGTGCATGTTACTAAATTGAACGCTGGGTAGTTATAGCAGTAAACATGCTTCGGAACTAATAATTTTTTTGCAAATATTGACTGTCGATAAACTGTATCACTGTATGTACTGTAAAATAGACACGTTATGGTGTTTAAAATATTGTCAATGAAGTGATGTGTTCAATGGTAACATTGGTAAAAGGAAAACAGTTGTTTTACTCCATCACCTCGTGAGATAACACCAATAACACCTTCCGATACACCAACATGTGTGAGATATTGGACAGCAGGTTAAATGAAAAATAAATGTAAACTTTGCACATTTGCCCTTTTCAGTATGGGAGTAGCACACATTCTTTGATTATGTAGGATATCTGTTTTTAACAATAATGGAGCAAATGCTTAAAATTGGTTGATGTTTGACATCCGTTTTTTTGGCTTGTGTAGTGTTCTGCACATAAGCCAATCACTGAATTGCTTGCAGGTGAACCACATGCAATAGAGGATGGAAATATCCATGATAACATTTCTCCATCCTCCCAAGAGAACTTCAGCACTCAAAATGTAAAGGAAGAGCCATGCATTGCTGCAAATGAGGAACTCAGTGCTGCTACGCATATTCCAACTGGTGAGCACTGTTCCTCTTCTTCTTCTTCTTCTTCTTCTTCTGCTTCTGCTTTTTTCTGATTCTTATTCTTCGTATGCAGCACAAGGCTGTGGGGTAGCATCATTGGCTGATGCCACAACTCTGCTGCTGATACAATACCAATTGCTGGTTCGGGCAGGAATTTGTAATTTGGTCATGGTGCTGGCGATTCAAAGGGTGTTGAGAGCTTGCTGGATAACAAACAAGCCTTAATGCTTTTTGATACAGAGATGCATCCCTGTGAGGCTCTCATTATGAAATTCAGGAAGGAAAGTGATGAAAATCCAGAATCGGAAACAAATTTTGAAAATCTCAGTTTGTGGAAATAAAAGGATAATCGACTACAAAGCAAGGTAATCCATGAACGGCGGAGGCATGCGTTGGTGCTGAATTATTGCATCTGCTTTAATTGTGGTGGAAAAAATATTTTTAATCCTTCTTTTTTCTCACTAATATAACATTTCACTTATCTTGCATTACAGAGTTAAATGTTGTGGTCTGTGAGGATGCTTTCTCATCTTTCCAGCAAGTAATTACTCCCCAAGTTGGGCAAATGTCTTGTGTTGTACTGACTCAGATGTAAGGATGATTTGCTCAGCGGCATTGTGACCAGATGACCTGACTTGGTGGCGCTGTGATTAGAGTGTCCACACTGAATATAGGAGGTTGACTTTTCAATTCTGAACCCTGGCTGAATTATCTCGAACACTTTAAAAATGATGCATGGGTTTCTTGGCATTAAGAGAGTGGTGCACGAAGAACACACGGTTGGCATTGCAATGGGACTGGCGATTTCTCCCTAAAATGCCCCACTGACTGCGGAGAGAAAAGCAACACCATTAGATGGTGTTGCTGGCACTCAGAATGTTATGGGAAGTTATTCCCTTACCCCCCCTCCTCCTCTCCCAAAGTAAATGGTCGTGTTTGTCTCTTGTTGAGTGTCAAGTCCTGTCTTGTCTGTTATCCTGCATGATTGTATGCTTTGTGTGACAGCTCTTCCATTTGTAGCAGTAAATTTTGTTGATAATGTATCATTTACTTGTGCTGATAATTTTGCACATTTTTTCAATTTGGCGATGCCAATGAGCCGCGGAACCTATTTTTATCCACCGATTGTAGGCGGCTCAAATTCCTCATAAATTCTGTTGTTTTCTGCACATTTTATATACACACGCATTTACGTATATGTGTATGTATATGTATATTAGTAGATGATAAATGGGGTTTCTGGGACGCCTATTCAAATGAATAGAGGAAAAGAGGAAAACTTTCTGACTCAAGCACAAATGTCCAAAATAGGAGACTCATTTTCTCCCCACCTATTCCCTTCCCTCCCATACAAGCAAATGTAAAATTGAGACTATGAAAGATTGAGACTTACTGAATAAAAGCACTTCTTCCCCCCCCCCCAACATAATCACATTCCTTTTATATTTTCATTCCACTCAAAGAGCGAACCACAAATATTTGCCATGTTCTACTTTAGGGAATAACTTAATTTTCTTATACATTCATTTCCATCAAGTATATTCACAAAGAATAACTTGGAACTTGGTTCATGGTTTAAGTGTCTTTGTTGAGCAGAATGAAATGATAAACTTCTCTTAATGCTCTTATTTGACCACCTCCTGAGCCCACATATCATTTTGAGATTGTAGTAAATTGTTTTTTCCATTGTTCAATTGATAACCATAAAGTTTTCAGTCCTTCAAGGATATTTTTTTTTCTTTACATCCTCCAACTTATTTATAATTAAATTTATCCACTTATTTGTTTTATCTACTTTTACCCGGTTATTTCTTCAATAAGACTTATTAATATATTCTCACATTCTTTATGTTTCCCATTTAAATACTAAGGCTGATTACATCTCCACTCTTTGGTTTGGTTATTGCTTGGTTCTATCATTTATAAATCAGTAAAAAAGACAGCAGTAGTCCATTAAAATTCCCAACCCAATATCTTAACACTTATACTTATAACCATAAGGGAGACTATTGATTCCATTCTCCCAAAATATATCTTTTATCATCAAAAGCTCCTGATGCTTTCTTATTTATTCTTCTGTATATAATTGATGTTTATAACTTCTTATTGTATTCATTTTTCTGTACTCTTCTTCTTTAAGGTTAAACAGTTTGTAATAATGTTTAAAGTTTATTGTTTCCTTTGTTATATTTTTCTTTATTCCCTTTAGCTTCTTATCACACCTTTCATGTTATTATTATCAATATACGTAAAAGCATAAGACTTTGATCTCAATCCTATAAATTCACTCATGACTTTCCCACCCAATTCATCTTTAAACTTACCAATAACCTTTTTATTCTTTGATGAAACAACACATCACCTGACTTATAATTACTTGTATCATATATATCAATATTATCAATCATATCCTCATATACATCACTTGTCTTAATTTCTAATATAAAACTATCCGTATCCATATATAACAATGACACATTATCCTTATACTTTGATTTTAAATTATTATAGTAATTGTTCATACATTAACGACTTTGACAAGTCAAGAATTGATGTTCCTATATAAATGGTTTATCCATTTCAATACTCTCTTTTTTTCAAATGAATAGCACCAAAAGTTCTCTGAAACACCGTCCGCTCGTCTCAATAACTTGGTCTATTAATTAACTTTGAAACCTGTTTCCAAGATGTAGCAAGTCTTAGTTTTGTCGATTCCAAGCATTTTCCAGTCTTTCAAATACAGCATTATTCATTTCTAAAAGTCCTTCTCAAAATCTGTTTTTTGCTTCTGTTCTCCTTTTTGTATTAAAATCAATATACTTCTTTAACCAATGACTTTGTTTAAATTTCAAAATCCTATAAATTTTCCTCACTCTCAACCCAGCAGATAAATATTGTCCTCAAGTTCCTTTGTGCAAACATAACTTTCTGTATCATTTAATGTAGTAAGTAGTTTTTCTGTAGATGTACCTTAAATTTATATTAATGACTGTTGGTAATCACTTAACCATTCTTTTCTTGGACTTTCTTTATCAGGGGAAAGGTAGGTCTTTAAAAGTATATTGATTTTAATACAAAAAGGAGAACAGAAGCAAAAACAGATTTTGAGAAGGACTTTTAGAAATGAATAATGCTGTATTTGGAAAGACTGGAAAATGCTTGGAATCGACAAAACATAAGACTTGCTACATCTTGGAAACAGGTTTCAAAGTTAATTAATAGACCAAGTTTGAGCGAAGCGGAGGTGTTTCAGAGAACTTTGGTGCTATTCATTTGAAAAAAAGAGAGTATTGAAATGGATAAACCTATTTATATAGGAACATCAATTCTTGACTTGTCAAAGTCGTTAATGTATGACAATTACTATAATAATTTAAAATCAAAGTAAAGGATAAGTGTCATTGTTATATATGGATACGGATAGTTTTATATTAGAAATTAAGACAAGTGATGTATATGAGGATATGATTGATAATATTGATATATATGATACAAGTAATTATAAGTCAGGTGATGTGTTGTTTCATCAAAGAATAAAAAGGTTATTGGTAAGTTTAAAGATGAATTGGTGGGAAAGTCATGAGTGAATTTATAGGATTGAGATCAAAGTCTTATGCTTTTACGTATATTGATAATAATAACATTGAAAGGTGTATAAGAAGCTAAAGGGAAAAAGAAAAATATAACAAAGGAAACAATAAACTTTAAACATTATTACAACTGTTTAACCTTAAAGAAGAAGAGTACAGAAAAATGAATACAATAAGAAGTTATAACATCAATTATATACAGAAGAAAAAATAAGAAAGCATCAGGAGCTTTTGTGATAAAAGATATATTTTGGGAGAATGGAATCAATAGTCTCCCTTATGGTTATAAGTATAAGTGTTAAGATTGGGTTGGGAATTTTAATGGACTACTGCTGTCTTTTTACTGATTTATAATGATAGAACCAAGCAATAACCAAACCAAAGAGTGGAGATGTAATCAGCCTTAGTATTTAAAATGGGAAACATAAAGAATGTGAGAAATATTAAATAAGTCTTATTGAAGAAATAACCGGGGTAAAAGTAGATAAAACAAATAAGTGGATAAATTTAATTATAAATAAGTTGGAGGATGTAAAGAAAAAAAAATATCCTTGAATGGACTGAAAACTTTGATGGTTATCAATTGAACAATGGAAAAACAATTTACTTACAATCTCAAAATGATATGTGGCTCAGGAGGTGGTCAAATAAGAGCATTAAGAGAAGTTTATCATTTCATTCTGCTCAACAAAGACACTTAAACCATGAACCAAGTTCCAAGTTATTCTTTGTGAATATACTTGATGGAAATGAATTATAGAAAATTAAGTTATTCCCTAAAGTAGAACATGGGCAAATATTTGTTGGTTCGCTCTTTGAGTGAATGAAAATATAAAAGGAATGTGATTATGTTGGGGGGGGGGGAAGAAGTGCTTTATTAGTAAGTCTCAATCTTTCATAGTCTCAATTTTACATTTGCTTGTATGGGAGGGAAGGGAATAGGTGGGGAGAAAATGAGTCTCCTATTTTGGACATTTGGTGCTTGAGTCAGAAAGTTTTCCTCTTTTCCTCTATTCATTTGAATAGGCGTCCCAGAAACCCCATTTATCATCTACTAATATACATATACATACACATATACGTAAATGCGTGTGTATATAAAATGTGCAGAAAACAACAGAATTTATGAGGAATTTGAGCCGCCTTACAATCGGTGGATAAAAATAGGTTCCGCGGCTCATGGCATCGCCAAATTGAAAAAATGTGCAAAATTATCAGCACAAGTAAATGATACATTATCAACAAAATTTACTGCTACAAATGGAAGAGCTGTCACACAAAGCATACAATCATGCAGGGATAACAGACAAGACAGGACTTGACACTCAACAAGAGACAAACACGACCATTTACTTTGGGGAAGAGGAGGGGGGGGGGGGGGGGTAGGGGAATAACTTCCCATAACATTCTGAGTGCCAGCAACACCATCTAATGGTGTTGCTTTTCTCTCCGCAGTCAGTGGGGCATTTTAGGGAGAAATCGCCAGTCCCATTGCAATGCCAACCGTGTGTTTCTTCGTGCACCACTCTCTTAATGCCAAGAAACCCATGCATCATTTTTAAAGTGTTCGAGATAATTCAGCCAGGGTCAGAATTGAAAAGTCAACCTCCTATATTCAGTGTGGACACTCTAATCACAGCGCCACCAAGTCAGGTCATCTGGTCACAATGCCGCTGAGCAAATCATCCTTACATCTGAGTCAGTACAACACAAGACATTTGCCCAACTTGGGGAGTAATTACTTGCTGGAAAGATGAGAAGCATCCTCACAGACCACAACATTTAACTCTGTAATGCAAGATAAGTGAAATGTTATATTAGTAGAAAAAAGAAGGGATTAAAAATATTTTTTCCACCACAATTAAAGCAGATGCAATAATTCAGCACCAACGCATGCCTCCGCCGTTCATGGGATTACCTTGCTTTGTAGTCGATTATCCTTTTATTTCCACAAACTGAGATTTTCAAAATTTGTTTCCGATTCTGGATTTTCATCACTTTCCTTCCTGAATTTCATAATGAGAGCCTCACAGGGATGCATCTCTGTATCAAAAAGCATTAAGGCTTGTTTGTTATCCAGCAAGCTCTCAACACCCTTTGAATCGCCAGCACCATGACCAAATTACAAATTCCTGCCCGAACCAGCAATTGGTATTGTATCAGCAGCAGAGTTGTGGCATCAGCCAATGATGCTACCCCACAGCCTTGTGCTGCATACGAAGAATAAGAATCAGAAAAAAGCAGAAGCAGAAGAAGAAGAAGAAGAAGAAGAAGAGGGAACAGTGCTCACCAGTTGGAATATGCGTAGCAGCACTGAGTTCCTCATTTGCAGCAATGCATGGCTCTTCCTTTACATTTTGAGTGCTGAAGTTCTCTTGGGAGGATGGAGAAATGTTATCATGGATATTTCCATCCTCTATTGCATGTGGTTCACCTGCAAGCAATTCAGTGATTGGCTTATGTGCAGAACACTACACAAGCCAAAAAAACTGGATGTCAAACATCAACCAATTTTAAGCATTTTGCTCCATTATTGTTAAAAACAGATATCCTACATAATCAAAGAATGTGTGCTACTCCCATACTGAAAAGGGCAAATGTGCAAAGTTTACATTTATTTTTCATTTAACCTGCTGTCCAATATCTCACACATGTTGGTGTATCGGAAGGTGTTATTGGTGTTATCTCACGAGGTGATGGAGTAAACAACTGTTTTCCTTTTACCAATGTTACCATTGAACACATCACTTCATTGACAATATTTAAACACCATAACGTGTCTATTTTACAGTACATACAGTGATACAGTTTATCGACAGTCAATATTTGCAAAAAAATTATTAGTTCCGAAGCATTGTTTACTGCTATAACTACCCAGCGTTCAATTTAGTAACATGCACACTTATTCACCAAAAAACAACATTATCAATTGTTTTATGTTCCCAGGGAGGAGATGGCAGGTCATTGTTTTTGTTTTCTTCAAGTTGCAAAATGCATTAAGTTGGTTCTTATTTATGCTTTGTGATGGTGAACAATAGTTACAATCAGGAAAAAACAAAGTTTAATTTCAGTGGTGGGTCCAAGGGTGGGGTTGGGAGTGGTGCCCCCTGGTGATTACATTTTTACGTATGGCCTACGTTTATTGTAATAATGCTGTTGATCAAGTCATGAATAATACACTACCGTAAAGGCCTAGTCTAGCGCTGGATGTAACTCAGGAATGACGTCCCAGACGTAATGTGGTCTTACTACCCCACCATTTTACGAAATCCGTCATCCCGATGCCTACTATCTGGCATTCAGCCCGTCACCTACAAACGTCAGATAAAATCAGATATATGGGTTATGGTGCTCAACTGCCGTCACCGAAGCGACAGGATGGGTTAAGTGCTAAATGTCGGGATGACCTGCACATCTGTAGAGGCCTGAGATGTAACGCTGTAACATCCCAGCAAAAAAGAGCATGACAGACAGGGATGGACAGACGGATGGAGAAATTCGGCTACTTTCAAATGCAGATGAATACTTTGCTTCATTGCATCCATTTACTTTGGAGAATATCAAATGAGTAACAAATAAAAACAAAGTTTTCATTAACAACAAGGACTTGTCTTGTGTGGTGTTTGTGTACTGGTGTGTTACGTAATTAATAATAGACATAACTAGAACTGCCACTTTATAACTGCTAGCAGTGATGACCGGATACCAAGACGTCTCACTTTGATGCAACCCCGCTTTGATCGGACACCTGACCCTGCCTGATCCATGACATTTATTATTATAATTATTCAATTGAATTTAGAAAAAGATTAAAAAAAAATTTAATTCAAATAAAATGAAAGACCAAATAGGTACAGTCCTGCATTAAAGTCATCAGGAGGAACCTGAATAGGATTTGGGTTTCAGCTGCTGCTCCTCTACCCTCAAACCCATCGAGGCACAGCCAATTGAGCCTTATTAAAAGTAAAAAAAAATTAATCAAAAAGAACCCAGATTCAAAAAATTAAATAATTATGGCTGCCACACCATGCATCCGATCAGGTTGAAATTTAAAACATATATCCCCCATCGGTACTAGATCATAATTATGAAGTTTCACGTCAATTGATGAAGCGGGTTAAGATAAATATATTTTTAAGATTTTCGCTCAATCCAATATGGCTGCCAGACCATGTGACTCATCAATTATTTGTGAATACACTGGTATGCCCAAGGCTTGGTTAACATTTGTGTGAAGTTTCCCCTCGATCTGTTCAGTCGTTCTTGAGAAGACTTTTATAGGTTTACGGTGAAATCCAATATGGCTGCCAATCCATGTGACCTATGATATGTGTGTGAACGTTTTGTTCCTCATGGATAGGGGGTCATTCATGTAAAGTTTCAGCACGATCTGTTCAGCCATTTCAGAGAACATTTCTGAAAGTTTTTAATAAAAAAAAAATATGGCCACCAAATCACGTGACCGATGATGTCATCAATTTTTCTTTCTTTCTGTGGACCAATTTATACCTCGATGACCCTCAAAAAATTTCATACTGATCGGATGTAGTGTTCCATATATGCAATTACGTCATTAAAAAATCACACATTTCTCATGAGTACTTGCCATGTACTATGTTTTATTTTTTTTCCTTGGTGCGGTTTGAGAGATACAGAGGTCCAAAGTTTTTCTGTACACAGTTTCGGGCGAGGGTAAAAATAACAGTTTTTTCCCCACAAATTTCCCACAACAAAGGTAAATAAACATTGAAATGAGTGTTTCAGATGCAAAAATAACCGAGTTAGTGTACAATATACATATATATGTATATACTCAGGAGGAGAGGAGATTGGGACCATACTCTGTGCAGAGCGTTGGTGCTGCTTAAGCAGTCTCCTTGGCTATTGGGCACAATCCTGGATGGGTTGCCACTCCGACACAGTATACCAGCATGCTGTCACTCATTTTGAAGGATGACATCTCGGAAGGATGACAGGTCGAGTTAACAGCTGAGCGGGATTTGTATAGTTAACAGCTGAGTGGGATTTGTATAGTTAACAGCTGAGCGAGTTAACAGCAGCTGAGCGGGATTTGAATTCAGGAACCTCGGATCCAAAGCCCACCACCCTAACCATTAAGCCAACACCAGGCATACTATATATACATACATACACATGTATTATATACACATGCACATTATGGATACATGTATTATATGTACATGTATTATACATACATGTATTATACATACATGTATTATACGTACATGTATTATATGTACATGTATTATACATACATGTATTATACATACATGTAGGTATTATATGTACATGTATTATATATACATGCATTACATATACATGTATAATATGTGCATGTATTTTATGTACATGTATTGTATGTACATGTATTGTATGTACATGTATTATATCGACCACTCCCATGCTCTTCTTGCCAAACAAGCTGCATAAAGCAACCAAGAAAGGAGACCAAGGTAAGCCCTTTGCTGTTTCAAACCCTTCTCAGAGTTCTTCCACAGCTGTAAAGATGTTCACAAATAGTACATACATGAGAATCCCAATGCTAGACACCCCCTCAGTTGCTGGACCAGTTTCATCGCTTATTGGCGAAACATCAGTGACAGCACAGACAGAAATGCATACCAATGAGGCTTGCAAGCATGTACCACGTGCAAATGTCGAAAGTAGACAATACATAGATGATAAACAAAGACCCACCCACATCTCTTAATGGAGGGAATAATCAATCAGCTCTCACCTAATCAATGAAACCCAGATGGCTGGAATTATGAAAATAAATCAACTCATCCCATGCTCTTCCAGCCGAAGAAGCTGCATAAAGCAACCAAGAAAGGCTACCAAGGTAAACCCTTTGCTGTTTCAAACACTTCCCGGAGTTCCTCCACAGCTATAAATTCTCATGTGTGTACCATTTGTGAACGTCTTTACCCGGTACCCATGGCCGTAACAATATATATATATATATCTAACCTAAAGGTACAGAGAACACAATACAGGAGAAAGCACATTAACTGGCATTTCTTGAAGCAGAACTCATTTCAACTACCTCCCATGTGACCTACATCTGTGGTTTAATCGATTGCAGCACACATGGCAGCCATATACACAAAATCAAGGTCTATCATTATCACCAAATGTAATAAAGATTATGATCACTGAGGATGAAATCTTACCTTGGGAAGAAGACTCACTGGTTTCAAACTTCAAATCCCCATCTAAAACTGCAATAAGAAAAGTGATTTTACAAACTTTAAAAGAAACATGACTATGCAAAACAAGCAACATAAGGTGAGGGAGTCTGGTATCTGATATGTGTTTAAAGTACATACATCGTGAGAAAGCGAAACTTATTGTCATTGACTGTTTACAGTCAAACAGTTGTTTGCAATTTAATTTGTTTGCAGTCCAATACCAGTTTGGCATCAGGAATGCACATCAAATCACTTAAAAGATAAGTTGCATAAAGTGGAAGGCACAACAATCCGCTCAAAAAATGCAAGCAGGCCAAACGGCCTCTGCCATGATGTCAGTGAGCTCGCAGGATAATGGGGAGGGTTTTTTTTATATTAGTGCTATATTGTTGGTGGGGGGGGGGGGGGGGGGTGGGAGAGGGGGAGTATTTACACAAAGAATTGCTTACGAGATCAAATGTGCAGCTCCAACCACCAAAGATAAAGATGAGCAATAGACAGTGATGAATATAACTTCCCTTACCACTACAAGCCAACTTAAAGGAAGTGGTACTTTAAAAACATGTTTGGCATGAAAAGCTCTTGCTTGTTTGTGCACTTACCAACTTCAGTCTGGCCAGACTCCTGAATAATGTCATCGACAATGACACAATGGTTGATCTCCTCTTGGGTTTCGATCGATACCTCACAGATGGATTCTACGATGCTCGGGTGTAGGTGTAGTGTTTCTTCTAATTTCTCATCTATTTCTCCAGAAAACAAAGCACCAGTAGAGGTCTGACTGCAGCTGAGTATTTGCGGGATGACAACTGGAAGGACTGCGGGGAAAAGCACAACAAAGAGCACAATTAGTGACACGTAAAAAAAAACATTTTACTCAAAAATAAAATAATTAACTGACTGGAACACACTTGTCAATGTAAAGACCAACAAAACAACTTGTAATGTAGTCTCTTGATAAAACTTAAACCGTTTAACCAAACCTCATTTGCATAAGCCTCTATACAGTTATGAATATCTTACTTTACCCCTTCCACACCACCCCCTCCCCCCCCACCTCCCTTAAACATAATCAAGGCTCCTGGATGAGAGACGTAACAGAGAATAAAAAAGGGCAATGTAATGAGTGAGATTGGGACAATTGGGAAATATTTGGACTGAAACAAAGCAAAAGAGTTAACAAACAGGATTGAGAGAGAGAGAGAGAGAGAGAGAGAGAGAGAGAGGAGAGAGAGAGAGAGAGAGGATGAGAGGAGAGAGAGAGAGAGAGAGAGAGGAGGAGGGGAGGGGAGGAAACACATCAACACTTTTGTGTCAGGTAGTAGCATTGTTGTCTTGCAACAGCAGTATTGCATCATCATTCTAAAACATATATATTGTAAGAAACTTGTCTTCTTGGAAAATGAATCTTGGACGTCTCCTCTGTGATCAGACACATTAGCCATCTATTTTCTGGAATGATAATTGCCAGGAGACAACTTCACTTAGGTGTACTATATGTCGGACACTGGGCGCAAAAGGGTTAATCTGTAATGTAAGGGTTTGGTTAGTTTGGATTAATGTGGGTAGAAAGGATTGTGGGAAAGAATGGAGAATGACATGAGGTGGTTGTACATGTACGATGTTTGTTTGAAACCTTGGAGGGAGGAGAGAGATTTAACAGTCTCTGGAAGGCCGTTCAAAGTATTGTGTCCTTCAACGTTTTGAAAGGATGGGCCTTGGAGGATGGATTATGAGATGCAGTCGGATCAGGACAGGTCATAATTGAAGATACTTCCCAAGAGTTTTCATGAATGGACTTTTGCCAAGGACTGGTCACAGAACGACATTATAAGGATAATCAGCCTGCCTTTCCAAGAATGAATAATCGAGATGCTTACCCCAAATCACAACTTTCTCCTTTCACATTCTGCTGATTCTCAGGAGCAGTGACTCCAATTCCAATGACAAAACCATGAACAAACACAAAGAGGATAGGTTATGCTTAACACTTGGGTCTAATTACACACAACAGCTTTCCTTTTTGTTATCTATTTTGTTATTATTTTGTTATTGCACGGATTATTGCACGGTTATTGCATTGTTATTATTTTGTTATCATCACAATTGGAAATGTGAGCTGCAGAAGCAGGATGGAGGATGCAGGATTTAAAAAAATCATTTTATTATTTTATTAATTTTTCCAGTTCTACATCAAGCAAATGATTTTCATTCATTCATTTCGTATGCATCCTGTGGCTTCTGGTTGCATCATTGCTCGGACTGTGGCTGTGCTGTTGATGCAGTGTCCCCAGTAGGTTATGGCAGGAATTTGTCATTTGTTCAGGGTGCCGACAATAGCTCGCCTATTCTTCACGAAAGACACCATGGGATGTTTAGTGTTTACCAACGAATGATGGCAGATGGGATGCCAAGTTTAACGTCCATCCAGGGAATGGCAAACACATTGATGAATCAGCCTGCCTGTGAAACACCGGGATGACAGTTTATAGCTGGTTAGGTATTCAAACCCAACTACCCCAGTTACCCAAGTATATGGCAAGTGAAAATGAAGTAACTTCAAAATGAAATTGTATGTGAATTGAAAGTTAAATGATAGTTTTTATGCTTTATGACAATCCATGGAAAAAGGTATTTATACTCAAGGATAAAAAAACAGAAGTCAGCACCAGGATAACAATCACCGAAGGAGTAAATAAGAGTGAAAGTTGGTTGTGCCCTTTTAATCCTCGAGTAGGAACTCTCTCAAAGTCTACAAGCACGCACACACGCACGCACGCACACACACGTGGACTCGTCCAAGGGTACCGATCGGCACTCTGACCGTGACTACGCTGCCCTGACGAATGCGGGAAGAATGGGGAAAAATTTGGCACGCGGCTTGCGTTGGGCGCTGTCACCACAAACAGATATCACCAATAGTTGCAACCAGGGTGATTGAGCAAGGAGATAAGGAGTAATACAAAGGATGAATATATGAGTAAACAGAGGCTGGTTGAGGAAATAACTCAACAAGCCAACAAGGATATGACAAGAATCTAAACTAATAATTGTGTGTGTGTGTGTGTGTGTCCTCAATAACTCCAAAACAATTAAACCTAGTAGTCTGAAACTTTGATGCATACTAAAGGAACTCCAAAGGAGTGTCGGAGTGAAATTTGTGTGTTTGGGTTAATTAAAATACCCATTTTGAAGATAGTTAACGACGTTATTTAATTATATCCTTTGTCAAGGTGTCAGTCATCCTTGGTCAGCCGTCTGTGCTTGCAGGGGTCTAAATTCACCATTTTATTTGGCCTATTCAAGCATGCCTTGATTTGGAAACATGATCTACTCTCACGGACTAATTAAAGTATATCATCAAAATATTATATCTGATTTGAGAATCGGATCTCGTGGACTAAATAAGTGTCAAAATCTGGGGTGAAATCTGAAAAGTTCAACAAATTAGAGGTTTATATAATTAAGTGTATTTATTGAAGCAAAGCATTCAACTTAACTTTTTCTTCTGTTTGGACAATTCAATCAAGTAAAGAAAAGATTATGGAATGTGCAGAAAGTGGAATTTCATTGTGCGCAATGCAGTGTTCTCTAACCTGCTTTCGCATGCCATGACGATACAGTTCACAAGGGTCCTTTTTTCGGAAACTACGTACGCAGTTTGCTTTTTCACTGTTTTGTATGATCTGCTTTAATGAGAAAATATTAATATACTAATAGTTGCTGTAATATATAAATAGTCAGCAGTTCCTGAAAATGAAGAGGTACGTAGACAGCACACACGAATGTGGTACAAATTATTCTGTGGGGTGTGCGCGTGCCTACATGCTTGGTTACGTGTGTGCGGTGCGTGGGATTTGCAGGCACACGGTTCGAACTCGCTCCCAGGCCCATGGTGCATGCTGCTGTGGAGGAGGTTATGCAGCATTTTTCACAAACTATGTGCTTCTGCCCAAGGGGAGCAAACATGCTACAGCGCCGAAGCCACATGGGGAGTGGACGTGCTGTGACATCGAAGCTACACGGGACGTGCGACTGTGCAGTGTGGGTATGGGGAAATCCGTGCAGTGTGGGTATGGGGAAATCCGTGCATGTGTGCGAGTGAAAGGATGAGCATATCGCCGTCGCCGGTACATGGACCGCGAGGGGGTTGGAGGAATGCGTATGGGGACCTGAGGAGATCACGTTGTCACGGAGGAGGAGAGGAGGGGGGG
>CM068965.1:79213463-79234032 GCA_035128595.1 Eptatretus atami | reverse complement strand
TTGACATCCACATGAATGGCCGGACCCAGGGTTTCCCAGAAGAACAATGCCCAGAGCATCACACTCCCTCCACCGGCTTGTCATCTTCCCACAGTGCATCCTGGTGCCATCACTTCCCAGTTATGAATAGTCTTACTTTACCCTTCCACCACCACCCCCCCACCTCCCTTAAACATAATCAAGGCTCCTGGATGAGAGGACGTAACAGAGAATAAAAAAGGCGCAATGTAATGAGTGAGATTGGGGACAATTGGAAATATTTTGGCACTGAAACAAGCAAAAGAGTTAACAAAACAGGATGAAGAGACGAGAGACAGAGAGAGAGAGAGAGAGAGAGAGAGAGAGAGAGAGAGAGAGAGCAGGAGGAGGGGAAGGGGGAGGAACACATCAACACTTTTGTGTCAGGTAGTAGCATTGTTGTCTTGCAACAGCAGTATTGCATCATCATTCTAAAACATATTATATTGTAAGAAAAACTTGTCTTCTTGCGAAAATGAATCGTTGGACGTCTCCTCTGTGATCAGACACATTAGCCATCTATTTTCTGAATTTGATAGATTGCCCAGAGACAACTTCACTTAGGTGTACTATATGTCGCGACACTGGGCGCAAAAGGGTTAATCTGCTAATGTAAGGGTTTGGTTAGTTTGGATTAATGTGGGTAGAAAGGATTGTGGGAAAGAATGGAGAATGACATGAGGTGGTTGTACATGTACGATGTTTGTTTTGAAACTTGGCAGGGAGGAGAGAGATTTAACAGTCTCTGGAGGCCTCAAGTATTGTGTCCTTCAACGTTTTGAAAGTGGGCCTTGGAGATGATATATAAGATGCAGTCGGATCAGGACAGGTCATAATTGGAAGATACTCCCAAGAGTTTTCATGAATGACTTTTGCCAAGGACTGGTCACAGGAACGCATTATAAGCGATAATCAGCCTGCCTTCCAAGAATGAATAATCGAGAATGCTTACCCCAAATCACACTTTCTCCTTTCACATTCTGCGATTCTCAGGAGCAGTGACTCCAATTCAATGACAAAACCATGAAAACAAAACACAAAGAGGATAGGCTTATGCTTAACACTTGGTCTAATTACCACACAACAGCTTTCCTTTTTGTTATCTATTTTGTTATTATTTTGTTATTGCACGATTATTGCACGGTTTTGCATTGTTATTATTTTGTTATCATCACAATGCGAAATGTGAGCTGCAGAAGCAGGATGGAGGGAATGCAGGATTTAAAAAATCATTTTATTATTTTATTAATTTTTCAGTCTAACATCAGAGCAAATGATTTTCATTCATTCAATTCGTATGCAATCCTTGTGGTTCTGGTTGATCATGCTCGGACTGTGGCTGTGCTGGGATGCAGTGTCAACCAGTAGGTTATGGCAGGAATTTGTCATTTGTTCAGGGTGCCGACAATAGCTCGCCTATTCTTCACGAAAGACAACCATGGATGTTAGTGTTTACCAACGAATTGATGCAGATGGGATGCCAAGTTTAACGTCCATCCAGGAATGGCAAACCCATTGATGAATTCAGCCTGCCTGTGAAACACCGGATGACAGTTTATAGCTGGTTTAGGTATTCAAACCAAACTACCCCAGTTACCCAAGTATATGGCAAGTGAAAATGAAGTAACTTCAAAATGAAATTGTATTGAATGAAAGTTAAATGATAGTTTTTATGCTTTATGACATCCATGGAAAAAAGGTATTTATACTCAAGGATAAAAAACAGAAGTCAGCACCAGGATAACAAATTCACCGAAGGAGTAAATAAGAGTGAAAGTTGGTTGTGCCTTTTAATCCATCGAGTAGGAACTCTCTCAAAGTCTCACAAGCACGCACACACGCACGGCCACGCACACACACGTGGACTCGTCCAAGGGTACGATCGCACCTGACCGTGACTACGCTGCCCTGACGAATGCGGGAAGAATGGGGAAAAATTTGGCACGCGGGCTTGCTTGGGCGCCTGTCACACAAACAGATATCACCAATAGTTGCAACCAGGGTGATTGAGCAAGGAGATAAGGAGTAATACAAAGGATGAAATATATGAGTAAACAGAGGCTGGTTGAGGAAATAACTCAACAAGCCAACAGGATATGCGACAAGAATCTAAACTAATAATTGTGTGTGTGTGGTGTGTGTGTCCTCAATAACTCCAAAACAATTAAACCTAGTAGTCTGAAACTTGATGCATACTAAAGAACTCCAAAGGAGTGTCGGAGACTGAAATTTGTGTGCTTTTGCGGTTAATAAAATACATTTTGAAGATAGCTTAACGACGTTATTTAATTATATCCTTTGTTCAAGGTGTCAGTCATCCTTGGTCAGCCGTCTGTGCTGCAGGGGTCTAAATTCACCATTTATTTGGCCTATTCAAGCATATGCCTTGATTTGGAAACATGATCTACTCTCACGGACTAAATTAAGTACATATCATCAAAATATTAATATCTGATTTGAGAATTCGGATCTCGGTGGACTAAATAAGTGTCAAAAATCTGGGGGAAATCTGAAAAAGTTCAACAAATTAGGAGCGTTTATATATAAGTGTATTTATTGAAAGCAAAGCATTCAACTTAACTTTTTCTTCTGTTGGACAATACAACAAGTAAAGAAAAGATTATGGAATGTGCAGAAAGTGGAATTTCATTGTGCGCAATGCGTGTTCTCAACCTGCTTTCGCATAGCCATGACGCATACAGCTTCACAAGGTCCTTTTTTTCGGAAAACTACGTACGCAGTTTGCTTTTCACGTGATTGATCTGCTTTAATAGGAAAATATTTAATTATACTGAATAGTGCTTGTAATATATAAATAGTCATCAGTTCCTGAAAATGAAGAGGTACGTAGACAGCACACACGAATTGGTACAAATTATTCTGTGGGGTGTGCCGCTGCCTACAGCTTGCGTTTACGTGTGTGCGGTGCGTGGGATTTGCAGGCACACGTTCGAAAACTCGCTCCCAGGCCCATGGTGCATGCTGCTGTGGAGGAGTTATTGCAGCATTTTCACAAACCTATGTGCTTCTGCCCAAGGGGAGCAACATGCTACAGCGCCGAAAGCCCATGGGGAGTGGACGTGCTTGTGACATCGAAGCCTACACGGGACGTTGCGACTGTGCAGTGTGGTATGGGGAAATCCGTGCAGTGTGTGTATGGGCGGAAACAAAAAATCCGCTGCATGTGTGCGAGTGAAAGTGAGGCATATCGCGTCGCCGTACATGGACCGCGAGGGGTTGAGGAATGCGTTATGGACCTGAGGAGATCACGTTGTCACGGAGGCAGGGAGGAGGGGGGGGGGGGGGTGGGGTGGCGGGAAGCAGGCATGCAGCAGCCTTTGCCAGGAGGGATAGCACGATAAGTAATTTAGAAATGCTCCCTGGTACCTCAACCACTGATGTGAGGGAGGTTTATGTTTTCACCCGTCTGTCTGTCTGTGAGCACGATATCTCAAAAAGTTGTAGATTGGAAAATTTGGTGGGACAGGTTGGGTGTGTGACAAAGATTGAACATGATGTGATTTTTGGTAGAAGATCCGGATCGGATCCAGATCACATAAATTTTTTTAGGTGTTATCACACCATGAGGTGACGATAATAGGCACGAATCGATATTCAAAGAAGTTTGGGAGGATTCGGACGGAACTTGGTGGACAGGTTGGGTGCGTGCCAGCGACAGTGAAATTGTTTGATTTTGCGTAAAGATCCGCATCCAGATCCAGATACGAGAATTTTTTAAGCATTCATCACCTCCCTCCACATTCACGCTATCCTCCTCCCAAACCCCCCTCCACCACCATAAAACTCTCCGGAGGTCGAGGAGAGGATGTCAAAGAATGTGCGCAATTGCAAATGAAAGCTTTTCCTTTTTTTAGCATGTCGGAACTGCGCTCGGATTTCAATTGCCATTAATTCGTCTCAGATTAGAGATTCTGTAGCTTAGACTTGTGTGAAATTAAATAAAGGCATGAACACTGGCACGCGCTATTCGTGACGACTAAAAGGAAAAACACCCGTCCTTCCCTTCTCCTTTCCCTCATGCCTACCTTCTCAAAATTTAGTGTGACCCATTTGAACGCGGGCTGTTTGAACGTACCCAATTTTGTCAATCCTGTACAAATGCTGCGCATAAAGGGACCACCCCCCCACCCCCCCGCTTTCCGTCAAGTCCCCTATCAAACACGTCCAGAAACCCACTTTTCCCTCCCGCTCCCTCGCTTTCCTCCAGAGTGAGAGGTATTCACAATGTGTGGTGAGTCTCGCTCCCCCCCTTGTTTTGTTTTTGACCGCATATCAAATTTTGAGTTTAAAAACAAAAATTTTTTTTTTTTTTTCTGTTTACTCTTGTGATCCTGAGCCACACCCACTGGGACATTTTCAAGCGTGGGATAATGAGATGCTGGTAACAGGGAGTGTTGTGTCCACAAGTTGCCGGCACGCAGAAACGACACAAGCTTGATCGGCGGCAGTGCCCTCTGTGTCTAGTTTCTCTTGTCCCCAACAGCAACGGCTCACACATTCCATTCACCATCATCTCTCTGTAACACAACTCAAATCCCATACAGGAAGGCAACAGTGAGAAAGACAACTTTTGGGGGTGCGCGGAGGTTGAGTATTCAGTGAGCGCCACACTGTTTGACATTGCCTGAGGAAACATTAACCATAAAGATTACCGCCCATAGAGGTGTGCATACCAATTTTTTTGATAATTTCACCACATTCATATTGTCAATAATAATCACATAACGTTACCCTTCACCATCACATACCGAATTCTGAGTTCATGTTCTCATCTTGTTGCTGAGGCCTGCATACATCCAATATTCTCAAGTCTGCATCTCCAAAAGCTTCCTCTTGGCTTTCTGAGAGGCAGTACAATGTCCAAGGAGATAAGTTTTCTTGAGCACCAAACTGGAAAGCCTTGACTGACTGCCATCAGCATGGAGTGGAGCACAGCCACCAACATGGGCTTCCTGTTTGAGCGTATTTGGCTCAATCGAGACTCCAACAAAGCGACGAAACTCGGCATACATTGCAAAAGGTAGCTTCTGCTTGGCCAGCGCAGAGAGTTCCGCTCTCATTGTAAGGATCCAGAGCAGCACCGAGTGCTTTCCTGACTCTTGATGTCCAGCTCACTCACGATGAGCTTAGCTGTCTCCAACGTTAGACCGTGATCTTGCAGCCAGGCTGCGAAATGAGTTTGTATCATCCATGACCTGCTGCAGAAAAAAAAATTATTTAAAAAGGACAAAATATGAGGTTCTTCCTCCACTACAACACATCGAAAACATAGATTTGTTCACACTAGTAACACAATTACCTCTGTCACTGAACGGCTTGACATGTGTATCGATCACCTCTGTTTGTCTGTCTTGAGCACAACACATTCTTAAGAACCACATCAGAGTAAAGGATTCAGATGAAACTTGGTGGACAGTTGGTGCCAAGGACGAGTTTGATATATTGGTGCAAGATCTGGATCGATACTATTTAATTTTAAAAGTGATTCTTCACCATCGAGAGACAGGCCAAACGGAAAAAATGTATCTGAAGGAAATGTATTACACAGGTAATAGCTATAGCCACGATATGCTAAAAAAAGTTGTGGACAGAGTGTGACTAAATTGGTGGATGGGTTAGTGTGTTTGAAAAAAGAAAAGTCATCGATTTGGTGAAGATCCAGATACTAGAATTCCTTTAATCTTTAAGTGATCTTCACAATTGAGAGATGAGGGTCAAAACGAATATCTCAACAAGTTGTAGGATGATTATGACAAAACTTGGTGGATAAGTTGAGTGCGGTGGACAAAGAACAAGCTCGATTTGATTTTGGTTCAGCGTCCGGATGCAGATCCCGGTCCCCATCAGTGGAATTACAAACCATAAAACTTGCTCAGCCTGGAGGAGCATGCACTCTACTGCAGTGCTGTTTGAGTTGGTATGTGTAATACAGTATATATCAGCAGCAGTATTTGACACAACTATTACACCTGCAAGAAACCCTGCCAAATGTGACGACAAAATAGATACACCAATTCCTCTCGAGTCTAGATGGTGTGAAAGTTGCGGGCTTCCAAAATCTCGCATCCCAACAATTTGTCAAAAGATATCATTTGTTTTCGTCATCCAAAGAATCATCGTTTGAATGGGACATAAAGCTAAACATGGAGGTTAAATATCTTACAATAGCTTTTGCAGAAGTGCAACAAACTGAGAAAAACTACGACTACTCTTAATGGACCCAATTATTCCACTTTTGTAGGGGTCGTCCGGGGCAAAGTTTTTGACCGAGTCTTTCAAGAACGCTGGCCAGCTTGATGTTCGGACTTGAAGACGATTTGGCAGGGAATTTTGTAGATTGTTAAGCGTGCCGGTGATGGCTCGGCTGCTCTTCGCCGAGACAACAGTGCAGATATTTAACGTACACCAACTAATGCTGGCAGATGGGAGGACACCCAGTTTTAACACCATCGGAGAGATGGAAGCAGTTTCATGCAACGTCCTGCCTTGTGCAAGCACCAAAAAACCTATGGCATATTTATAGGTCAGCGCCGTAATCGCAACCAGGCTACGCAGCTCAAAGTTATAGTGCGCTCCTTCTGTACTTCCCCTGGTGGAAACCAGGGTTGATAGACGTGTCGAACACGGTATATTTTACAAGCCAGTAAAACAACAGAAAACATGCTAAGCGTGGTAATCTCGTTGAATAATAGTTGAGTAACTGGACCGCCTGAAAGATGGTTGACCGTCCACGTACAGTATGTGTGGCGTCAAGCGATGCTTCGCCGTTCCACATTCCGAATGGACAGCTGACAGGACCTGGGGCACATCCTGAGAGTAGAGTGGCAGCAAGGGCAGTCTGGTTCTTTCACTTACTGAGTAGTTGAATGCATTTAATGGTCTCCCTGGAAAGGTAGTGGCAACAGAACCACAAGATCGGTTTAAATTTGGATGAGATTTTTTTTTTTGTATACCTTGTGAGGCTCATATGAGAGCTACACACACAATGCACAGCAAGGGGGCGGGGGATGAGACAAAGAGGGCGGAGTGGGGAGGACAAAACAGTGGGAAACCAGAGACATAGGAGTTCTGTGGAAGGAGAGGGATGGACATGGGACATGGGGAATACAAGCATTGGACATCACAGGGACTTTCAGGAAGGAAGCAGGTAATTGAAGGAGGTGGTTTGGTGGATTAATGGGGCGTAGAAAAGAAAAGAAGAAGAGAAGGAAAAAGATCGATCATTTGGATGGGGGATGATAAGAGGTGGTGGCTAACAGCCGTTTTGAAGGCCTCGGAGGAAGCAATGGGATTGAATGGCGTACCAGAAAACATCGATAATCGTGGGTGACGCTCTTTGCCTGCCCCCACCACCTCATTTACCAGAGAATTTAGGTTCAATTTAACTCAGTAGAATGAATTAATGTGGTTGAAACGCAACGCAGGATGATGCCGCAACCAATGGCCTCTCCTGCGTCAAAAGTTCCTTCAAGTGCATCGTCGTGGCGACGGCTGAGGAACTTGTGCCGATCACGTGCGATATGGTCGCCCGCAGGCGTTGCGGCCGTTACGTTTTCACGATAAGTACAACGCGTCGTGCTTTAAAGCCATTCATTTCCCGAAATCATGATCGTTGAGAGATGAGGCGCGAATCGTTGAAAAGCACAAAATCCTCTCAAGGTTCTGAGAGGAATCAGAAAGAACAACATAAACATACACGATGAGACCACGCGCAAGCCCAGGGCGGGAACGTACATGGCACAACAAAGAGTCATTTCCGTAATCCTCTGTGAAAACAATTCTCTTTCACCGAAAAAGTTCGACTGGAACGTTTCTGAGGAAATTCTCAAAACCATCTTCACTTACCTGCCTCCGAAGGGTCAATTCCGCGAAATCTCGCGAGACTTCATATTCGAACGTCTCACCGGAAACTGCGAAAACCCACCACAAAAAAAAAAGTTCATCGCTTTACATAACGTCGGAGCTAAACAGTAAATAATACCTCACAAATTATTACGCTTTTTAACGTTGGTTTCAACACGTACAACCACTCTACCCACCGAAACCCATTTCCCCAATCAATACAGAGTGCTGTGGGCTTCGATACCTCAACATGGTCCATCGACTTCCACCCAGCATCGTGCTCACACCTTCAACGGTCTGCTCCATTGCACGAACTCCTCCTTTGTCTCTCAGGCGCGACGTCCTTCAGCATCCAGATTATAGAGCGGGTTACCTCAGGGATCCGTTATTATGTCATCATTTACATTCAATGCTTTTGGACACGGTGTTCATAGAGTATACTTTTTAAATTTGCAGATAATACTGAACTTTGTACGTATTAGGGTCGATATCAGAGATAGTGCAGGGGAGAGGTGAGAGGCTCGATTATCCAAATTCAGGTAAAGTACAGATACACACCAAGGAGATGAGGCTGCAGGAGGGCCATTTGCGCTCATCATGCCTGTTGCCACTCAACCCACACATCAACACCAGCTTTCAACACCGACCACTTTATCACAGACCATTTCACACCAGACCACTTTATCAACACCAGCACTACACACACTTATACAATTCAACCAACCTTAACACCAGACCACCTTTATCAACACCAGACCATTTATAAACAGACTTTATCAAAACAACATTTCACACAGACCATTTATCAAACAGCATTTCAACACCAGCCATACAAAACCGACCTTTTATCAACACCAGACCACTTTATTACACACTTAACCAGACCCTTATTATCAACACCAGACCATTTTATCAACAGCCAGGACCACTTTATCAACAACCAGACCATATCAACTTTTTCAACACCAGACCACTTTTATCAACACCAGACCACTTTATAAACAGACACTTCAACACTCCAGAATTTCAACGCTACTTTATCAACACCAGACCACTTTATCAACTCAAACATTTACCAGACCATTCAACACCCACTTTATCCACAGACCTATCACAGAAAAAACCCAGACCACATCTCGGACCTTTATTAAACGACATTACCACCAGACCAACTTTATCAACAACCAGAATAACCAGGACATTTTATCAACACCAGACCATTTTATCAACACCAGACCACTTGTATTCAACACCAGACCACTTAACGAACTATCAACACCAGACCACTTTATCAACACAGACCATTTTATCAACACCAGACCACATTCCTCGACCATTATCAACTCCACATACAATCAGACCATTTTATACACCAGACCATTATCAACAGCACCATTTTAATCAACTCCAGACCATTTCCACCAATCATATCAACACCAGACCATTTTATCAAATCAAATTTAGCAAAAACCACTTTATCAACCCAACCACTTATCACGGGGACCAGAACTGTTAATCTACACCAGACCACTTTATAACACCAGAGCATCTTATCAACCCAGACCAACTTATCAACACCCAGACCACTTTATGAAACACCAGACCACTTATCAACACCAGACCACTTTATCAACACCACACCATTTTTATCAACAAGACCATTTTATCAACACCAGACCATTTTATCAACACCAGACCACTTTATCACACCAGACCATTTATCAACACCAGACCACTTTATCAACACCAGAACTATCAACACCAGACCATTTAATCAACACCAGACCACTTTTCAACACCAGACCACTTTATCAACACCAGACCACTTTATCAACAAACCAGACCATTTTATCAACACCAGACATTTTAATCAACACCAGACCATTTTATCAACACCAGACCATTTGCCATCAACACCAACCATTTTATCAACCAGCACACCACTTTATCAACACCAGAGCCACTTTATCTACCCGGACATTATTAACACCAGACCACTTATAACACCAGACCACTTTATTCAACACCAGACCACGTTATCAACACCAGACCATTTTATCAACACCAGACCACTTTATCAACACCAGACCACTTTATCAACACCAGACCACTTTATCAACACCAGACCACTTTATCACTCCAGACCATTAATCAACACCAGACCACTTTATCAACACCAGACCACTTTATCAACCACCAGACCATTTTATCAACACCAGACCACTTTATTCAACACCAGACCACTTTATTCAACACCAGACCACTTATCAACACCAGACCACTTTATCAACACCAGACCACTTTATCAACCCCGGACCATTTTATCAACTCCAAACCATTTATCAACCCAGACCATTTATCAACTCCAGACCATTTATTCAACACCAGCACCATTTTATCAACACCAGATCAACACCAGACATTTTATCAAACACCAGACCACTTTATCAACACCAGACCACTTTATCAACACCAGACCACTTTATCAACACCCAGACCACTTTATCAACACCAGACCCATTTATCAACACCAGACCACTTATCAACACCAGACCACTTTATCAACACCACACCATTTATCAACAACAGACCATTTTATTCAACCACCAGGACCATTTTATCAACACCAGACCACTTTATCAACACCAGACCATTTTATCAACACCAGACCACTTTATCAACACCAGGACCACTTTATCAACACAGACCATTTGCATCAACACCAGACCACTTTATCAACACCAGACCATTCAACACCAGACCACTTTATCAACAACCCAGACCACTTTATCAACACCAGACGACCATTTTATTCAACACCAGACCACTTTATCAACTCCAAACCATTTTATCAACACCAGACCATTTTATCAACACCAGACCATTTTATCAACACCAGACCATTTTATCAACAAGCCAAACCACTTTATCAACACCAGACCACTTTAATCTTAACACCGGGACCACTTTATTAACACCAGACCACTTTATCAACACCAGACCACTTTATCAACACCAGACCACTTTATCAACACCAGACCATTTTATCAACACCAGACCATTTTATCAACACCAGACATTTATCAACACAGAACCACTTTATCAACACCAGACCACTTTATCAACACCAGACCACTTTATCAACAACAGACCATTTTTCAACACCAGACCACTTTATCAAACACCAAACCATTTTATCAACTCCAGCACCATTTTATCAACACCAGACCATTATCAACAGCAAACCACTTTATCAACTCCAGACCATTTTATCAACACCAGATCACTTATCAACACCAGACCATTTTATCAACTCCAGACCACTTATAACACCAGACCCTTTATCAACACCAGACCACTTTATCAACACCAGACCACTTTATCAACACCAGACCACTTTTATCAAAACACCAGAGCATTTTATCAACTCCAGACCATTTTATCAACACCAGACCACTTTATCAACACCAGACCACTTTATGAACACCAGACCATTTTATCAACTCCAGACCATTTTAATCAACACCAGACCATTTTATCAACTCCCGACCATTTTATCAACACCAGACCATTTTATCAACAGCAAACCACTTTACGACACCAGACCTACTTATCACACCAACCACTTTATCAACACCAGACCATTTTCATCAACACCAGACGATTTTATCAACTCCAGAACATTTTATCAACACCAGACCATTTTATCAACAGCAAACCACTTATCAACTCCAGACCATTTTATCAACACCAGACCATTTTATCAACAGCAAACCACTTTACAACTCCAGACCATTTTATCAAACACCAGACCATTTTATCAACACCAGAACACACACCAGACTTTATACCACTTTATCAACACCAGACTAATTTATCAACACCAGACGATTTCATATTTATCAAACACCAGACCATTAATTGCTACGTGTTAATTGTTATGTCAAAGGCATGGGATATGAATCACCATATGCCAGATAGGTTTATATATGTTGTTGACCAGCTAGTATTATTTAGGGATGGCAGGATGACATGGAGGTAGGTACACACACTCGCCTCCAAGCTTGGGTTTGAATCTCGTCCCAGCTATAAACTGTCACCCCAATGTTTCACAGGCAGGGTGATTCATCAATGGTGTGCGACGATAGGACATCATCCATAGGACGACCGTTAAACTGGGCATCCTGTCTGCTATCATCAGTTGATGAACATTAAAGATCCCTTGTGTCTTTCATGAAGAGTAAGGGATTCCCTGCACCCGAAAACTGCCCCAAACTCCTGTTCGGAAGGCAATGGAACCAGCATAATTGCATGTTTGTATCTGGAACAATGTTATCATGCAATTCGTGTTTATTTCATCAAGATTGAAGTACACAAGTATGAGGCTGTACAAATTTATCGTTTTGTCAGAGACATGATTGTATTAAGGAGTTGGCTGAATATGGATGTTCTTTGAAAAATAGACCATGCATACAAAACAATGACTTATCATTGCCCTTATAAGGACTCGGGAATAAGACCAATTTGCAGAAACGTGTCTTCGCAAAGGCTCAAGATGATATCCTTTCACCAACTTTGAGCTTTCTTCCTCCCTTGAATGATATTTATACAGCGTGAAGTTTTACAGTATGCAATACATTCATTTGTGGATACAAAGCAATAGTTTTTTTTATTTCAATAAATCATTGACAGGAAAGCGCAAGGTCAACCTGGCTTTCACGCAGACTGCTTCCGCCATTTCTTAATCTTACTACCATCAAGGATAGGGTTAAAAAGGACACAAGATATCACCTACACATCCTTTATCTCTATCTTTCTCCAAAAAAGAAATCAATATTCTCGATTTCATTTCACATTCTGCCATTTCTTCAGTGTTTGAAAATAGAGTGCCATAGATGATTTTAACATGTCCTCTTGTTTTTGTCAGTTATGTTTGTGACTCGTCAATTCATTTACTACATGCTTTCCCCTCTCACAGATCAACGACAGCATCCTTCAACCGAGAATGATGCCCATGCTGAGCCTACCAGTTCACACAATGAGTCATATATCACACAACTCAAACGTCCTCTCCGTGCATATTTGAGTAGCAGTACCACACCTTGTTCTGGCGGAGAGCATGTGCTGCCTGTGGAGTGTATCATCTGCAAGTCACAAAATACATCAAAGAAGAGTCATCAGGAAAGAGGAGCGGTAGAAAAGTTGCAAGTGCGAAACAATGACAGGGGGTCAGCTTGCCAAAGCTGCCCACAATCCAGAAAGATAAATATCTTCTACTGCACATTCACAACAGGGATTTAGTAGCATTAGAAGTTCGAAATCACAGATCATGCTATGTGTCGTACATTAGGGTAGTCCAAAATGTGTGAAAAAATAAATAATAATAATAATAATAAAAAACAGGGTACAGGCAACCCAATTGTATGAAAAGTTTATGATAAGTTTGTAAATGTGTCATTGAATGAAAGGATTGTAAAGGGAAAGGAGATATTACAGCTGAAAAAGCTCAATCAGTATGAACATTAAATTGATGGTGTCATGAAAGACACTGAGGGATCTTTTAATGTTCAAACTTTTCATCATGGCTGTTCATATGTACAAAAGCATTGATGCCCTAAAACTACCAAGACTTATAGTCTGAAGTGTAGATTGCAGCAATCACATCCCATGTTATGCTTGAGTCGACCATCAAAGCGATTCTAAAGCGATATGCCTTTGTTGAAAGACTTAGAGTTGAAGATGTAGTGGAAAACTGTATATGTAAGAGATATTTCCAATGAAGAAGAAAACTAGTGAAAATGGTGAAGCACCTCAACCAAATGTTCCCATGGAGAATTTGAGAAATCTGTATTCTGCTGACAGATTCTGAAGACTGCTTTGTATGGCATTGCAACGAGTTCACATGGCCTACAACCACAGTGGACTTGATCATGGAGAAAAAAAAGAGATGTACCATGAGATGTGCAGTTGCTGATAAACGAAGAAAGGTAGCTTCTTTCAATAGCACAGGACATTGTGTATTTGAAGATGAAAGCGTCGAGTCGTGGTGCCAAAGCACAACTCGTTAAACCATGGCCAGTTGCGATAACTTATTGGTTCAGTCGAGCTGCATGGTATTCTTTATGGTTTGGGCCACTGCACATCACCCACTGTCATCCAGGAACTTGATACTGTTCTTGCCAAGCCCCAGCTGGACTTGGAAATGACCTCCTTCCAGCTAGAACTCAGCCAATTTCACTACACAGTCTTTGATAACAATGATTTCAGTGAGGAGACCATCTCTGGAAAAAAGCACAACAGCTAGCAGAAATGGAATAATCATTCAACGACTAACACCATCTGAAGAAAGGGTTTGTTGCCCCATCGGTTACCATTTCCAAATCTCAGAAGCGTTCATTTGAGGGCACCACAAAACTATCATTGAGGAGTACTTTAGGAGTAAAAATAAAGAACCTGAACCGTTTGCGTGAAGGGGTCATTCTTGACGAGGAACAACATGCGGCCATTCAGGTGTATCGACACAATGGAGATCTGACGTAACATGCTGATGAAATGAAGTGATGCATCAGATAGGCTTCTTCCAGGATGGACTGGCTTTAATATTCATGATGCACAATAAAGTGCCACCAAAGTCAACAAATTGGAATTATATCCCAACAATAGATGCTATCTCAACAGAATATGACAGTGTGAATACAATGTTGGAAAGAAGCCTTCAATAGCGGCACGCTCAGTCAGAAGAAAGTAGTAGTTGTTTCAACCAGGCTATCTACTCCAAAGCACAGCAAATTCGGTGGACTCATCACACGTTCTATGATCATATCATCATTAGTCTCTGGGAAATTTCATATTATCCTTTCAATGTTTGCGTGCATGGAAAGAGATTCAGAGATGCTGGCTTAGAGACATAATGAGAGTCCAATATTGTCACTCAAGCTCAATAAATGGTGTGATGAATGGCCACCATGACAACCACAGCATCAGAGCCCACAAGTGTGTTATGGAGGCGATACAGCGTCTGCGTCGGCAGTCTTACTTGAGTTCCCTGTCAGATGAAGAAAAAACAGAGGCTCTGGAAGTCTTGGCCAAGCTTCACTCATTCTTCCCCGGACATACATTTGAAGAGGTGTGAGTTCAGATGAGTTTCTTACCACAGTGAGTTCGTACAATAATTTGATGGACCAAGTGCAAAGAAGCCAACATTCGCTGTTTAGTCGACATACATCGACATGCTAGAAATTTATACTTCTGTTCTTGCGTGCAACAAGAGAGGGTGACTAGGAATTGCATCTGTCTGCCATTCAAACCTTCTTGTTGTGGTTCATTGCCTATGATTACACTAATTATGTGAGATACCTTCCCTGTGTATTGGTTAGAAATGTGTTAACTGCCAACTAATCATCCAGAAGTTCACCAATCCTTCATGGAACGAAGAGTTTGCATGCAACGTCAAAATCGATCATGGGCTTTCTGGAGTAGCATGTGACCAGACCTGCAACAAAGAATATCAAGACAAAGGGAGGCATGATTGGCATCACAACAAACAAAGGAGCAGTTTCCCACTGGATCTTATCACAAACACAAATGGATTGCTATCAGCAAACAATGTGAATACATGGCAGGAAGAGATATCAAAAGCAGGGCAAACAAAAATAAAATCTAAGTGCAGCTCGTGTAAGAAAGATGGAAAGATGTATGTACAATAATTGAAATTATCAATTAGCAATGGTCAATTCCTTGAAGAAAGTAATGAGCAGCTTGTGCACATTGGTGTCTGTGCCATTGCCTCAACAAAAGCAACAAACACACTACTTAGACTCTTGAGGCTCTGAGAGGGGAGATGAAGCTATCATTATGAAGCTACTGAGATTTTGAGATGAAGATTGAAGCTAGATGAGATGAAGCTAAGCTGAGATGAAGCTAGATGAAGGAAGATGAAGCTAGATGAAGCTACTGCAAGGAGTGTGTACCAGGAGAGGAGACATGTTTGCAGTCTTAAGAAAACAAACAAAAACAAACAACAATATTTTCACATCAATGAGCAAGTCTTCAAAATCTAAAATGCAAGGGAAGGAAGTAATAAATCAAAGCTGACCAAAATCTGTTTCAAAGGCTACTGATCATTGCTGGTGATAGAAAGTTAGACATTAAGAAGATGTTGTCATGCAATTTAGGTCCACTTCCACTATCTCTAGTCAATGAAGACGGGTCACCGAACAGACCACCAAGTCAAACCTGCTACATTTCATTGAAGCAAGCATCCAGCCAGCTCCAATGATTGAAAACATCCCTTGTGGTAGTGTTTGGACCATAGATGGAATGGCAATGTTCCAAGAGCTACCTCAGAAAAATGGCCAGGCACGTTTGTATTACCAGCAATTGTCTTCTCAAGCAGCTTGTGGACGTGGGAAAAAGTGTTTATAGTGATGCCGTGCATTTTGTTGTAGTTACTTATCGGCAAGTTAGCATAAAGGCTGGTGAGAGAGGGGATGACGAACAGCTGCTGGTGCCAACTCACGAGGATCTATGTATGCAGCAGAACAGAAAGTTCCTCAACAGTGGAATAAAATTTTCTCTTGTAATGAGAACAAGGAGCGCTCATTCGTTTTCTGTTCAACACGTGGAGTCAACATCCAGCACATTTTCTGAGGAATGTTTGGTTTGTGATGACACATGATGGTGAATGCCATTCACTCCATGAGGTTGCGGTGCTATGGAAGTAAATGCAAAAAAGGAACTTGGATGCAACCATGAGGAGGCTGATACAAGCCTCCTCCTCCTCCTCCCCACTGCTAGCATGCTGCAGCTTCCCTTCCTTCTTCATCCAGTTTATCGTTCATGGTCAAGAGCCCAGACACGGATGTGTTTGTTATTGGTGTGACTAAAGCTCAGGAGATTGGGGCAGAAATACTTTTTCACACTGGCAAGGGGGACAACAGCACATAATAAATTTGAGTGCTGTACAACAATCATCTTGGGCAGAAGGCGAGTGATGCCCTCATTGGCATTCACTGCTTTACAAGATGCGATTCAGTGAGCTCTTTCGACGGAAAAAAAAATCTAAGAAGATGGCATTGAAACTGATGCTTGAATGTGCTCGCTTCCAAAAAGCCTTCAAGCGGCTTGCGAGTCCAAACTAGTTTGATGGTTGCAATGGAGACTTGTGTGCAGGTTGTCCGACCAAGGACTGTGTGGTGCAATAACACAGCTCGACACAAACCTGTTTTTGCTGGCTACCAAAGCTGAGGCAAACATACATCCTTCCAGTGACTGCAAAAACATGACATGAGAGCCAACTACCAGGCAGCAATCCATACAAGGTGTCTGGAACAGTTTCCTGCTATCACCAATCCACAGGGTCATGGGTGGAATATCATTAATGACACCGACTTGGAAATTGTAAGGGGTGATCTCCCACCTGCACCAAACACTCTGTTGGAACTAACATACAGTACTGTAGTTGTTAAAAAGACCAGTTGTGAAGAGTCCCATGGCAAAGGGAAAGGTCGTTGCTCATCCAGACACCACAAAATACCTTGTACAGATCTGTGCAAATGTACTGAATGTAAAAATTAAATATCAACTGAGAATGCTATGGATGACTTTGAAGAACTCAGATAATTCTGATGATGTTTAGGTGATCATTATTGCTCTCCATATTTTGTCTTCCCTTATAAATGTACAACTTGATGGAAAGCATGACTTTACGCCGATAGCTGAGGTTATGGAAGGATGCTAATAACATTTACATACGTTTGAAAGTTGGTTGGTCTTTTCATAAATTAACCAACTGGTACATTTCTTTTTCTACTTGTGAAGTTTGTAAGAAAAGTCTTATTATGATCTGTTGTAGTCCTAAGATGTGTATGTGGAGTCATCTTATCAAGGAAATCGACTATTTCATTGATTGCAAGACTAAGTGAACTTTTTATGACTGAGATTTCTATGGACAAACAGGATACCCAAAAGAGAAGTTGAATGAGCCGGGTTCGTGCGCGCTTTTTGCAAGAAATGGGTTATCTCGTAAAATAATCGCAACTTTTGTCTCAAAGGTGAACTTACTGTGTTAAAGTAAATACAATCACGATCATCTACAATACTAAAATTACAATTGTAAACTTAGTGTATATCTCTGCTGCTGTCTTTCGTAGAGAGCATCGAGCTTTTCTCTTCTTTAAATTTCATCCGACGTGACCATTCCACTCTAACTCGAAATATATCCTCTTCCTGCAGTGAAGTTGTTCATTTTAACATGTCAACCTTACTCTCCTTTCTTCAAATAACCATCACGAAACCAAATATGTTTGAAGTGATGAGAGGTAAACAGCAGAAATAATACAAGAGACGAGAGGATCTGACTTCTGGTGCAAATTTAGAATAAGTAACTATATGGAAACAATGAGAAAACGATGAAACAAATCAACTTTTCAGGAGGGGATTCAATTGAAACCTTGTTACAGAAACAAACATTTCCCGTACAGAAACAAGAGTGAAAGTAAGTTCCCCCATAGCAAATAACATGAATGTCTCCACACGGACTGTAGAGAGTGCTGTGAAGAAATTATGAAATTTTAAATTAAAATATATTAACTATTGTGCAACTTTCACCACCGACGATTTCGTACGGTTGTAAAGTAGATTTTTCTGAACCTATATGCAAAATTTCAAGTAGTTGCCATATGGTAGTCACAAAACTCAACAAATAGAGCACTTTTGGCTGCTCACCCCATGGCTTATATGGCCTGGTTAACACATTCATTGAAAAGAACAAGCCCGGGGCGTTCCGTTTGCAATATAGCAGCAAAGAAAGTCACTTGCAAACTAAACACGTCCCCAGGGCTTGTTGTTTTAAACGAACAGCAAGGCATTTAGAGTTGGCCAGCAAAACCTGCTGATTGCTTTGCTGACGGACGAGAAGGCAATAATCGACTGAAAAAGTTGACGTGTTGTTCAAAAGGTCCAGAAGTGTAGTTTGGAACTATTCTGGAAAGTTAAAGACGAGAGTCTGAAAATTGCATGCTCAGTTTATTCAACATATCACTTGCTCATCACTATAATACGTCGAATATGTGAAAACATTTGTAAACCAAATGCCAGAGAGAGTCCACGATCAGTGATGGTTGAGAATGGGGACTCAAATAAACCAAAGTCTGTAACAAACAGCAACAAGTTCGCTTTTGCCGATTGAAAGCACTTTCACCCCGGTAAGCAGCCTTCCCATCCCCCCCTCACGCCGCCTTTCCATTCCCCTCCCTCACGCCTCCTTTCCCTTCAGCAGCCTTCCCATTCCCCTCCCTCACGCCGCCTTTCCATTCCCCTCCTCACGCCGCCTTTCCATTCCCCTCCCTCACGCCGTCTTTCCATTCCCCTCCCTCACGCCGTATTTCCATTCCCCTCCCTCACGCCGTATTTCCATTCCCCTCCCTCACGCCGCCTTTCCATTCTCCCTCCCCCACGCCGCCTTTCCATTCCCCTCCCTCACGCCGCTTTCCATTCCCCTCCCTCATGCCGTTTTCCACCCCCCCCTCACGCCGCCTTTCCATTCCCCTCCCTCACGCCACCTTTCCATTCCCCTCTCTCACGCCGTCTTTCCATTCCCTTCCCTCACGCCACCTTTCCATTCCCCCCTCACGCCGCCTTTCCATTCCCTCCCTCACGCCGTCTTTCCATTCCCTCCCTCACGCCGTATTTCCATTCCCCTCCCTCACGCCGCCTTTCCATTCCCCCCCCCCCACGCCGCTTTTCCATTCCCTCCCTCATGTCGCCTTTCCATCCCCCCCCTCACGCCGCCTTTCCATTCCCCTCCCTCACGCCACCTTTCCATTCCCCTCTCTCATGCCGTCTTTCCATTCCCTTCCCCTCATGCTGCCTTCCCTCCATAAAGATTGTCCAGAAGCTATGTCCATGACTCATTTAATTTCTTCCCGTTATATAATTTATAAAAATGAGGCACCCTACCAGTCGTGTGGAATTCTGCTATTTCTCACAGTTATACACTGATGAGCCAAAACATTATGACCACCTGCCTAATATACTGTTGGTCAATGCGTGCCGCCAAAACAATGCCGACCCGCCGAGGCATGGACTCGACAAGACCCCTGAAGGTATCCTGTGTTATCTGGCACCAAAACATTATGACCACCTGCCTAATATACTGTTGATCCTCATAAGCGTGCCGCCAAAACAATGCCGACCCACCGAGGCATGGACTCTACAAGACCCCTGAAGGTGTCCTGTGGTATCTGGCACCAAAACTAGCAGCAGATCCTTCAAGTCCTGTAAGTTGCGAGGTGGAGCCGCCATGGATCGGACTTGTCGGTCCACACATCCACAGATGCTCAATCGGATTGAGATCTGGAGAGTTTGGAGCCAGGGAAACACCGTGAACACTTCATCATGTTCCTCGAACCATTCCCGAACAATGTGTGCAGTGTGGCAGGGCGCATTATCCTGCTCAAAGAGGCCACTGCCATCGGGGAATACCATTGCCATGAATGGGTGTACCTGGTCTGCAACGATGTTTAGGTCGGTGACACGTGTCAAATTGACATCCACATGAATGGCCGGACCCAGGGTTTCCCAGAAGAACAATGCCCAGAGCATCACACTCCCTCCACCGGCTTGTCATCTTCCCACAGTGCATCCTGGTGCCATCACTTCCCCAGGTAAACGGCGCACACGTACACGG
>CM068965.1:79178848-79204788 GCA_035128595.1 Eptatretus atami | reverse complement strand
CGTCGCCCACCGGAACGGACAATTCAGTCGTGACCCTCCGGGAACTACCGCCAGGAGCCAGTCACGGGTGGGGGTTTAACCTCACCACAACTCAGTCCGTTCTACCGCGCGAAATAGGGTCCGATCGCCGAATGTCGATTTACCTAAGTACCCGCGCGGAATAGGGTCCGATCGCCGAATGGTCGATTTACCTAAGTACCCGCGCGGATAGCGTACCGAGGAGTTGTACCACGCCACAGGTCGACTCGGACACGAACCGCTTAAGCGGCTCGTTCCGTACTACAGGATACCGAGCGGAGTTATCGTCGACCTTGACGGTTCAGATTAGTTACCGGGTGTTTAAACCCACTATTAATCCCTTACGTGATGCAAGATGGAGATTCAAACAAAGGAAAGGACGCAGCGAAACGGGGAACAATTGGACCAGCACATTTATTACGGAAGCACGGAAGGCACGTATATTACAGTCAAGCAAGAAAACACAATAAAAGCAAGCAGATCTACAACCGAATATGATTACACGGCAACACTTATAACAATTCTACTTTTCAAGACTGCGCCACCCACAGACATTTACACAAAACCCCAAAGAAAAGGAAGTCGCGACTTCCCTTAGCGCGTCGAGTCCTTGGCGACCGTAACTCCGAGTCCCTCCGGCGTGGTCCACTGGCTCGGCCTCCGCCTGCACGTGTCGTCCGCCCGACAGGGACGAACAACAGAACCTCCGACCAGGAGCAATCACCACAACTCTCCACAATTCTCCTCAGGGACAACCGACCAAACAAGAGCCCAACTCGAACGCGCGCCTCTCCACGCCCACGCCACCGACCGAACAAGAGCCCAACTCCAACGCGCCCCAACTCGAACCAAGAGCAAGGACTCTCCAACAACTTGAACGCGAGCCTCTCCACGCCCACACCTTGTAGGGTGGGGCTCCGCCCTTGCCGCCCCGTTTCTGGCTCCACCTCCCTTCTGGAAGCTTCCCAAAAAGGGGCATGCCCTCTCGCTCCCCCCTCCCCGCGCCGTGCGGGGGACGAGGAAAGTCAGTTTTGGCTCGGGGCCAGGGAATTATTCCCCCAAAATCAGGCCCCCACCTTTTTTCACCTTTGACCTCGGCTCAAATCGCACCTCCCCCATGCCAAAGCGCGGGCGTTTTGGGCGAGACTTGCGGGAGATATTTAAGCTGCCACTCCTCCTTTCATCCATCCCGCGGAGATCGTGACCGCACGGTGCTCGTTGAAAGGTGATGGCGAAGATGTGGTAGCGTAGTTGTGGAGGTGGCGTCGTGGTGTGAATGGCGTGATTGTTGGCGTCGCGTAGTGAATGGCGTGATCGTTGAGATGTTGGTTGTGGCGATGTTCGTGTTGTTCTTGCACCAAATTAACGACAGCAAAAGAAAAAACGACTAACTGAAGAATCCCAGCCCGAATGGATCACATATATTCCCTCTATACAACGGGTTTGGGCTAACTACACATGAACTTACCGATATATCTCACCTGAGGACCCTTTATGGTGTAATGCGAATTTCCACAGCCGTAACAATATGTTTTAGAACTGATATATATGTGCCTGGCGGAAGATATGTTTTTGCATACATATAGCTCGTGGAAGATATGTTTTTGCATACATACAGCTCATGGAAGATATGTTTTAGAACCGTTTTATGTGTGCAGCTCGTGGAATTCTTTTTTTTTCGTCCGCAAATACGTGAAGCACAGGGCCACAAATGTCGAAGCAGGTCGCATTTTGTAAACCGCAAATAGCAGGGTCAGACGTTACTAAAAACATGATTTACTTTATTTGGTTTTGTTTTATTACAGAACTAGATGTGTCAGATATTAATGCCAAACCCTTTACTATAAATACGTGGAGCATTAAAAAGGTTCTCAGAATGAGTTTTCAATGCATGTGTATCCATAATTAGGAGGACATGATACCTCCTTGCGTTAAGCATAAATTATTAGATATCGAAAACAGAAACTTGGTGATTCTTGGAATGTTACATCTCATTCCAAGAACTTTTTTTAATGCACCTTGAAGTCTCGGTGACCATAACAGGCATCGCAAATGCTACGAATATTGTTGCGTTTTTTGCAAAAGTTTACGTTTTGTATCCTACTGATCGGCTGGATCTGCACCTGGACCATGACCAAAATCTAATCGGCTTCTTCTTGTCACATACCCAACTCATCTACCACCAAGTTTTGTCATAATCCATCTATAGTTCTTTGAAACATCATACTGTATATCGTTTTTGGCTCCCTCTCTCAAAGGTGAAGAATCACTTAGAAAACAAAAAAAATGATCATATCCGGATATGGATCCGGATCCTCAACAATATCTAATCATTTCGTCCTTGTCACACACCCAACCTGTCCACCAAGTTTCCTCCGAATCCATCCATAACTTTTGATATATCGTTTCTGGCCCTATCACTCAATGGTTAAGAATCACCTAAAAAAATTATAGTAGTTGGATCCGGATTCAGATCTTCACCAAAATCTCATCAATTCATCCTTGTCACACACCCAACCTGTCCACCAAATTTCTCCGAATCTGTTTACAACTTCCTTGAAGATCCGAATCCAAAAAATGTGCTCATAGACAAACAGACAGGGGTGAAAACAACCTCTGTCCACCTTCGCTGGCAGAGGAAACTGGAGAGTTCACAGAACACCTGATCCAAGCAGTGTTCAAGTACGGTATATAACTCAATTGAAATAAAATAATGATTTTAAAAGGTCACATTAAAAAATTCCAGAAATTTTGCGCAGTTGAAGCAGCTTAAACAACACCTTGTTACTTGCAAAATTGAAGATTTTTCAAGTATAATTGGTCAGTTGATTGTGCTATTCTGTCTGTCGGTCTGCCTGTTAATCCCTACAGATCACAATTTTAAACCGATCTTCACGATACTTTACCAAGTTGTAGAGGTTGTCTACTGAGAGGCCAGTTGATTTTGAGGTCAAAAGTCAAAGGTAATTTGAGGTCAAATTTATAGAATATAAATTTTTCATCCGATTGACTTGAAATTTGAACAAGATTTGCATATTGCGTCACTGAATTGGGAAACCAACTATTTTTGAGATCGACAACTTATAAAATCATTAATTTCACTCTGAAAAATAATAAATTTTCATCCGATTGACCTGATGTTTGATTAAGAGTGTCAATTATAATCTTAATGAAATGGACAATTTGAGGTATCCATAGCAACCTTTAGAGAGGATATGTCATCAATGCACAGAAAAACAAAACACACCAGCACACAAAGCAAGTCCTGGCGAAGGTCTGCACTCTCCGATTGCTCTTTCTTGTTTACATTTATCAAACCATGAGTAGACAAACAGCAAGCACACAGTATTTGGGATTTGAAGTTGCATTACCTGCAAAATAAGCCAGGATTTCAAAATTGGAACATTAACAGAACAATATCACCGGTTAAACGACAGCATGTTAAAGTTAATATCTACACAATTTATCTCTTCCATTTCATGACAACAAAGCAAACCAAACAAAATTCAATGTTTCCTGATAAGTGTTTGCTCACCAGCTGCAAAATTTGTCGACACACCAAGGTTCTCATCAGCATCATGTTCTTGCTTTACTTGGACATGATTCAGAATCTCTTGGGAAGATGCCGCAATGTCATTGTGGAAATTTCCATCCTCCAATGCAACAATGTCATCTGCACAAAATGTAAATGATGAACCATTGTAAAGGTTAAATGAGGTTAAAATATTCTCGCACTGTCAAAAACTGATACCTGTAATAAAAAAACCTTTTGACTTCCGAATCATTTTTTATCAGGAAGGTTAACAGCTATTTAGCTGTGTTCCTGCAGGGCAATATTTCCTAAAACTCAAATTTTTTCTCATCTTTTTGCTAAAGAGAATAATATTTGAACAGGGAAGTTTTGGAAGTTAGGGGATGAAGGCTCATGCAATCAACATATTTTTCTCCCACAGCGAGTTATTTCTGCAATAAATGTTTAGAATAGTCCCTTACCTTTCGATGGGTCAGTGGGATCCAAACTGCGTTGGAAAGGGTAGATTAGGATTTACTCCCTATTTTTCTTTTGCACATGGAAGGTTGTTGGCAAGGCATTGGCAGCCATTTGATGCGGGCATGTGTCGAAGCCTTCCTGACATTCCCTTTATTGTAAATTTCCTCTCTCTCCCTCTCTTTTTTCTCACACCACATGTAAGTACACACACTTTATTTAATACAGACTGCAGTTTGACATGATCTCTTCAGACATGCATGGAAGGCAACCAAGACATTACATAACTCCAAACTCCCCCACTTTAAAGGAGATTCTTCATCCCGCAACCTCAACCCCATTGTAAGCCTTCGTTATGGCTGTCGTGCGGCAGGCGATGTTTGGTCAGCATTGACTGAGAGGCATCAGCTCCGCTCATTTCCCCATAATCGTTCTTTGCGTGCCTTTGGCGCTGGGCACCTCAAAACCAGCCGAATGCTAGCTCACTTTAAGCAGTGGCAAACGAGATCCGACTCTTAAGAAAGCCGAAGCACCGACCGAGAGGACTCGCTGCAGAAACTCGAATGGGCGGGGCTAGGGAAGCTGACCGCCAATCTGTGCGCAGGCCCCGTCCATGACGCACACATTCTCGAAGATTCATAGCGGGCATTAGAAAAGCGAACCCCAGAGCAATGGTTCGTCGTCGGCGGGCGCCGGACTCTCTGTTCCCTGAGGCATGACGTCGTCGGTGGGCGCCGGACACTTTGTTCCCTGAGGCACGACTTGTCGGCGGCGCCGGACACTCTGTTCCCTGAGGCACGACGTTGTCGGCGGGCGCCGGACACTCTGTTCCCTGAGGCACGACGTCGTCGGCAGGCGCCGGACACTCTGTTCCCTGAGGCACGACGTCGTCGGCGGGCGCCGGACACTCTGTTCCCTGAGGCACAACGTCGTCGGCGGGCGCCGGACACTCTGTTCCCTGAGGCACGACGTCGTCGGCGGGGCCGGACACTCTGTTCCTGAGGCACGACGTCGTCGGCGGCGCCGGACACTCTGTTCCCTGAGGCACGACGTCCGTCGGCGGGCGCCCGGACACTCTGTTCCCTGAGGCACGACGTCGTCGCGGGTGCCGCGACACTCTGTCCCTGAGACGACGCGTCGGCGGGTGCGGACACTCTGTTCCCTGAGGCACGACGTCGTCGCGGGCGCCGGACACTCTGTTCCCTGAGGCACGACGTCGTCGGCGGGCGCCGGACACTCTGTTCTCCTGAGGCACGACGTCGTCGGCGCGGCGCGCCGGACACTCTGTTCCCTGAGGCACGACGTCGTCGGCGGGCGCCGGACACTCTGTTCCCTGAGGCACGACGTCGTCGGCGGGCGCCGGACACTCTGTTCCCTGAGGCACGACGTCGTCGGCGGGCGCCGGACACTCTGTTCCCTGAGGCACGACGTCGTCGGCGGGCGCCAGACAACTCTGTTCCCTGAGGCACGACGTCGTCGGCGGGCGCCAGACACTCTGTTCCCTGAGGCACGACGTCGTCGCGGGCCGCCGGACACTCTGTTCCCTGAGGCACGACGTCTGTCGCGGGCGCGGACACTCTGTTCCTGAGGCAACGACGTCGTCGCAGGCGCCGGACACTCTGTTCCCTGAGGCACGACGTCGTCGGCGGGCGCCGGACACTCTGTTCCCTGAGGCACGATGTCGTCGGCGGGGCGCCGGACACTCTGTTCCCTGAGGCACGACGTCGTCGGCGGGCGCCGGACACTCTGTTCCCTGAGGCACGAACGTCGTCGGCGGGCGCCGGGACACTCTGTTCCTGAGGCACGACGTCGTCGGCGGGCGCCGGACACTCTGTTCCCTGAGGACGACGTCGTCGGCGGGCGCCGGACACTCTGTTCCTGAGGCACGACGTCGTCGCGGGCGCCGGACACTCTGTTCCCTGAGGCACGACGTCGTCGCGGGCGCCGGACACTCTGTTCCCTGAGGCACGACGTCGTCGCGGCGCCGGACACTCTGTTCCCTGAGGCACGACGTCGTCGGCGGGCGCCGAACACTCTGTTCCCTGAGGCACGACGTCGCGGCGGGGGCGCCGGACACTCTGTTCCCTGAGGCACGACGTAGTCGGCGGGCGCCGGACAACTCTGTTCCTTGAGGCACCGACGTCGTCGGCGGGCGCCGGACACTCTGTTCCCTGAGGCACACGTCGTCGGCGGGGCACCGGACACTCTGTTCCCTGAGGCACGACATCATTCGTTCTGTTCTGTTCTCTTTTGATGGGCGGTGGATCGGACACGTTCTCCCTTTCTTCAGGGTCGGACACGTTCGCATTAGCCTCTCATTGGACCTCGACGTCAATGGTCTCTGCAGAGGTCACGCTGCTGGTTCTTGGCACTTTCGCCCTTTTGATTTCACATCACGAACTGTCATCATGAACGAGGAAGCCGAAGCTACGAGGGGGCGGACAGAGTCAAGCCAACCGATTAATAGGTCTTGAAACCAAGCTACACTACAGACAGGTCAGGTCAAGTATGGTGTTTCATCTGAAGACATCCACAACTTTTTGAGATATCATGCTACATCTCGTTTTTGGCCTCATCTCTCAATGGTGATGAATCACTTAAAAAATTCTCGTAGTCTGGTCCGGATCTTCACCAAAATCTCATCAGTTCATTCTTGTCACACACTAAACCTGTCCACAACTTTTTGAGATATCCTGTACACAGACAAACAAACAAACAAAACTAGAAGGGCACTTGGTGGAGCGGGGGGCATACCTCCACAATGTAATGCCTGATCATTGAGAACATTTCGGACCCAATACGTTTTTGAAAATACATAAACAGTATCGTCATTTTTTGCCCAATCTTCAATGAAGAATCACTTTAAACAATAAATAAATTCTCGTATCCAGATCCGGATTCGGATCTTCACCAAAATCGAATCAAATTTGTCCTTGCCACACACTCAACCTGGTCCACAAAATTTCATCCGGATACGTCGACACATTTTTTGGATAATCTGTACACAGACAAGCAGGCAGAAAGGGGTGAAAACATAACCTTTCACCTTCGGTGGCCAGAGGTAATAAAATAAAATAAATCTTGTATCCAGGTCCAGATTTCCACCAAATTGAATCTATTCGTCCTGGTCACACACCCAACCTTTCTACCAAGTTTGTCTGAATCCATCCATAACTTTTGGTACATCCTGCTCACAGACAGAAGGACAGAACAAACAGGGGTGAAAACATAATCTCCGTTCACCTCGGTGGCAGAGGTAAAGAATGCCAAGAAAGTGGTGCATCAAACCACATCATGTCATCCCTATCCCGAATGGTGATCTTTTCTGTACCCATTTACTCTAACTAACCCAACCCCTATTACTTTCACCATTTTTTTCATTTCTTGATTATTGTGTCCACTCTGGCTGCCATGGAGGGCCAACAAGAAGGCATGGGTGGCCGGCAGCAGATTTCTGTTGTGAAGCTGTGTGTCGTCAATACTGTGTGGATCCCTCTCAGGTGGAGAGGTTACACTTGCGGAAAAAGCATGCATTCAGGGTTCCCCTGCTTGTCGGACAATGTCCTGGACACCCCGGGGACCTGAAGGGGCTCACCGAAAGTCGAGGTATCTTCCTGCCGCCTAATATCACCTCCCTGATCCAGGCCGCTCAACCAGGGGTAATGTTTACTTTCAAGCATATTGTGACGGTTTTATCAACCGTATGCCGAAATTGAAATGCACACAGCACATAAACTCTTAGAATAGTTATTTCCATGATGCATGTTAAGAATAGCGCCTTCCCTGTGGGGGTTGTTATGTAATCAAATGTGTTGGTTTGGGTTGGGGGAGCTAGTGCCCCTCAACCCGTTGGATTATTGAAACATCAGTGCGTAATGACGTGTGCCATCAGGGCCATCATCACGAAAGGCGTGCGTTGTTTACTGACATTGCTTCTCAGCATACAACACCAGCGTTCTGGAACACCAGCCGTTCTGGAACCTTTGCCGAAGCCATGGCTTTAGAAACACACGCAGATTCCCAAATTCCCTGTTATTGTTTAAAGCCCACAAATTTGTTTGTCTGTATGGACGTCTACCCTGTACTGCATTTGTTTCCCTAATCTCCTTTCATTCCTCTCCACTAACACGACCGGTATACGGACCAGGACAAGATAGCCCCCTGCAATAATTGTGCATTTCCTGCTTTGTGCCATGGACATTTTTGGGCATGTGGGGTTGCTCCCAGGTGTATGCGGGTAAAAGCAGCGACTCCCATGTTTAATTGTGGAGCTCCGCTCCTAACGACTACCGCGGAAGGGCCAACTGAGTGCATATCCGGGTGGGAAGCAGAATGGGCGGGGGTGGCGGGGGCAGCCAACCAATGGCTGGCATGGGGCCAGTTCATAAGATGTGAATGTGGCCAATAGCTGGCCCAGGCGGCCTCAGAAGATCTGATGGGCGGCCCTTCGGCCCCACCTGCCATCGGGACTATTAAGCTCTGCCCAAGGCTCTGATCTCTCTATCTATTCCTCTTCCATCCTGGTCCCGGCAGCTTTGGTTCGTTTGGCTGGGATCTTGCAGTGTCTCGTGGCTGTTGGCTGGCCGGTTTCCGACGGAGCTCTGGACCCTCGGTTGTGGAGTGCAGTGTCGGGGCCATTCCAAAGAGTGGCAGGGAGAGCGGTATCAAGCTGGGTTGACGATGGCTCCACGTACTGGTAGGCTGAGGCCACCTTCCCCACATTAATTGTGTGTGCGTGTGAGCCTGATGGGTACCCTGTCGTGTTATCCGGTGGGCAAGGAGTAGGTCAAGTCTGTGACTTGTGCATTTTCTCTTCTTTTTTTGGAATATACACAATGATTGCCCTTTTATTGCATTTCCCTTTGACTGCCCAGTTCGCGCGTTGACTCCATTAAACCCCTCGAGTTCCCTTCCCTGTACCCACATTGCTTATTATATAATAAATTGCCTTGTTCACATTTTCCTTTCTTCCAAAATGATCCAGTGCTGTCTGCACCAAAGGTAGTCGGGGCGGTGGGGGGGGGGGCGAGGGAGGGAAAGGGCGTTGGAGCTCCTCAACTAATTGCCTCGTTTAGGCTGGAGTGTAACCAGCGGTGGCTCGGCGCCGCATCAATTACACCAATTTGAACCTAATTGGAAATGATTGGTACATTCCAGAAAGGGCGTTCCCCGGTTGAAAACCACGTCATCAGGTAAACAGTTTTTTAGACTGATGGACCTTGCGATGACGTGGTAGAACAATTGCCGTTTGTCGGTGCCTATCAACCCGCCATAGTCCGCTGAAGTTATTCGTCGCGCGTGGCGGCCACATTGCCTGTGAGTTCGAGGTGACAGGAGGGATCCGTGTTCCCCCTCGTGGTAGACCCGAACCCCGCGGCCTTCGCCGCATTTTTGATCCCGACCCAGAGCCCAAAGTCAGGCAAGTGTTGAAAGGAGTTCAACATAGCCCACTGCATCAGCACAGATCAAAGAGTCGCTGGACGAGGTTAAAGCCTCAATCATCAATGCCTGCTGGCAAAACCTGTTGCCACAGGCAGTAAGAACTTCAGAGGCTTTTCCCGACAACACTGAGGAGAGGCATAAAATTGTCAGGTTGGCACGGCAGGTGGGAGAAGGCTTTTGACAACGTGGAGACTAAGAAGTTCGATGCTCTTATCGCCTCGCATGCCGAGCTCACCGAGGAGGGTTGGGAGCCATGACCAAGGTTTCCAAGGAGGAAGGAGGTGGCCAGTGATAAGGAAGAGGTGTCGAGATCTAAACTCACAGTCAAAGTTCCTGGGTGAATCTACTGCAGGACCAGTCAGTCAGTTACCGAGACACTGTTAGACGCCGATCCTGTCATGGAGCGTTACCTCAAAGTCGAGAGGGGGTTGTGATGACGTGATGCTTCCATACAAGGAGCTACATCGAAATCTACAGCAATCTTCCAGAGCATCTCTCAATCACGGAGTTCTTTCCACCTTGCCGTCCACTGAGGAGCAACAGCACCCTCGCCTACCTCTCATATCGTGGTGAGCGACTCTTCAGGATCCTCATCTGCTTCAGTGCCCTCACCTACATTCCTTTCGGTGCACGATTCATCAGCACCATCACTGTGTGCTCTTCAGACGACTCCACTGATCACTGGATTTTAAACAGCCATCATTTAAAAAGTTACGTTTGCTTGTGCAAATAAAATTTGAAAATGGTAGCTGCTGTTTTTTTTTTACTTTTATGTGTACGGTTGATAATCACTTGTAAATAAATTGTTAATTGCATTCCTTCAATAAGCATTGGAAACGGTACCTGATGTTTGTCCTTATATATATTTGTAACATTTTGTTATGAAACTATAATCCTGTGCATTCGCAGTTGAAAATATTTTTAAACTTTCGAAAAGTTTCCAATGAACAAGAAACCTACTCCCCTTTTTCCATTGAAAAATGCGCAGCATTCGCAGCTTCGCAATTTGCGGATTCATGATTCACGACATTTTTTCATGAATCGGGAAACCTACCCTTTTTACCATTGAAACAATTTGTGGTGTCAACATTTGTGGCTTCGCATTCGCGGGTAATGTTTTCATGGGTCACGAATCCGCTGTGGAACCTATCCTCCTTTTTCTATTGAAACAATGCCCCACTATTCATGCATTTGCAATTCACGGCATTTTCAGGAACGTATCCCCAGCGAATCGGGGGTCCAACGGTATATCAGGTACAACCCACTATTTGTAAATTGCCTTTCTTTCTTTCATCAACTTCTCATGCAGCATCACACTGGACCAATTCTGAACAGCGCGCCAAACAACCACAATTCAGACAACGAAGGAGATAACGTCTTTGCCTTTTCCCAAATGCACTGGGCGGGAAAACCTATAAAGAATAAAGAAAAAGCAGACAACTTGAGGGAGGAATCCGAACTCGGGATGAATTGACAGCAAAAGAAGAGGTGTGGCTGGTGAGTGCATGCAATGGGGACAAGTGCTTTGTGTGCGCCAAGGCGCAAACCAAGCCTTTTCTCGCGCAGGAAATCCACCTCCACGAAATTCTGATCCTCAAGTCGCCTCGCTCGACCAGCTGCTTAAAGGCAGAATCCAGACGGACGCTAGCCGTCGAAACACGCTGGACCCCAAGAAAACCAGCCTGCCTGTTCGTGCTGAGGAAGTGAGAGAACACCATTGGAATCTTGAGGTGAGCTAGACGCAGCTAGCGCCAGACTGGCGCGCTGGAATACAGAGGATCGGGAAGAGTTTTGAAGAAGTCCTCCGTCGTGGTGAATCAGACCCGCTAGGCGTCCATAGAATCAATATAGCATCACATTCGTGTTTGGAAAAACTTAATTTCTCAAATTAACATGACTATAACTTCTTGAGTCAAGTAAACAAAACAAAAAAGTTTTCTTTTCATTTTTATACATTAATGAATGAATACAATAGTAATAAGAATACTTAGGATTATCAGTGTTCAAGACATGATAGGAAAAGTTTGGAAACTAATAAGCACTGTACTATCAAATAGAGCCTGTCTTCAGGGACTGTGTACCGAATGGCCAAGCCCATGGCAGGTGTCTCTCTCGACCAGGCACACGGTTTCAAAACACAAGATACTTCAATGGACACAGCTTTTATCGAGAGCTAATACTCGTGGCTTCAATTTAATGTTTCCATAATCGCAGTATGACTACTACGGTACAGAGAATGGCGCTGAGTAATGCCACTTGTCTGTAAGCTGTCTCGTCTGGGCTGTTGATCCAACAACTATAAACTGTTATCTCGCGGTTTCACAGGCAAGAGCGATCATGTCAGACATGATGTGCCGTCCCATGATTTACGTTGAACTGGGCATCCTGATTCATGTCAAGCTGATCGTGGTGGATGTAATAAATATCCATGGTTTATCCTTCAGAAGCAGAGGCCAACTATGCCGCACCGTGAACACATTACAAATTCCTCCCCATAACCAGCAGAGGGCCACTGCATCAGGCCAACAAGCCACACCATCAGCCAATGATATACCGCAGCCTTTGCTGGCAACACGAACAAAGAAAAGTGCTCACCAGTTGAAATAAGCATAGCAGCACCTGAGCTTCCTCTTGCAGAAATGCAGGCTCTTCCTTTACATTGATGTGTCAGTCTCATCTCTCTCTTTACAGAACCTCCGACCAGGAGCAATCACCACAACTCTCCACAATTCTCCTCAGGGACAACCGACCAAACAAGAGCCCAACTCGAACGCGCGCCTCTCCACGCCCACGCCAACCGACCGAACAAGAGCCCAACTCCAACGCGCCCCAACTCGAACCAAGAGCAAGGACTCTCCAACAACTTGAACGCGAGCCTCTCCACGCCCACACCTTTTGTAGGGTGGGGCTCCGCCCTTCGCCGCCTTCGGCCCCCGTTCTGCTCCACCTCCTTCTGGAAGCTTCCCAAAAAGGGGCATGCCCTCTCGCTCCCCCCTCCCCGCGCCGTGCGGGGGACGAGGAAAGTCAGTTTTGGCTCGGGGCCAGGGAATTATTCCCCCAAAATCAGCCCCACCTTTTTTCACCTTTGACCTCGGCTCAAATCGCACCTCCCCATGCCAAACGCGGGCGTTTTGGCAGGAGATCTTGGCGGGAGATATTTAAGCTGCACTCTCGCTCCTTTCATCCATCCCGCGGAGATCGTGACCGCACGGTGCTCGTTGAAAGGTGAGTGGCGAAGATGTGGTAGCGTAGTTGTGGAAGGTGGCGTCGTGGTGTGAATGGCGTGATTGTTGGCGTCGTGTAGTGAATGGCGTGATCGTTGAGATGTTGGTTGTGGCGATGTTCGTTGTTGTTCTTGCACCAAATGAACGACAGCAAAAGAAAAACGACTAACTGAAGAATCGCAGCCCGAATGGATCACATATATTCCCTCTATACAACGTTTTGGGCTAACTACACATGAACTTACCGATATATCTCACCTGAGGACCCTTTATGGTGTAATGCGAATTTCCACAGCCGTAACAATATGTTTTAGAACTGATATATATGTGCCTGGCGGAAGATATGTTTTTGCATACATATAGCTCGTGGAAGATATGTTTTTGCATACATACAGCTCATGGAAGATATGTTTTAGAACCGTTTTATGTGTGCAGCTCGTGGAATTCTTTTTTTTTCGTCCGCAAATACGTGAAGCACAGGGCCACAAATGTCGAAGCAGGTCGCATTTTGTAAACCGCAAATAGCAGGGTCAGACGTTACTAAAAACATGATTTACTTTATTTGGTTTTGTTTTATTACAGAACTAGATGTGTCAGATATTAATGCCAAACCCTTTACTATAAATACGTGGAGCATTAAAAAGGTTCTCAGAATGAGTTTTCAATGCATGTGTATCCATAATTAGGAGGACATGATACCTCCTTGCGTTAAGCATAAATTATTAGATATCGAAAACAGAAACTTGGTGATTCTTGGAATGTTACATCTCATTCCAAGAACTTTTTTTAATGCACCTTGAAGTCTCGGTGACCATAACAGGCATCGCAAATGCTACGAATATTGTTGCGTTTTTTGCAAAAGTTTACGTTTTGTATCCTACTGATCGGCTGGATCTGCACCTGGACCATGACCAAAATCTAATCGGCTTCTTCTTGTCACATACCCAACTCATCTACCACCAAGTTTTGTCATAATCCATCTATAGTTCTTTGAAACATCATACTGTATATCGTTTTTGGCTCCCTCTCTCAAAGGTGAAGAATCACTTAGAAAACAAAAAAAATGATCATATCCGGATATGGATCCGGATCCTCAACAATATCTAATCATTTCGTCCTTGTCACACACCCAACCTGTCCACCAAGTTTCCTCCGAATCCATCCATAACTTATTGATATATCGTTTCTGGCCCTATCACTCAATGGTTAAGAATCACCTAAAAAAATTATAGTAGTTGGATCCGGATTCAGATCTTCACCAAAATCTCATCAATTCATCCTTGTCACACACCCAACCTGTCCACCAAATTTCGTCCGAATCTGTTTACAACTTCCTTGAAGATCCGAATCCAAAAAATGTGCTCATAGACAAACAGACAGGGGTGAAAACAACCTCTGTCCACCTTCGCTGGCAGAGGAAACTGGAGAGTTCACAGAACACCTGATCCCAAGCAGTGTTCAAGTACGGTATATAACTCAATTGAAATAAAATAATGATTTTAAAAGGTCACATTAAAAAAATTCCAGAAATTTTGCGCAGTTGAAGCAGTCTTAAACAACACCTTGTTACTTGCAAAATTGAAGATTTTTCAAGTATATTGGTCAGTTGATTTTGCTATTCTGTCTGTCGGTCTGCCTGTTAATCACCTACAGATCACAATTTTAAACCGATCTTCACGATACTTTACCAAGTTGTAGAGGTTGTCTACTGAGAGGCCAGTTGATTTTGAGGTCAAAAGTCAAAGGTAATGTTGAGGTCAAATTTATAGAATATAAATTTTTCATCCGATTGACTTGAAATTTGAACAAGATTTGCATATTGCGTCACTGAATTGGGAAACCAACTATTTTTGAGATCGACAACTTATAAAATCATTAATTTCACTCTGAAAAATAATAAATTTTCATCCGATTGACCTGATGTTTGATTAAGAGTGTCAATTATAATCTTAATGAAATGGACAATTTGAGGTATCCATAGCAACCTTTAGAGAGGATATGTCATCAATGCACAGAAAAACAAACACACCAGCACACAAAGCAAGTCCTGGCGAAGGTCTGCACTCTCCGATTGCTCTTTCTTGTTTACATTTATCAAACCCATGAGTAGACAAACAGCAAGCACACAGTATTTGGGATTTGAAGTTGCATTACCTGCAAAATAAGCCAGGATTTCAAAATTGGAACATTAACAGAACAATATCACCGGTTAAACGACAGCATGTTAAAGTTAATATCTACACAATTTATCTCTTCCATTTCATGACAACAAAGCAAACCCAAACAAAATTCAATGTTTCCTGATAATGTTGTGCTCACCAGCTGCAGAATTTGTCGACACACCAAGGTTCTCATCAGCATCATGTTCTTGCTTTACTTGGACATGATTCAGAATCTCTTGGGAAGATGCCGCAATGTCATTGTGGAAATTTCCATCCTCCAATGCAACGATGTCATCTGCACAAAATGTAAATGATGAACCATTGTAAAGGTTAAATGAGGTTAAAATATTCTCGCACTGTCAAAAACTGATACCTGTAATAAAAAAACCTTTTGACTTCCGAATCATTTTTTATCAGGAAGGTTAACAGCTAGTTTAGCTGTGTTCCTGCAGGGGCAATATTTCCTAAAACTCAAATTTTTTCTCATCTTTTTGCTAAAGAGAATAATATTTGAACAGGGAAGTTTTGGAAGTTAGGGGATGAAGGCCTCATGCAATCAACATATTTTTCTCCCACAGCGGAGTTATTTCTGCAATAAATGTTTAGAATAGTCCCTTACCTTTCGATGGGTCAGTGGGATCCAAACTGCGTTGGAAAGGGTAGATTAGGATTTACTCCCTATTTTTCTTTTGCACATGGAAGGTTGTTGGCAAGGCATTGGCAGCCATTTGATGCGGGCATGTGTCGAAGCCTTCCTGACATTCCCTTTATTGTAAATTTCCTCTCTCTCCCTCTCTTTTTTTTCTCACACCACATGTAAGTACACACACTTTTATTTAATACAGACTGCAGTTTGACATGATCTCTTCAGACATGCATGGAAGGCAACCAAGACATTACATAACCTCAAACTCCCCCACTTTAAAGGAGATTCTTCATCCCGCAACCCTCAACCCCATTGTAAGCCTTCGTTATGGCTGTCGTGCGTGCAGGCGATGTTTGGTCAGCATTGACTGAGAGGCATCAGCTCCGCTCATTTCCCCCATAATCGTTCTTGCGTGCCTTTGGCGCTGGGCACCTCAAAACCAGCCGAATGCTAGCTCACTTTAAGCAGTGGCAAACGAGATCCGACTCTTAAGAAAGCCGAAGCACCGACCGAGAGGACTCGCTGCAGAAACTCGAATGGGCGGGGCTAGGGAAGCTGACCGCCAATCTGTGCGCAGGCCCCGTCCAATGACGCACACATTCTCGAAGATTCATAGCGGGCATTAGAAAAGCGAACCCCAGAGCAATGGTTCGTCGTCGGCGGGCGCCGGACTCTCTGTTCCCTGGCACGACGTCGTCGGTGGGCGCCGGACACTTTGTTCCCTGAGGCACGACGTCGTCGGCGGGCGCCGGACACTCTGTTCCTGAGGCACGACGTCGTCGGCGGGCACCGGACACTCTGTTCCCTGAGGAACGACGTCGGCGGCGGGCGCCGGACACTCTGTTCCCTGAGGCACGACGTCGTCGGCGGGCGCCGACACTCTGTTCCCTGAGGCACGACGTCGTCGGCGGGTGCCAGACACTCTGTTCCCTGAGGGACGACGTCGGCGGCGGGCGCCGGACACTCTGTCCCTGAGGCACGACGTCGTCGGCGGCGCCGGACACTCTGTCCCTGAGGCATGACGTCGTCGGCGCGGCGCCGGACACTCTGTTCCCTGAGGCACGACGTCGCCGGCGGGCGCCGGACACTCTGTTCCCTGAGGCACGACGTCGTCGGCGGGCGCCGGACACTCTGTTCCCTGAGGCACGACGTAGTCGGCGGGCGCCGGACACTCTGTTCCCTGAGGCACGACGTCGTCGGCGGGCGCCGGACACTCTGTTCCCTGAGGCACGACATCATTTTGTTTCTGTTCTGTTCTCTTTTGATGGGCGGTGGATCGGACACGTTCTCCCTTTCTTCAGGGTCGGACACGTTCGCATTAGCCTCTCATTGGACCTCGACGTCAATGGCTCTGCAGAGGTCACGCTGCTGGTTCTTGGCACTTTCGCCCCTTTTGATTTCACATCACGAACTGTCATCATGAACGAGGAGCCGAAGCTACGAGGGGGCGGACAGAGTCAAGCCGATTAATAGGTCTGAAACCAAGCTACACTACAGACAGGTCAGGTCAAGTATGGTTTCATCTGAGACATCCACAACTTTTTGAGATATCATGCTACATCTCGTTTTTGGCCTCATCTCTCAATGGTGATGAATCACTTAAAAAATTCTCGTAGTCTGGTCCGGATCTTCACCAAAATCTCATCAGTTCATTCTTGTCACACACTAAACCTGTCCACAACTTTTTGAGATATCCTGTACACAGACAAACAAACAAACAAACTAGAAGGGCACTTGGTGGAGCGCATACCTCCACAATGTAATGCCTGATCATTGAGAACATTTCGGACCCAATACGTTTTTGAAATACCATAAACAGTACGTCATTTTTGGCCCAATCTCTCAATGAAGAATCACTTTAACAATTAAATAATTCTCGTATCCAGATCCGGATTCGGATCTTCACCAAAATCGAATCAATTTGTCCTTGCCACACACTCAACCTGTCCACAAAATTTCATCCGGATACGTCGACAACTTTTTGAGATAATCTGTACACAGACAAGCAGGCAGAAAGGGGTGAAAACATAACCTTTCACCTTCGGTGGCAGAGGTAATAAAATAAAATAAATCTTGTATCCAGGTCCAGATTTCCACCAAAATTGAATCTATTCGTCCTGGTCACACACCCAACCTTTCTACCAAGTTTGGTCTGAATCCATCCATAACTTTTTGGTACATCCTGCTCACAGACAGAAGGACAGACAAACAGGGGTGAAAACATAATCTCCGTTCACCTTCGGTGGCAGAGGTAAAGAATGCCAAGAAAGTGGTGCATCAACCACATCATGTCATCCCCTATCCCGAATGGTGATCTTTTCTGTACCCATTTACTCTAACTAACCCAACCCTATTACTTTCACCATTTTTTTCATTCTCTTGATTATTGTGTCCAACTCTGGCTGCCATGGAGGGCCAACAAGAAGGCATGGGTGGCGGCAGCAATTTTCTGTGTGTAGCTGTGTGTCGTCATAACTGTGTGGTCCCTCAGGTGGAGAGGTACCTTGCGGAACAAAGCCATGCATTCAGGGTTCCCCTGCTTGTCGACAATGCTCCTGGACACCCCGGGGACCTGAAGGTGGCTCACCCGAAAGTCGAGGTGATCTTCCTGCCGCCTAATATCACCTCCCTGATCCAGCCGCTCAACCAAGGGGTAATGTTTACTTTCAAGCATATTGTGACGGTTTTATCAACCGTATGCCGAAATTGAAATGCACACAGCACATAAACTCTTAGAATAGTTATTTCCATGATGCATGTTAAGAATAGCGCCTTCCCTGTGGGGGTTGTTATGTAATCAAATGTGTTGGTTTGGGTTGGGGAGCTAGTGCCCCCTCAACCCGTTGGGATTATTGAAACATCAGTGCGTAATGACGTGTGCCATCAGGGCCATCATCACGAAAGGCGTGCGTTGTTTTACTGACATTGCTTCTCAGCATACAACACCAGCGTTCTGGAACACCAGCGTTCTGGAACCTTTGCCGAAGCCATGGCTTTAGAAACACACGCAGAATTCCCAAATTCCCTGTTATTGTTTAAAGCCCCACCAAATTTGTTTGTCTGTATGGACGTCTACCCTGTACTGCATTTTGTTTCCCTAATCTCCGTTCATTCCTCCCCACTTGAACATGACCGGTATACGGACCAGGACAAGATAGATGCGGCCACATGTCCTGTGAGTTCGAGGTGACAGGAGGGATCCGTTTCCCCCCTCGTGGTAGACCCGAACCCCGCGGCCTTCGCCGCATTTTTGATCCCGACCCAGAGCCCAAAGTCAGGCAGTGTTGAAAGGAGTTCAACATAGCCCACTGCATCAGCACAATCAAAGAGTCGCTGGACGAGGTTAAAGCCTCAATCATCAATGCCTGCTGGCAAAACCTGTTGCCACAGGCAGTAAGAACTTCAGAGGCTTTCCCGACAACACTGAGGAGAGGCATAAAATTGTCAGGTTGGCACGGCAGGTGGGAGAAGGCTTTGACAACGTGGAGACTAAGAAGTTCGATGCTCTTATCGCCTCGCATGCCGAGCTCACCGAGGAGGGGTTGGGAGCCATGACCAAGGTTTCCAAGGAGGAGGAGGTGGCCAGTGATAAGGAAGAGGTGTCGAGATCTAAACTCACAGTCAAGTTCCTGGGTGATCTACTGCAGGACAGTCAGTCAGTTACCGAGACACTGTTAGACGCCGATCCTGTCATGGAGCGTTACCTCAAAGTCGAGAGGGGGTTGGATGACGTGATGCTTCCATACAAGGAGCTACATCGAAATCTACAGCAATCTTCCAGGCATCTCTCAATCACGGAGTTCTTTCACCTTGGTCCGTCCACCTGAGGAGCAACAGCACCCTCGCCTACCTCTCATTCGGTGAGCGACTCTTCAGGATCCTCATCTGCTTCAGTGCCCTCACCTACATTCCTTTCGGTGCACGATTCATCAGCACCATCACCTGTGTGCTCTTCAGACGACTCCACTGAGTTCACTGGATTTTAAAACGCCATCATTTGAAAAGTTACGTTTGCTTGTGCAAATAAAAATTTGAAATGGTAGCTGCTGTTTTTTTTTTTTACTTTTATGGTACGGTTGATGATTCACTTGTAATAAATTGTTAATTGCATTCCTTCAATAAGCATTGGAAACGGTACCTGATGTTGTCCTTTTATAATTTGTAACATTTTGTTATGAAACTATAATCCTGTGCATTCGCAGTTGAAAATATTTTAAACTTTGAAAAGTTTCCCCAATGAACAAGGAACCTACTCCCCTTTTTCCATTGAAAAAATGCGCAGCATTCGCAGCTTCGCAATTTGCGGATTCATGATTCACGACATTTTTCATGAATCGGGAACCTACCCCCTTTTTACCATTGAAACAATTTGTGGTGTCAACATTTGTGGCTTCGTCATTCGCGGTAATTTTCATGGGTCACGAATCCGCTGGGAACCTATCCTCCCTTTTTCTATTGAAACAATGCCCCACTATTCATGCATTTGCAATTCACGGCATTTTCCAGGAACGTATCCCCAGCGAATGGCGGGGTCCAACGGTATATCAGGTACAACCCACTATTTGTAAATTGCCTTTCTTTCTTTCATCAACTTTCTCATGCAGCATCACACGACCAATTCTGAAACAGCGCCCCAAACAACCACAATTCAGACAACGAAGGAGATAACGTCTTTGCCTTTTCAAATGCACTGGGCGGGAAAACCTATAAAGAATAAAGAAAAAAGCAGACAACTTGAGGGAGGAATCCAACTCGGGGATGATTGACAGCAAAAAGAGGTGTTGGCTGGTGAGTGCATCAATGGGGACGTGCTGTTGTGTGGCCAAGGGCAAACCACGGCCTTTTCTCCCAGGAACTCCACCTCCCACAAATTCTGATCCTCCAAGTCTGCCTCGCTCAAGCTGCTTAAAAGGCAGAATGCCAGACGGATCGCAGCCGTCGAAACACGCTGGGTACCCCAAGAAACCAGCCTGCCTGTTCGTGCTGAGGAAGGAGAGAACACCATTGGAGTCTGAGGTGGAGCTAGGACGAGCTACGCCAGATGGCGCTGGGAATACAGAGGTCCGGGAAGAGTTTGAGAAGTCCTCCTCGTGGTGAATCTAGAACCCCGGTTCCATAACAATATACATCACATCAGTGTTGGAAAAACTTAATTTCTCAAATTAACATGACTAACTTCTTGAGTCAAGTAAACAAACAAAAAAGGTTTTCTTTTCATTTTTATACATTAATGAATGAATACACATAGTAATAAGAATATTTAGGATTATCAAGTGTTCAAACATGATGGAAAAGTTTGGAAATATAGCACTGTACATCAAATAGATCCTGTCTTCAGGGACTGTTCCGAATGCCAAGCCCATGGCAGGTGTCTCTCTTCACAGGCACACTTTCAAAACACCAGATACTTCATCATGACACATATGCTTTATCGCGAGCATAACTCTGGCTTCAATTTTAGTTTCCATAATGCAGTATGTTGACTTATACGGTAACAGGATGGCCTAGAGGTATGCACACTTGTCTGTAAGCTGTCTCGTCTGGGTTTGAATCCCAACAACTATAAACTGTTATCTCGGTGTTTCACAGGCAAGGCGATTCATCAACATGTGTGCCGTCCTCAGATTTACGTTAAACTGGGCATCCTGTCTGTCAGCATTCGTTGGTGGATGTTAAATATCCCATGGTTATCCTTCACGAAGCAGTAGGCAAGCTATCGCCGGCACCGTGAACAAATTACAAATTCCTCCCCTAACCAGCAGAGGGCACTGCATCAGCAACAGAGCCACACCATCAGCCAATGATGATACCCCGCAGCCTTTTGCTGCAAACGAACAAAGAAGAAGTGCTCACCAGTTGGAATAAGCATAGCAGCACTGAGTTCCTCATTTGCAGAAATGCATGGCTCTTCCTTTACATTTTGAGTGCTCAAGTTCTCTTGGGAGGATGGAGGAATGTTACCATGGATATTTCCATCCTCTATTGCATGTGGTTCACCTGCAAGCAATTCAGTGATTGGCTTTTGTGCAGAACACTACACAAGCCAAAAAAACTGGATGTCAAACATCAACCAATTCGAAGCATTTGCTCCATTATTGTTAAAAACAGATATACTACATAATCGAAGAATGTGAGTGTTACTCCCATACTGAAAAGGGCAAATGTGTAAAGCTTACATTTATGTTTCATTTAACCTGCTGTCTAATTGCATCTCACACACGTTGGTGGATAGGAAGGTCTTATTGGTGTTATCTCACGAGGTGATGGAGTAAACAACTCTTTCCTTTTATGAATATGCCCATTGAACCCATCACTTCACTGACAGTAGTTGAACACCACAACTTATATGCATACAGGAAGTGGACAAAAAAAAAATGGAAACACCAACGTAAAGTCACTTAATAGTGCATTGGGTCACCACATGGGGCCAGTACGGCCTGTATGCGCCGTGGTATAGAATCCACCAGCGTCTAGAATTCTGCAAGAGGGATGTGGCACCATTCTTCCACAAGGAAGTCAATCGACTCACACTTGTTTGATGGAGGTAGAAAACACCGTCTCTGGCATCATTCCAGAATATCCCATAAATGCTTGATTGGGTTCACATATGGTGACTGAGAACGCCATGACATATGAATAACAGTGTCATGCTCATCAAACCATTAGGTGACTCCATGTGCTTTGTGGATGTGGGCATAAGGGGGGCCTCCTCTTGCAGCCATGCCAACTGTAATTATAGACAACCAGGCCTGTGCAGCATTTGTATACATGACCCGAAGCATTCTGGGATGTTATTTGCTTAACACATGGGCCACATCTGTGTGGAAGCTGTTGCCTGGTGTCCCTCATTTGCCCAGGTGTTTCCATTTCTTTGTCCACTACCTGTATGTTCCAGTACATCCAGTAAATATAGTTGATTGACAGTCAATGGTTGCAAAGAAAGAAAAAAAAATTATTCCAGAAATTGTTTACTGCTAACAACCCAGCATTCAATTTAGTAACACACACACTTACTCACCAAAAAAACAAAATAATCAATTTGTTTTATGTTCCCAAGGAGACATTAGGTTGTTGTTTTTCTTTTTTTCCAAGTTTCAAAACATATCAAGTTGGTTCATATTTATGCGTCGTGATGATGAACAATAGTCACAAGAAGGAGGGGAAAAAAAGTTTAATTTCGGTGGTAGATCCAGGGGCAGGAGAAGACCGGTGGGGTGTTTGTTTGTTTGTTTGTCATGATACTCCTCACTGTAGTTCTGGGCTGACTACATCCAGACTTGCTACATAGGATCAGCATGTTCCCAATTAATATTGTTACGGCTGTGGAAATTCGCAATACACCATAAAGGGTCCTTAGATCAGTTATGACGATAAGTAATTGTGTAGTAGATTTCCCCAACCGTTGTTTTAGAGGGAATTTCGTGTTAACAGGGCTGTGATCCTTTGAGTTAGCCGTTTTTCTTTCGCTATCGTTATTTTGGACCATCCGAAAACGTCGAACGAAGGCCCCGTGGAAGATCTGCAGCAACGCAGGTGGAGGCGGGGGGGGGGGGGGGGTGGAGCGAAGGGGCGGAGCCCCGGCTATATAAGGCGGACCGCACGCGGGGCTCGTCTCTCTTTCTTCTTCGTGCTGGATTGCTCTGCTTCCTCTTCGTCGACGTCATCGCTCTCTTCTGGATCGTCGAGGTCGTCTTCTCCTCTGGGCGCCAAGTCGTGAGGGTGCGAGCGGTGGTCAGGGTCGAGGCGCGCACGAGAGGAGAGTGCGGAGAGGGCTCGACCGTCGCACCTCGAGTGTGCAGGTAACCTGCTACGGTCTCGCGGACCCGTTCGGTCTCCCAGGTCCGTGTCATAAAGACCCAAGTGGTCCAGCCTGACCCCCTTGTTGGAGGGGGTCTTTCTTGTGTTTCTTTGGGTTTTTGAATGAATGTTGTCGTGGCGCCGTCCTGTCAAGTAAAACTGCTTAAGTGACTGTACATTTATTAATTATATTCGGTCGTAGTGCTTGCCCTTGCTTTTGTTTGCCTGCTTTTGTTTCTATTTGCCTGTATACGTGCTTGCCTGTTGTTCCTATATGCCTGCTTACGTTGTATAAATAAATGTCCTTGTTGAAATGTATCCCGTTCGTCGTCTCTTTCCCCATTGAAAGTGCCATCTTGATCGCGGAATAAATAGCTGGGTTTTAAACACCCGTTAAATAGAATCGGATCCGGCGAGGTCGGCGATAACCCCGTCGATTATCACTGCAGAACGGAACGGACCGCTTAAGCAGTTCGTGTCCCAAGCCGACCTGCGTCGAGGTACGGTCGCCCGGTCGACTGCCCGCGCAAGTACTATAGGTATATCGAGTTCGGCGAGTGACCCTATCTTGCGCGGGTAGACAATTGGCAAGGCCGTGGTGAGGTTGAAGACCCACCCGTGACAGGGTTCCGGCGTTAGCTCCGGAAAGTCACGACTGAATTGTCCGTCCGGTGGGCCGACGCGGTTGCTATTAGTGGGAAGACGGCGCGATCGCGGCACGGCCTGGGCGCGAATTCGTAAAATATATAGGGGTGTTTTTGAGAAAATCTTTGCTGGTGGTCTTGGGGGTGGGGGGGGGCAGGGGTGGGATGCCATTTCTCCATGTATATGTGTATCGTGTAGCGCCACCTCAAGATGGGGACATTACAAGTTTCCATCATTTACAGAGCAATATTTTTGTCCCTACGTTTTCCAGTGCAGTGAGGAATTTTTAGTTATTAGCAGTAGGTATGTTTTTGCTTCATGCAGGTAATGCGAGTTATTTTCTTTTTTTTTCAATACAGAGCTGTCAGTTGCCTATACACCGCCCAAATAAAGGTATGCATCAGAAGAATATGTTGCATGCTTTGAACAAGATCTCCCATAGGGTGGGTACTCTGCTAATACATGAGTATATAAGAAAGCACATTAAGTGGCATTTCTCGAATCAGTACTCATTTCAAACACCGACCATGTGACCAACTGTGCATCTGCCTACATCGATGGACTGCAGCGCATGACAGCGATATAGTCAAAACCATGATCTATCAGTGTCACCAAATGTAATAAAGATTATGCTCATTGAGGATGAGACCTTACCATAGGAAGAAGACTCACTGGTTTCAAACTTCAAATCCCCATCCGAGACTGCAATAAGAAAAGTGGTTTTACAAACTTTAAAAGAAACACAACTAAGCAAAACAAGCAACATAAGGTGGGGGAGTCTATGGTATCTCACCTGTTAGCAAAGGAGCATTAGTTTAAACCTTCCCAAAAAAGGTGAATGCTGATTTTGCAGTAAAGTTGCTTTGATGTCTATCGAACACCGTGGAGTAAAAGTCCCCAACAATCCCACTTGAGGAAAACTTAAAACCAACATGGCTAACTTCACAATTCATGAACATCAAGAAAACAGTAAAAGAGCCATAACTTTGTTAATGTACATACTTGCCAGAGGAAGATGATTTGGGGGTCTAGACACAGGTTTGGTGGTATGAGGAATTCCAAGGAATCCTCAGAATTTCAATTTGAGGATGACATTTACAGTATAATTGGAAATTCAAACAAGATATCTTCACCTAGATGGTATGCATGGAATACATTCCCCGCGCAGTCTTGAGAAGGACGTGATGCGAGCCAACTCTTGGTTTTTTTTCTTTGATCCAATATGGCTTTCCAGACGATGTGACAACTTTAGAAATTTGGCCTATGTTGACGTTTTGGCCAATGTTGACCTCAAAAATAATTGGAAGTTGAATTAAGTGACCAGATATGCAAATCCTCTTCACATTTCAAGTAAATCGGAAGAAAGTGGACAATTTTAGAAATTCTGGCCTTTGTTGACCTTTTAGCCTATGTTGACCTCAAAAATAATTGGTAGTTTAATTAGATGATCAAATGTGCAAATCCGTTTCAAATTTCAAGTCAATCGGATGAAAATTGACAATTCTAGAAAACCTTATTGACATCGACTGTTTAGTCTTACAGTTGTTTACAATTTACTTTATTTATCGTCTAATACAAGTTTGGCATCAGGAAATCGGGAATGCACATCTCTTTAATGTTAAGTTACTTGTCGTGGAAGGCACAACAATCCGCTCGAAAAACACAGCGTGGACAAACGGCCTCGACCATGATGTACAGTGTGGTTCCAGGATAAAGGGGAGGGAGGGTGGGGGCGGTGGGCGAGACTTACGAAAATAATTGCTTACGAAATCCAACGTGCAACTCCAAACGCCAATATCTTTACATATATACTCGTATATTGTTGCGGATCCGGGGTGGCGGGATTCTCACCCGGTCCTTGGCGCCACCCTCACCACCACCGTCTTTAATCCACCTCCTTGACAACAGTGTTACGAATCTCCGCCCCCGGCGTGCGGACAGCAGCTTTTAGCCGAATCGCGGCCGACGCCACCGACGACAATTTCCAGTTCGCGACTTTCCGGGAAACAACGCCGACA
>CM068965.1:79141561-79151817 GCA_035128595.1 Eptatretus atami | reverse complement strand
ACACATTCCCCGAGCTCCCCTTCATTGTACTCCACTACCTCCATGTGTGTGTGTTCGTCTTTCACCCCGTGTTTATCGTGTAGTCTCTCCTCTACCGTTTCCATCTCCCGCGTCTCTGTTATTTCATTCACTTCCTTTATTATCTCTGTCGTCTCCACGTGTCTCTTACACGTCTCAGTCACCCCATTTAATTTTTATCTAATACAAAAGCACACACATGCCAATTATACAGCCAAACACAATGCCAAAGGCAAGAGATGCTTAATACATCACTTCATTATGTTAACAGTCACTTATACAGTTTACTTGCGGACATGGCGCACACAAATTCATTCAAAGCAAAGAAGAACCCCAGGACAACAGCTAGGGGGCAGACTGGACCTCTTTGGGTCTTTATTGCACGGAGCCATGTAGACTGCAGAGGCTCGCGCTGAGGCCGCACAGGTTACCTTCCTCGCTGGCGCGACCCACGACGCTCCCTCCACGGCAGCTAGCGTAACCGCGGCTACGGGCTCGCGGCCTGGTGATTCGCGGCCCAGCCGGCAACGCCTGAGAGGAAGCGAACGGGTTCTTTCTCTTTTAGAGTTGATGCTCTGTAAGAACCCGTCCGCTCCTCCAGCGATGCTCGGACCGTTCCGGAGCCGATCACCTCAGACCGTTCGTGTGGTTGCGAGCTCCCTCCAGGCTCGTAAACGAACACGCAGCTACGCGCGGCACAGCAGGTTAGCCGTGCTCCAGGTTGCGCCTCCCTCGCTCTCCTCAGCTTCTCCAGCTACTGAGGCTTCGGGCTCCGACTTCCCCGCGGTCTTCGACCTCTTCCAGAATGACATCCACGACTGACTTGAACTGGCGCTCCGCTCGCCCTTATATGGTCCGTGAGGCGTAGGTTTTGGACCTCCCGCTCTCCAACCCCAACTGGCCCTGCCCCTTTCTTCTCTTTGATTCGAATTCTGAGGCGAAGCTGGAGCGAGCGGAGTGGTAGAATCACCAACGCTGAAGGGAGAAGGAAACCACCGCGTTTGTTGCAGCGATGCGTTCGATGCGGACTCGCCGTGGCTGACGCCAAGATGGCGTCGTTTTGGAGATGAAGGTGAGGCGATGTTGTTCGTGTTGTGGGGTATCGGGGAGATGCGGTTTGGGAGATGGAGGAGATGTCGTTGTTGTGAAGGCGGTGTGAGAGGGTGGTTGGTGGTTGGTGTGGCTGGAGAATGGTGGTTGCGTGGTTGGCGTGGTGTTGAGAAGTGGTTGTAGGTGGACGTTAGATGTGGGGTGTTGGTGGTTGGTGGTTGGCGTGGTGGAGAAGTGTGGTTTGTTGGCTGGTTGGTGTGTGCGTGCCTGGTTGGTCCAAAATAACGATTAAAGAAAAAATGGCTAACTCATAAGATCACAGCCCGGGTGACACGAAAATTCCCTTTAGACAACGGTGGGAAATCTACGGAACACAAACTTAATCGGCATAACTGATCTAAGGACCTATATGGTGCTCTGTGAATCCCAGCCGTAACAATATCAGAATAATAAACATATTGTTGCGACTTCGCGCCCCGCGGCGTGGCGAACGGCCACGTGACTCCGAATCGTGGCACGTCCGCCCATCGGACGGTACAATTCTGTGACCTCTAGACTAACGCCGGGAAGCCAGAGTACGGGTGGGACTTTCGGCTCACCAACGATCGTGCCAATCGGCCTCCCGCGTGGGATAGGGTTTGTTCGCCAAACTCGCGACTACCTAACGTACCCACGGACGGATGGAAACCAGGCGATACGCACCTCGCCGCAGGTCGACTTTCGGACACGAACCGCTTAAGTGGTCCAGTTCCGTGCTATCGGGTAACCGAGCGGTGTTATCGTCGCCCGACGGTTCCAATTTAATTATCGGGCGTATCACGCCCATCGAACGCCTTTACGTGAAGGCAAGATGGAGACCCAACAAAGGAAAGGACGCAGCGAACGGGGAACAATCAACACAAGCAACTTATTTACATCGACACACGAGAGAGCACACAATATAACAACAGAATGCACATCACTATGCAATTGAAACAAAGCAACAACAACCCAGCTCTACAAACGACTACGCGCACACCACGGCAACACTTAACGTTCTACTTCACAAGACACGGCGCCACACACACACTTTCACACAGAACCCAAGAAAAGAAAGAAAGGAAGTCGCGCTTCCTGTGCGCGTCGTCACCTTGGCGACCGCAGCCTCGAGTCCCTCAGTTTCGAACGATCGCCCTTCAGTTTCGAGCTGCCCTGTGGGTTTCGAACGATCCTCTCAGAACTCTGTCTGTCCACCTCTTTGTAGGGAGGTCCTTCCCCTCTCTCCGCCCCATGCCCGCCCCGTTCGGACGACGTCACATCGCGCACCCGTCAATCGGTGTGAGGACACGCCACCCCCCTCCCTCTCCTCCACTTCTCGTGGAGAGTGGAACGAGATTCAAGCGGAATGTCGCGCGGGCTTTTGGGCGGCGAGATGTTTGCGCGAGGAGGTTTGGGGCAGGAGATCTTGGGTGGAGATGCTCCTTCAACGCACTGGTGCTTGCTGCTGCCAACTGATCCGCTCCTCCATCCTCCCGCGAATGCGTGACCGATCGCACGTGCTCGATGAAAATGGTCGAGTGTGAAGATGCTGGGTTAGCGCAGTTGTGGAGGTGGCGTCGTGGAGTGAGTGGAGTGATTGTTGGCGTTTGTGTTGGCAGTCGGGTTGTGGCAGTCGTGGGAGTGAAATGGAGTGACGTGGAGTAGTTGGTGGCGATCATTAGTTCGTCTGTTGGTTTGTGCAACCAACATAACAATTAAACGCAATGTCCTTAGGGGGATCCGCGTATGCTTGCCAAAAGGTGACCTAGTGTAACTTCTAGGTCACACCTGAGGGAACAGAGCCTGCCTATCCCAGGAGCGCTCCTTGAGGAATATTCTGCCTCCGAGAGATTCCGATGGAGAATCGTTTCTTAGCAGAGTATACATTGAAAATATGCGTTTTGCCCTCATGAACGTCACCAAATTGACGTCAAATGTCTCAAGTCTGATTAGTCTAGAAAGGCCACTTTCATCGAGGTGTTTCAATTTGGAGGTAACTACACGATATGGTCCTAAAACTCTTGAAAAATTTGACGTGCTGGGTCAAATATGTTTGAACCTAGGCGGTCTACCATAGAAGTCAAGGTCTCAATCGCTCTACAAAACATCGGTACAATCAGTCTGGAGTTGCCAGAACTATGAACATATTCCATGAAGTTGAAGACGATCCGATCAAAATTACTTCAAAAAAATAAGGGTTTCGTCGACTCCCTGATTTAGCGACAAAGTACTTTGACTTTGACTTGACCTTCAAAATTCTTATGGCCTGATAGGATCCTTCATAGGCCCCTGATATGCGAAGTTTACAAAGAATTTCCAATGATAACTGTGCTCTGCAGCAGTGATTCTACGTGATTACAGATAAAAAAAAAAAACAACAACAAAAAAAACACGATGAAGGTCACCACAGGCCAATCGCCACCAAGAATTTTAATAAGACTCAGGCTGAGCGCCAGACCCGCATGAACATAATTCCCATGAAGTTTGAAGGACGATCCGATCAAAATACTCAAAAAAAAATAAGGGCGGTCTTGTGATCTGCCCTGTATTTGCGACAGTGACCTTACCTGCTTTTGCACTTGGACAATTCCACTAAAAATTCATCATCAATCACTAGGCCGTGGTATCATACGGGACGCGTCCTCCACATTCTCGTATGGGGCCTTCTGATATGCGTAGAGTTACCAAACATTTAGCTCCCGCCATATTTGGAAAACTGTCGGCCTTGTCCTGCAGAGTATTTTCTTTTTCCGTGATTCATCTAGCATCAAACTCAATCCAACAATAAGCAAGACAAAAACAAAAATCAATATCATACATTACAGGACTGTACTTAACCATATTCTGTGCAATAACACTCTCGGTGGAGTTTTGGGGTCCAAGATAATCGACCGAAACAAGGAAACAGGAAAAAATGGTACTAACTCAAAGTTGCGTCGCAGACCAACTGAATCGCACATAATTCCCTCTATACATACGGCGTTTGGCGTGGCTCACTAACTATACGACGTTCACTCCAGACTGCCAAACTACCGCTCACCAGTACGGGACTCCTGAATGCACTGTCGTTGGCAGCAACTTTTATCGTAACGCGAAATCCGTCCACTCCAGCACGTAACTACTACCCTCTCCCACTTCTTCTAACTACACCAGAACATCCGTCCCGATACTCGTCGCCAAGATTTTCGGTGCCAATTTATGTGTAGTTTCCCTCCCCTAGGTCGTCAATTACCCTAATTACGGCTATCCCTACGACGAGTGCTGATACTCATTATGGTTAATCGGTCTGTCACTCCCAAAGAATAGATTAACTTGGCAAGATCATCGCGGCACCCTGGCTAGTTTATCACTAAGCACCCCACCTGAACAAACCCACTTCATACCAGGAGCGAATCTTAAATAAAATTGCCGGCGGCTAGACATACATGCCGGGGCGCACTCATATACAGTACATGACTCTTAGACACAACCGTTTAACTTAACCAAGATCTCCATGCCCAGATCAAGCTTTCTTCGTGGACTCTGGCAAAGAAAGATAAAGCCAGTATAGCAGGGAGCCAGTCTGCGTCGCATCAAGCATCTCTGGCTCATAGCAATGCACGAGGGTTACAGGGAACTCGTGGCCGGACGACTTGCTCACACGCAAGTCCTAGGGCTCCCCTTTGAAAATGACCATCAGTGACGACACACACGGGCTATGGACTGCACAACGCAGTCCCGAAGCCCGTAGCACAGCCGTCGTAAGTGTGCTGCGCACCACGCTACACGATAAGTGAGCAATAACGATTGGCCGTCAGTATGTAGCATCCTCGGAATATCGTCTTTAGATGTCAGCCCTAGTAATGTGTATGGCCGTAGTTGGTAGGACGCATACGAGGCCAGCACTTCTTGAGGCGGATCGGCACCCGGCGCCACTGCAGGCCCGTGGTGCTTGATTGCTGTCTCAACTAGTGTACGCAGTGGCCAGTCATCTTCGCGCAAGCTGCAAAACTGTTGTTTTGATGAGCCGTAAAACAGCTTGCGCATCGCATGGCAGCGACCCCGGATGTGCTAATCCTAAGGGGGGGGGGGAAAACAACATTCCATGGAAACAGGCGTCGTTGACAGGGGCAGTGTGGCATGGCCATTGCAAAGTACGTGGCATGCTAAGTGAACACACCTTGCAGACGAGTGACCGCACATGCGAAGCAAAACGCCGTCGGACGACCGACCGGCCAGGCCTTGCGCCAAAACAAACAGGCCTGCAGATGCAAGTTGGAAGCCGCCTTGCAGTGAGGTTGGAGAGGCGAGTGCGGTGGTGCTGGCCACTCGGAAGGCCCAGGGGCAGTGGCTCGGACCTACCCTTATGTTTCCCCTCCCACCTATCGCCTTTGCCTGTACCGTCCATCCACTCCCTTTATTTGTAAAAACCCAATTTAGCCCCAACTAATTTTTTTGTGTTTATTTTTATCCTTACTCCCCCACTATAATTCGTCCGCCTAACCCCCTTTATTGTCGTCCTTGTTCGGCAACCTTCGTCCCCTAGCCTACTCCAACCCCTACGTTCCCTTCCCGGAGGAATGAGGAAGGAGCTAGCGTCATGTGCGAGGCCCAATTCAAGCCTTCAGGATTGGCCTCCCAGAGTTCAGCATCTTAACCCATGGTTGTTCCAGCGGCCCACAGACAGAGGGAAGGGATGGAGGTGCGGAGGAGGTACATCTTCATAATCTACCCTACCATTTACCTTTAAACTACCCCGGGGTTTCAACAAGCGCCTCTCGCTTAATCTATTGGTTCTATCAACCCAGGGATTCCCGCTGCCTCTGTGTTGGTGTCCTTCACAATTTCGGGCCTCGCCCCCCAATTTTTCTTCCCGTGCCCTCAACACGGTCTATGGTGGGAGCGTGGCTCCCCTTGGCAGGCACGACCGTCCGCCGATTCTCCAGCTATGGCACCCCCGGGCACTACACTGCCTCCGAAGCCTACCAGCTCCCTAAAACCACCGGGGAGTGCCCCCCATGGCAACTCCCTGGAACGCACAGTGGACAGGGCTGCTTCCCGGGCCCCTTTCCGAGGGTCACCCGTGCCCACAACCACTGCCCACCGGCGAACGGCGCACCCCCCCCCCGGCCCCTGCATCATGGAGCGGCGCACCCAGGTGCCCACTATGCTAACCCGGCCCCCCATTGGGCCCTTGGCCTACCCGGGGCCGACTAGCCTGGTGCCCGGGGTACCCACTTCAGGCGGGATACTTCAACCTTTCGCAAGGCCACGCTCCCAGCCCGTCAACAGGCCCTGCACCCCTCCAAATGAGGTATCGAGCCTACATTCCCACCCAACAGCAACGGGCTTCCATTTTGTCCATTAACTAACCCACTAACTCACTTACACTGACCCCGGGTCCCTTGGCGGGAATCATCCTCCCCCCATCACTCATCGCACCATGGCATTCCACATTCGCTCCATACCACAACCCGACTGGCCTCACTCACTAACATGTCTCCATTAAACTTCTCAACAACTCTAGTTTCATCGCTGAATTCCTGCCATCCTGCTTCACTACACCCTAACTACTCGTGACTCCCACGTCATCCCTAACACAAGGCCGTCCTTTGTAACACTTACGTAGACTAAGCTACGTCCCCACTACACATTCCAAAGTCTGGTCTCTGTCTGTCAATCCCTAAAATCAATTTCCCACCTAAAGCTTCACTACAATCCTCTACCTAATCCAGTTTCCACGGGCCCCATGAGACTTTACCCCTGCCCCATGGAGCCGGCTCTCAACTCAGGGCTAACCCTCCCCTAACAGTGTTTAATCCTGTGCCCTGGAACAAGGGGTGTCCACCCCTTCTGCCAATCCTGTTTTCACCCGAAAGCGAGCTTTGCTGTTAAATATATATTTTTTTCCATTACGCGCCCGAAGCAGCACCGCGCCCGGCAACTCGCAGCTCGCGCACTTTGCACTGCCCGTTTGACGTCATGCAGCTGCACTGTAACTTTCCCTCTTAGGGACGGTACCATCCGGGCAGGGATTCACCCTCCTGCTGGCATTCCAACCCCATGTGCAGCCATGACGTCACCCTGCGCACCACAAAAGCAAACCCTCGGCACTCGAGGGCCCACCGCGAACACATGTGCCTCTGCCGTTGAGTTAACACACGCTCGCGTGGGGGAGAACCCGTCCGGTTCCCAAAATTCGAAATTCCTGCCTAAACTTTGTCCCGTCCGCGGATCGGCAACTCACCGCTGGTGTTTCCGGACCGGGCTCACTCCCGCAAGCGAGCACGTGGGGGCCTCGGCGTGCACAGCACGGACTCTGCGCTCGCTGCTGGTGAACCGGCGCGGTTCCCGTAACATCTACGGGCGCTTCACTCACTCGTGCCGTTTTCCCTCAATTACACATTCCACTCAACACGCGGGGGCAAACTCACCCGCGGTGGCCTTCCACACACGGCGTGCTGGAGCACGCACTTCGGCCCACTCAGCAGCTCGCACACCATTTTACTCACAACGCGGTCCCCTTTCACACAACGCCTTTTCACCCACGCTTGGCATGTTGCACACAAACATTTCGCCACGCTCGTGTACACCACAGCTCGGACACCACACACGCCGACCAACCGTTTGGGGATTCGTGCCACACAAGGAGGTCGAGGCCTCTATACCCCAAGCTCTCGTGCACCCGTTCCGCAGCAGTCGCCCCCTCGAACTCGGCTAAGCCATGACGAACCCCACTGGTCGTGAGTCGCCTCGAAGGGGGCATACTCCCTCCCCTCGTTCTGGAGGAGGCCATCCGCTGCTCACCACGGGTCTCTTACCAGTCCGCCGCTCACCCCCATTAAGCCTTCGCTATTCTGTGTGTGTGTGGTGTGTTTCGTTCTTCACCCCCGTTCCGAATTCACTCTATCTCCCGTTGTCTCACTAGTTTTTATTTCCGTCTTCCCTTATTATCTTCGCCTCGTGCACGTCTCCGTTCACCGCCATTAGATTTTCCCTCTCGTCACCGTCACTGTTGCCTCTCGTCCCCTTACCTTCTCGCCAACACCGTCCCCCAATTATTTTTTTTGTTCCCCCTCCACGTTTCCTGACAACCTTTGCACCCGCCTCCCAGCTCGTTCGCTCCCACACGTGGCGTCGCCATTTTGAGCTTCCACTGCCGCGTTTCTCTCCTCGCCATTGCCATTTATGCTATTGCTGCAGGGCACGGTCTTATTCGCTTGCATCTCACCCCGCAGTGTTTGCGGTATTCGCTTCCATCTGTCATCATTTTATATTATTGCCGCCAGCATGGCGAATAGCTGGGTCATGTTCAGGGTGCGCTTTGGGTTGAAACTGTTTCGGCAGGGATCGGGGGAGGGGTTTCGGAGGAGGGAAGGGAGGATGTCATACGCCGGGCCGCTGCCGGCGCCCATTTCGGGCTTCTGCGGTTCGTTTGTGGGGGGGCATTGCTGAAGCATAATTTCCTGGGGAATTGTCCTGCTCGGGGTTTCCATCCTGAGCATGGATTTTCTAAAATTCTACATCCATTTCTATTACCCCCGGGTCCCGCCGGCCTTCTGAGACTCCATCTTATTCTCGTAAGGGGTTATTTAGGGAAAAAAAAGCTCGTTAATTTAGAGGGAATCGGGGGTCGCTTCCTTCACCCCTGGACCGATTCCCGTGAATATTAGATTGGAGGACCGGAGAGTTCGTTTTTCCCCTCTCTGACACCAGTGTTTGCGAATTCGCGCCCTGCCGCGTGCGAACGGCCCGTGACTCGATCGCGGCACGTCTCCGCCCACCGGACGGACAATTCTGTCGTGACCCTCTTGGACTAACGCGGGAGCCAAGTCACGGTGGCCTTTCTGCCTCACCACGATCGTTGCCATCGGCCAACCGCGGTGGGATAGGGTTGTTCGCCAAACTCGACCTACCTAAGTTACCCACGCGGATTTGGTAACCGGGCGATCGCACCCTCAGCCGCAGGTCCGACTTCGGGACACGAACGCTATAAGCGGTCCGTTCCGTTGCTATTCGGGATAACCGAGCGTGTTATCGTCGGCCTCGACGGTTCCAATTAATATATCGGGCGTATCACGCCCACTCGAACCCTTTACGTTGAAGCAAGATGGAGTATCCAACGAAGGAAAGACGCAGCGAAACGGGGAACAATTCAACACAAGCACTTATTTACACGAACACGGAGACACACATATAACCACAGAATGACAACATATATCCAAGTAGAAAACCAAAGCAACAACGACAGCTCTACAACGCCGACTACGCGCACACACGCAACAACTTAACAGTTCTACTTCACAGACACGGCGCCACACACACACGTCTCACCACAGAACCAAAAGTAAAAGAAGATAAGGAAGTCGTCGATTCCCTGTGGCGCAGTCGTCCACCCTTGGCGCCGCAAGCCTCGAGTCCCCCAGTTTCGAACGAATTCCCCTCAGTTCGAGCTGCCTGGGTTTAACGAACGATCCTCTCAGGAACTCTGTTTTGTCCACCTCTTTTGTAGGGAGTCCTTCCCCCTCTCTCCGCCCCGGCCCCGCTTCGGACGCGTCACATCGCGCACCAGCCAATTGGGGAGACACGCCACCCCCCTCCCTCTCCTCACTTCGGTGGAGAGGGGAACGAGATTCAAGCGGGAAATTGTTTCGCGCGGGCGTTTGGGCGGGAGATTGTTTGCGCGGGAGGTTATTGGGCTGGAGATCTTGGTTGGGAGATGTCCCTTCCACGCAACTGGTTGCTTTGCTGCTGCTGCCACTCCGCTCCTCATCCGTCCGTGTGAGATCCGTGGACACGCACGATTGCTCGAATGATGAATTTGGCGAGTGGTTGAAATGCTGGTAGCGCAGTTGTGGGAACGGTTCGGCGTCGTGGCCTGCGTGAGTGGAGTGATTGTTGGCGTCGAGCGTTGTTTGGCGTCGGGTTGTTGGCGTCGAGGGTTGTTGGCGTCGTGGGAGGTGAATGGCAGTGATCGTTGGAGATGTTTGGTTGTGGGATGTTCGTTGTTGTTTTGTGCACCAACATAACAATAAGAACAAGAAAAATGGCTTAACTCAAAGTGTCGCAGCCTGAATGAATCACATTAATTCCCTCTAAACAACGGGTTTTTGGGGCTAAACATACACGTATCAGAAATACCTCACCTTCGGGACCTGAATGGTGGTTGCGAATTTCCACAGCCGTAACAA
>CM068965.1:79127357-79141536 GCA_035128595.1 Eptatretus atami | reverse complement strand
TATTAATCCCTCAAATGTTCAAACTGTTTGCCCCCGGCATTCACATACTCCACTAGTCCTTACTGTATACCTACTTTTGCAGCCCCCTGTATATATACACAGATATCTACATATAACGATGAATACAATTTCCCTTACCCCTACAAGCCAACTTAAAGGAAGTAAGAGGCACTTTAAAAACATGTTTGGCATGAAAGGCTTGTTTGTTTGTGCACTTACCAACTCCAGCCTGACCGGACCCCTGAATAATGTCATCGCCAATGACACAATGGTTGATCTCTTTGGTTTTGTTCGATACCTCACAGATGGATTCTACAATGCTGGTATTTCGGTGTTGCGTTTCTTCCAATTTCTCATCTATTTCTCCACAAAACAAACCACTGGTAGAGGTCTCACTGCAACTGGGTACTTGTGGGATAACAACTGGAAGGACTGCATGGAAAAGCACAAAGAGCAGTTAGTGGGGCACATTTAAAAAAAAAAAAATGACTGGAACACATTTGTCAATGTTAAGACCAATAAAACAACATGTTCGGTTAAACCGTTGATAAAAGTTAAACCGTTGAAGCAAACCTAATTTGCGTAAGCCTTGAAGCAGTTATGAATATCAGGTGACTTTCCCTCTTCCACACCTCCCTCCTCCCCCCCCCCCACCAACAACCAAACAAAATCGAGACTCATGGATGAACGAAGTAAGAGAGAATACAAAGGGCAATATAGTGAGTGATATTGGGGCAATGTTGAAATATTTGGACTGAAAAAAGACGCAAGAGAATTAATAAAACAAGAAGTGAGAAGGAGTGTGGGTAAACACATCAACCCTTTTGTGCTGGTAGTTGAATTGTAGTATTGCAACATCATTCCAAGATATACAAGTAATAAAATGAGAAAAAATCTCGATATGAGAGAGCAGAGTGAAGGAGGAAAGCCGAAAGAGGGAAGCTTGGATATCAAACCCAATGCCAAACTCTGTCAAAGGCTTTTGAGATATCAAGGCCTCAATAAAGGATTCCCCATAGTCTCTCAAAGAAGAGGCCCAGACATATGTAATGTAAGAAAGGATATCACCGTAGATCTTGCCTTGCAAAAGCCGTATTGGTGGTCAGATAGAACACTGTGAGATTCAAGATGCTTGAGAAAATGGGAATTGAGAAGACATTCAAAGACTTTGGAAACAGTGAAGTCAGAGCAATAGGACGGTCGTTAGAAGGGTTTGAACGATGACCCTTCTTTAAAATAGGCTGTACTGAGGTATGTTTCCATGTAAGAGGAAAAGTTTGGGTTTTTAAACAAAAACGAAACAAACGAGCAAGCACGGGTGCAAGTTCTGAAGCACATTCCTTCAAGACACGGGGAAGAATGCAATCTTGTCCGTATGCCATGCATGTGTCCAGAGAGTATTTTTTTGATATAATGAAAAGGGATTATAGGGAGGGCCATAGGATTGGTGAGGGGAGCATCAGAGGGAGGTGGAATGTTAGAGTCATCCAGTGTGGAGTTAGAGGAAAAAAGAGAACCAAAAAGTTGCTTTCTTGGTCGGAGACACAGTGATAGTGTCATCGGAATGAAAAAGCAAAGGAAAGACAGAGCGACAGAAGTTGTTGGAGATACTTTTAGCTGAGGACCAGAGAGAGATCAATTCATGGAAGAAGATGAGAGGTTGTAAAAATGGTGAAGAATCACTTGAAAAATTCTCGGATCCATATCTGGATCTTCACCAAAATCTAATCATTTGTCCTTGTCACACACCCAACCTGTCCCACAAATTTCGACCAAATTTATCCCCAACTTTTTGAGATATCCTGTTCACAGACAGACAGAAAAACAGGGGTGAAAATATAACCTCCGTCCACCTTCGGTGGCTGAAGTAAAAAGGTATTTATACTCAAGGATAAAAAAAAAGAAGTCAGCACCAGGATAACAATCACCGAATGAGTAAATAAGAGTGAAAGTTGGTTGTGCCATTTTTATCCTTGAGTAGGAACTCTCTCAAAGTCTATAAGTTGTTCTTTACTGATAATGTGTGTGATACACCCAGTAATAGTCATTTCCAGAATACTTGAATCAGGACCAGGAAGAAGTAACTTCACAGTTTAACACGAGAATTACATCAACAATCAGCACAAATGACTATACGTGATAAAAAATCCCCAACTTCCCACTCCTATCCCCCCCCAGAAGTGCATTCCATCAACCCAAATCAATCCACGCAGGCTCAGTCACGGCACATCCCGATGATGACTGTGGAATGCAGCCAAATGAAACAAATGGAAGTGCTCAGCACGGCCACCCACAAGTGATAATCATCAGATGATGAGACTGAAGAAGATTCCACTGAAAACCTTGCCTTCCACCCTCATCAGGATGAAAAGGAACAAAGCAAGCTTACATTACTCTCAGTGAGCCCAGGACATGCTCCACAGCACTTTGCTTATTGCACCTGTCTACAGACCCAGAGTGCACTCAACAAAACACCCATCGGTGACTTGTTGACAAATTTCTAGCAAAAAGTTATTACAGTGAAAAAAGTTAATAGAAGTTATGATATTTTATGAAAACTATGCGGGCCCGTAGGGGCGGGCCCGAGTGCGTGCCAGTATGTGCAGCTTCGTGCCTGCAGTATCAGGCCCCAGCATCATTGTGACATCATATCAAAGCAGAAGAAGAATTGTGACGCCCCTCCTCTCGCCCCCTCTTCCCCCCTCCTCTCCGCCCCCTCTCTCGCCCCCCTCTGTCCCCCTTCCTCTCTCCCCCCCTCCCTCTCATTCTCTGCCCCCCTCTCACCCCCCTCCTCTCTCCCTCCCTCTCTTGCCCCCCTCACCCTCCTCTCTCGCCTTCTCTCTCCCCCCTCCTCTCTCCCTTCTCTTGCCCCCCCTCTCTCGCCCTTCTCTCTCCCCTCTCTCTCTCCCTCTCTTGCCCCCCCCTTACCCCCCTCTCTCGCCCTTCTCTCTCCCCCTCTCTCGCCCTCTCTCTCCCCCCCTCCTCTCTCCCTCCCCTCTCTTGCCACCCCCCTTCTCCCTCCTCTGTCCCCCCCTCTCTCCCCTTCCTCTCCCTCCCCTTCTCTTTCCCCCCCCCTCACACCTCTCTCCCCCTCTCTCTCGTCCCTCTCTCTGTAAATGTATTCACAAATGTCTATACTACCAAGCACAACGATTAATTCCAACCTTGGGAAAAACAGCTTTCAAACCCTTGGGAAACAGCTGTTTCCCTCGGGAAAATTCAAACTTGGGATTAATTATAATTTGAATAATTATCAACCTTGGGATTGGCACATACCCAGGTATGGCACATACCCAGAGAAAGGCACATACCCAGGCCCCAGTGTCGATTGTGACGTCAAACCAACGAAAAGAAATTTGACTCAATCCTTCAAAAAAAAAAAAACATTAAATAAACATTAATTGTGACGTCATTCGTGACATCATAGCACCGTGTCCTGTCATTGGTTCACGATACATGGCCTAACTTGGAACCGCTCGTCGATCGATATCAAACCTCGAAAAGCACATCCGCGGGTCCCGGCAATATTCCTGGCAAGTTTCAATCGATCGGACCGGTGGTCGTCCGTTATTATAATTGGGAAAAAATTGCATGATAAGTAAGAAGTGGAACGACACCTTCAGCTGCCATATATTACACCTTTTCAACACTGAAAGCATAAAATGGCCGTAACTTGGAACTGCTCATCCGATAGATATCAAACCTCGAAAAGCACATCCGCGGGTCCCGAAAAATTCCTTGCAAGTTTCAATGAGATCAGACCGGTGGTCGTCGGTTATTAATAATTTGGGAAAAAATTGGCATGATAAGGTGAGAAGGTGGAACGACACCTTCAGCTGCCTATATTACACCTTTTTAACAACTGAAAAAGCAGTAAAATGCCGAACTGGAACCGCTGTCCGATCGATATCAAACCTCGAAAAGGCACATCCGCGGGTCCCCGGCAATATCCTGGCAAGTTTCAATGAGATCGGATGGCGTCGTCGAGAAACAGCGGTCGCAGACAAACAGACAACACACGAGATTGCTGGAATTATAGATAGATAAGGTGAAGAGTAGACTACATCTTTAATTATCTTGCCAAAACGAAGTTTTGCAAGATATGTAGTCAGTCTGTATGTTTTTTATTTTTTTTGTTTGTTTGTCTGTAATCACGAAAAAAAATTCTGCAGACACAGTTTTCATTGGAATTTTGTAACCGGATATCAAGGCTATGGAGCCTTTCAGCCATAAAATTTTGAAGTCAAGTCACTTTTCGCAAATCAGGGTAATCGACAAAACCTCATTTTTTGAGTAATTTTGATCGGATCGTTTCAAATTCATGGAATATAGTTCATGGTCTGGCGCTCAGCTGATTAATTTATGTTGGCGATTGCCTTGACCTTCATGGTGTTTTTTGTTGTTGTTTTTTTTTAATCTGTAATCACGTATAAATCACTCTGCAGAGCACAGTTTTCATTGGAAATTTTTGTAACTTCGCATATCAGAGGCCTATAAGTCCCTTCAGCGCATAAATTTGAAGGTCAAGGTCAAAGGTCAAGTCACTTTGTCGCAAATCAGGGAGTCGACGAACCCTATTTTGAGTATTTTATCGGATCGTCTTCAAACTTCATGGAATATAGTTCATGGTCTGCACTCAGCTGATTAATTTTTGGTGGCGATTGGCCTGACTTCATGGTTACGCCTAAGGTCAATTTTTCAAGTTTTAGGAACCATATCGTGTAGTACCTCAAATGAACACCTCGATGAGTGCTTTCTAGATATATCAAGTTGAGACATTATGACGTGATTTGTGACGTTATGAGGCAAACGCATATTTCATGGTTACTCTGTATGAACGATTCCATCGAATCTCTCGTAGCAGATATTCCTCAAGGAGTCGCTCTGTGGATAGCAGCTTGTTCACCTCAGTGTTGACCTTAAGAAGTCACACTGTCACCTTTTGGCAAGATACGGATCACCTACGGTGACATTGGTTATTTTTTCTTTTTACACACATTATCATCATATATTTTTTACAGAGTGAAAATTTGTAAACGGGAGTATTGTGTTCGTGTGGTGTGTGTGTGTGTGTGTGTGTGTGGTGTGTGTGCGCGCGTGCGTGCGCGGGCTGTTAATTGGAGTTACGGACAGTACAGTAAACCTATCAGAAGGTAAACATTGAGGATGTGAAGATTCGGTGCCATCGATTGGAGAACATGTGGCAAATCACAGTTCGAGAAATGGATAACCCTCAACAAGCAATATCAGTGTACAGTTAGTATATTTCAGTGAGTATATATCCAGAGCAGACAAGACCAGGAGGTGATGTTGTTTGTTTCATTGTTTTTTTTTTATCCCCGAACAGTTCTCCTCGACAAAGTCCACGGTACAGAGATAGCTGATGGATTTCCCAGGAGCGACCCAGAGATTCCTCATAAATAAGATGGTGTATTCTTGCCTTTGTAAAGCCAGGGCCATGAGAGAGAGACACACACAAGAGTGAGTGGGTCGGTCCTTGGAGACTGATTGGCACAGAGAAGGTTAAGACAAGTGTGGGCCCATTGAAGAATAGCACAGAAAGATTGGTTAGTGATGAAAGTGAGATGGCAGTCTAATTAAGGTTATTTTGCAATTACACAAAAACAGTCAAGGTTCATACTGATAGCTGAGAGAATCCATCGAGGAGATGAAGAGGAGGTATTATAGGTTGTAGTGGAGGAAATAAAGATACAGCAAGGAAAGCGAAGAGACTATAAAGCGCCAGGCCCTGATAATGTACACCCAAGCATATTTATTGAAGGAGGTTGGACAGAAGATATGCGTAATGTTAAGCGGTATCTTCAACAGCTCAATGGAGTCAGGATAGGTAAACAGAGGATTTGATAGTAGCAAATTTAATCAAGATTAATTACAAATTTAACAAGTGGTGCCAGGCACAACAAATCCCACCCATTTAAGGCATAAAGTTATTTTGGGGATCAATTTAAATTTGATACATCCTTAACCTGAATGTTGATTTATAAGGAATAGAATAAGGAATGTTTTAGTCTTAGTTTGAAGTCAATTAAACCATTTTTGACGAAGTTATGACCGTAAAATGATTTTGACCTTTCAAGGCCACGTAAGGTCAAAGGTCATGGTGTCAAATGAAGCGCAATAAGGACTTGATATATGTCTTCCATAGTAAACACGCATATTCCTAACCTTTTTTGATTATAATGGAAAATTTGTAATTTTGACCGATGACCATGACCCCCAAAACTTCGGACCCTACGATCTTCACAAATATGCATTTTTCACTATAGGAATGGATTATAGGTGACAAATAGAATAAGGTTCACTATCAGCTTAGTTTGAAGTAAATCAGATCATTTTGACGAAGTTATGAGCGAAAAACGATTTTGATCTTTTCGTGACCTTGACCTTTGATCCAATTGGACCCAAAAGTTAATGGGTCGTCCAAGGTTCATTGCCACCTGTGGATTAAATTTGATAGTGTTTGCTAAAGCCGTTTTTCCGTAAAGTTGCTAACAGACAGACAGACAAACAACAGACAAACAAACCGGACGATTACAATATCCCGCTCCTCCCTCCGGGGGGGGGGGGGGATAATAAACTGAAAATTTAATAAAGTTAATAAAGCAACATCACTATTTAATAAGATTTCAGCGAATAATTTGGAACTACAGACCTGTTAGTTTAACTCTAGTTGCAGGGATGATGTCAGAGATGTTGGATGGATTAGATGGGGAACAATTTAGATACATTTAAAATAATTGAACCCAGTCAACATTTAATTTAATTATAATTTTATTTAAGAGAGACAAGTCTGAAGACAACGATGGTTCAGAGCGGTATTTGACGATGTAGATTGTTTCAGAAGTCAAGGATGAGACAATGTGATAATGTTTGACCAAGTTATAAAAATGATCAACATGATTGGTACGAGTGACAGGTTATTAGCTGCAAAATGTCTAAAACCCGGTTTCGTTCAACAACTTAAAAAATTTGACCTTTGCATAACCTTTAAAGGTCACAAACAATGTGTGGACATTAAAATAAGGAAACAGGATACGTGCTATAGCTTATTGGAGTTAGTTCGTCGAAGAAGGTCGAAAACCCGGTTCGATCCACAACTTTGAAAATTTGACCTTTGTGACCTTTAAAGGTCAAACAAGGTCAAGGATTATGACCTTTGGTGCAAAACTTCCTCTGGAACATTCCAGGAACAATATAACGTCATATAGGCTATATGGCATTTCGCACTCATCGGATTATCCATACTTTGATGAAATCAGCGTAAAAACAAACTTGAAGGGGCGCCACGGGCAAGGTGTTCGAGATAGAGCAAAATGGTTTCAAGAATTTAGGTGGGGAGGACCTCAAGATTATGCATAAAAAATATTGTCATCCTAGCTCTCAAAGTTTGGGCGGTCGTTGATTTTTATGTATTCGAAATTTTCTAAGTTCGTGACTTGTGACCTTGTGACCGTGACCTGGGACGAAAATGAAAATGAGCTCCGTGGGGCTATGCAGGTGCCATTGGGCTAACCAAATACCGAAACCCTGCCAGATTCGACAAACCCCTCGGAGAAAGATTTTTATGTCAAAATCGCAATTTTCTAAGTTTGTGACCTTGTGACGAAAATGAAAAATGAGCTCCGTGGGGCTATGCAGGTGCCATTGGGTAACCAAATACCGAAACCCTGCCAGATTCGACAACCCCCTTGGAAAAGATGCAATTGAATCGGCTACCCCTAAAAACACAATTCGCAATTTTCTAATTCGTGACCTTGTGGCTTGACCTTGGGACAAAAATGAAAAATCGAGCTCTGTGGGGCTATGCAGGTGCCATTGGCTAACCAAATACCGAAACCCCTGCCAGATTCGACAAACCCCTCGGAGAAGAAAATTTTTTATGTCAAATTCGCAATTTTCTAAGTTCGTGACTTGTGACCTTGACTGGACGAAAATGAAAATCGAGCTCCGTGGGGCATGCAGGTGCCATTGGGCTAACCAAATACCGAAACCCCTGTCAGATTCGACAAACCCCTAGGAGAAGATGCAAATTGAAATCGGCTACCCCTAAAAACATGTTTTTTGCGCGTGGCTCCGCCATAATGGGTGCACACATGCCCATTTTCAGGAAAACACAACTAGATCATGATATAAACCTCCCACCAAAATTTTGTCAGGATCGGATCAAAACCCACTGAGCTCTGCTTGGGAACAGACAGACAGACAGACAGACAGACAGACAGACACAGACATACAGACAGACAGACACACAACAATAACGAATATAGTGGTCACTTATTTTTTTCGTGAAAATATTTTTTCGTGAACCAAAAAGTCGTTTTTCCCATTTAAATGGAAGAAATGAAGCATTTTATGATTGGTTAGATGAGTGAAGTTCAGCAAGTGTTGCAATTTAGCATTTCAGAAAGCAATTGATAAGGTACCATATATAGGGTGTCCCAAAAAATATACAACTTTTAAAATGCTTCGTTTGATCCTAACAAAGCAGTAATTTTGTCACAATGCTTCATTTCTTGTTGCAGAGACCCTGAAGTTTATTTTGATACCAAGCAAGCGCCAGAAAAATGCCAAGACTGACCGTACAACAACGGACGAAAATTGTTGAACTTTGGCACCAGACGAAAAGTGTCATACAGGTGAACGTCTTTACTCGAGACATTTCGGTATCCACTTGCGCCATGCACCAAACTTTCGGACAATAAGTGCACCATCGCAAAGTTTACCAATGTGGGAACCATCTGTGACCTTCACAAGGGTCACAGTGGTCGGAAGAGGACAGGTCGTAGTGAAGAAAATGTGGAAATGGTGAGACAGGCGGTCGTTCAGAGTCCAAAAAATCGATTCGACGACTTTCTGCAGAGACAAACATTCATAAGAGCACCGTTCAGAGGATCCTTCGCCAAGACATTCATGCCTTTCCATACAAAATTCAAACGGAAACGGTGCTTACGATCAACAGAAACGCAAACGACTGACTTTGCAAATTGTTCTCAGGAAAGATGGAGGACGATGCAGACTTCCTCAATAAAAAACATACCCATCAGAGATGGGGAATCCCCCGCCATTGAATGAAAAGGTCATACATATTCCAGATAATGAGGGAGGTGAATTGGAAACAAGACACCATTTGGTCATCATCTCGAAAAAGTTCCCCAGGGGTGAGGAACGTAGTAACCAAAAATAATTGAAATCAGATAAGCGGTTTTCCATTTATTACAAAAAACATTTTTTTCAAGATGGCCACCCAGTCGGCCATCTTGGATCCGGCCACGTCCAATCAATAGGGTTCTTCCTTTTCAGGTGGTACATGTGTGACCCAAATTTCAAATCGATATGGCGAACAGTTATGAGTTATCGCACTCACAGCTATAAATGTTGACGCCCAGCCAGCCAGCCGGACGGACGGACAGCCGGACGGACGACCCGGGTGACAACAATATCCCCTTCCGCCACGCGGCGGGGAATAAAACTTCACATGACGGACGAATGCCATGCTCACTTGTCCAGGGAGGTAAACAAGCAAAACTTTCGGTATTGGGGAACTGAAAATCCTGGTAATGCATCAACTGAACTGGTGCCTCGATCTGTTCTCAAAGTCACCATGGGGTGGTGGTTGGTTGGTATGGGATAATTGGTCCATACTTCTTTGAAGATGACCAGGGACGCACTTGCACGGTAAACCAGAGGAACTATCGCGAAATGATTCAGGAATTCTATCTGCCTGAGCTACGTACTCAGGCCGTAGGAGAAACAACCTGATCCAGATGAGAACCCAGTGGTTCCAGCAGGATGGGGCACCACCCCATACAGCCAGGGAAACAAGGCGTTTTCTCAACCAACATTTTGAGGGCCGCTTTATCTCCCTCTACGAAGACGTTGAGTGGCCACCGTATTCCCCTGACCTTATTCCTCCAGACTTCTTCTTGTGGGGGTATCTCAAGGACAGGATCTATGGAAACTAGGCCTCAGACTCTTGATCAGCTGAAGGAAAACATCCACCGAGAAATCCAGAACATTCCTCAGAAAACGTTTCCCAAAGTGATGGAGAACATGACAACGCGTTTGCAGGCAGTGATCGGACAACGTGGAGCCTACGTCGAACATGTGGTCGAAAAGAAACGACGATTCTATACCAAAATTTAAATTTTGGTGGCAATTTTGACATGGTACAATAAACTTCAAGCTTTCAGCTTTCTATCCAGCCATATATCTTTTTTTAAATAATATGTTATGACCATCCTCTTGCAGATGAAAAGTTGTATATTTTTTTGGGACACCCTGTAAAGGCTGTTAGCTCATGTTTGGGGTTGCCGAGTAGTTTGTGCAATAGCTAAAATGATTGGAACCTGAATTAGTGATGGGAAGTAAAAAGTGGCTGTGAGTGGGAGGATGTCTTGCTGGGAAGTTTTAAGTCGTGGGGGTACCTCAGGGATTAGTCTGTCCGTCCATCCATCCATCCCACCTGTGATTTTTCAGACTGCATTCCCACACCTTTCAGCATATTCATCCGAAACATGGTACGTGGGCTTTATTATGATAAGTTACAGAAGAAGTTCAAGTTTCAGGGTGTTTCGTCGATTTTTCAGAGGAATGCAATTTTTTTGGACTTAGAAAATATCACATCGATAAGTGACATGTATTGCAAAGCAATTCTCCTTCTTGTTATTCATAATTTACATCAACAATTTGGATAGTGCGGTGAAGAGTCAGCTTTCTAAATTTGCAGATGATACCAAGCTTGAAGGCATTACATACATAACAGAGCAGGGGTTGGGGAAGAGGGGGTGTGATCAGATTCAGGATAGTCTTGATACACTACATAGCCAAAAGTATGTGGACACCTGCTCGTGCAACATCTCATTCCAAAATCATGGGCATTAATATGAAGTTGGTCCCCCCCCCCCTTTGCTGCTATAACAGCCTCCACTCTTCTGTGAAGGCTTTCCACAAGATGTTGAACAATTGCTGCAGGGATTTGCTTCCATTCAGCCACAAGAGCATTAGTGAGGTCTGGCACTGATATTGGGAGATTAGGTCTGGCTCGCAGTCGGCGTTCCAATTCATCAAAAAGGTGTTTGATGGGGTTGAGGTCAGGGCTCTGTGCAGGCTAGTCAAGTTCTTCCACACCAATCTCAACAAACCATTTCTGGATGGACCTCGCTTTATGCACGGGGGCATTGCCATGCTGAAACAGGAAAGGACCTTCCCAAAACTGTTTCCACAAAGTTGAGAGCAGAGAATCATCTAGAACGTCATTGTATGCTGCAGTGTTAAGATTTCCCTTCACTGGAACTAAGGGGCCTAGCCCAAACCATGAAAAACAGCCCCAAACCATTATTCCTCCTCCACCAAACATTACAGTTGGTACTATGCATTCGGGCAGGTCGTGTTCTCCTGGCATCCGCCAAACCCAGATTAGTCCGACGGACTGCCAGATGGTAAAGCGTGATTCATCACTCCATCAATCACATCACATCACTGAAACGCATTTCCACTGCTCCAGAGTCCAATGGTGGTGAGCTTGACACCACTCCAGCCGACGCTTGGCATTGCGCATGGTGATCTTAGGCTTGTGTGTGGCTGCTCGACCATGGAAACCCATTTCATGAAGCTCTTGCTGAACAGTGCTTGTGCTGATGTTGCTTCCAGAGTCAGTTTGGAACTTGGTAGTGAGTGTTGCAACCAACAAGATGATTTTTCCGCGCTATGCACTTCAGCACTCGGCTGTCCCGTTCTGTGAAGTGGTAGGCCAAACAAACTCACAGATGAGCTGTTATTGCTCCTAGACATTTCCACTTCACAATAACAGCACTGATAGTTGAATTGGGCATCTCTCGCAGGGCAGAAATTTCACGAACTGATTTGTTGGAAAGGTAGCATCCTATGACGGTGCCACGTTGAAAGTCACTGAGCTCTTCAGTACAGCTAATTCTACTGCCAATGTTTGTCTCTGGAGATTGCATGGCTGTGTGCTTGATTTTATACACCTGTCAGCAATGGGTGTGGCTGAAATAGCCGAATCCACTAATTAGAAGGGGCGTCCGCATATTTTTGGCCATGTGGTGCATTTCAATCGAATGGGTAAAATTTGGTAGGTACAATTTACATTTATAAAAAAAAAAGTAAGGTGCTGGGGATGGATAAGAATAATGAAAATAGAGATTACATGATGCAATAAGCAATCTTAGAGCGTGTCACACAGAAAGAAAGATCTAGGGTTGGTAATAGATAACGGGAGGGAAGCAGACAGGACTGCAAGATAACTATAAGTAAAGCCAACAGGGATTTTAGGTTGTACTAGGAGGGGGAAAGATTATAAATCCAAAGAGGTAGTGTTAATGCTGTTTAGGAATTTAATGAGACCTCATCTGAAATATGGTTTGCAGTTTTGGTCACCACATCTGAGGAATGACATTGCTGCCATAAAGAAGTTTCAGCACAAAACAACTAGATTGATCCTGGGCCGAGGTAGATAAAGTTGAGGAGTGGTTGAGGGAGACAGGTGGAAGTCTCACACATTCCATTCAACCAATCATCTCTCTGTAACACAACTCAAATCCCACACAGGAAAGGCAACAGTGAGGAAGACAACTTTTGGCAGTGGGGAGGGTGAGTATTAGGTGAGGCCACACTGTTTGACGTTGCTTGAGGAAACATTATCATAAAGATACCGTAGAGGTGTGCATACAAATTTTTGGACAATTCACCGCATTCATATTGTCCATAATAATCAGCTAACGTTACCCTTCACCATCACATACCGAGTTCTGAGTTCATGTTCTCATCTTGTTGCTGAAGGCTGCATACATCCAATATTCTCAAGCCTGCATCTCCAAAAGCTTCCTCTTGGCTTTCTTGAGAGGCAGGTACAATGTCAAAGGAGATCAGTTTCTGAGCACATTTTGAAAGCTCTTGACTGACTGCGATCAGCATGGAATGGAGCACAGCCACCAACAAGGGGCTTCCTGCTTGCGCGTATTGTGGCTCCAACCGAGCCTCCACAAAGCGACGAAACTCGGCATACATTGCAAAAGGTAGCTTCTGCTTGGCCAGCGAGAAGAGTTCCGCTCTCATTGTAAGTGATCCAGAGCAGGCACCGAGTGCTCCTGGACTCTTGATGCCCAACTCACTCACGATGGCCTGAGCTGTCTCCAACGTTAGACCGTGATCTTGCAGCCAGGCTGGGAATGGTTTTGTATCATCCATGACCTGCTGCACAGAAAGAAAAGAAAAAAAAACAAAAGGAGAAAATAGCGAGGTCTCGCTAACTACAATAGATTTGTTCACACCAAGTAATATGATTACCTCTGCCACTGAAGGTGGATGAAGGTTATGCATTCACCCCCGTTTGTCTGTGAGCACAATACTGTATCTTAAGAAGTTATGGACGGATTCGGACGAAATTTGGTGGACAGGTTGGGTATGTGACAAGGACTAGTTTGTTAGATTTTGGTGAAGATCTGGATCCAAATCCGGATACTATAATTATTTTTATTTTAAAAGCAGCATGTTCAAGATATCTGGTCTAATGCTGGCAGATGGGAGGTCACCCAGTTTAACGTCCATCCGAGAGACGGCGCAGTTTTCAATGCAACGTCCTGCCTTGTGAAGTACCAACCTAGAAGTTTATAGTCAGATCGGGAATCAAACCAAGGCTACACATCTCAAAGTTAATTGTGCTACTTCTGTACCATCATGCTGGAAAAATTAAATAACCCTAGTTGATGGACGTGTCAAACACTATATTTTACAAGCCAGTAAAACCAACAGAAAACATGGAAACATGTAATCTCGGTTGATATTAGTTGAGTAACTGGATCGCTGAAAGATGGTGACCGTCCACATATGAGGTCCGTCTAAAAAAGTAACGGGACTGACATCACAGAAATTTTATTCCAAAAAATATATTGAAATCACAGCTTGTCCCCTTCAAAATAGTTTCCTCCAGTCTCACACCTTGTCCATCTCTTCTTCCACGCTTCGATGCACCCCCGGAAGGCTTCTTCTGGAATCCTCCAGAGCTCCGTCATCACAGCCCTTTTGGTGGCCTCCACATCAGGAAATCGGGTCCTCTTGATCACCCCCTTGAGCTTGGGGAATAGGAAAAAATGGCAAGGGGCCAAGTCTGGCGAATACGGGGGTTGCTCCAGAGTTGGCA
>CM068965.1:79069364-79090697 GCA_035128595.1 Eptatretus atami | reverse complement strand
GGGTGGGGGAAGGGAAGACAGCGTGAGGTGAGAGTTAGGGAAGGCAGACGTGCGGTGGAGCATTAATTACGATTCATACCGTCTCATCAGAATGATTCTGCATGGAAAAACAGTGAAAATGGAAACAAAATAATGTCTGAAATCCATTTTGCACCGGTCATGCTATAAATACCACCCAGAGACAAACATCACCAGGACACATCCGGAGATAAACACTATCCGGAGACAAACTCCGATCCGGACACAAACACCGTGCTGACACATCTGGGGATGAATATCGCCCGGACACGTCTGGAGACAAATACCACCCAGACACATCCGGAGACAAACAGGGACACAACTGAGGAAACAACGCTGACACGTGAGAGACAAACAAACCCCCCCGGACAGTCCGGAAGACACAACACCGCCGGACAGGTCCGGAGACAAACCATGCCCGACAAGTCCGGAGACAAACAAAACACCGCCCGGACAGGTTCGGAGACAAAACAAACACCGCCCGAAGATCCGAACCAAACAAAACACGCAGACAGATCCGAGACAAACACACATGGATATAAACAATGCCTGGACATGTCAAGAACAAAACACGTCTGACACGTCCGGCTGCCACTGTCTAAGGAGGGAGGAGCGAGGACAGAACAGAGAGAAAAAGAGAGATAGAGATAGAGATAGAGATAGAGATAGAGATAGAGATAGAGATATGGAGAAGATAAGATAGAGATAGAGATAGAAGATAGAGATAGAGATAGATAAGGATAGAATATAGAAGAATAGAATAGAGATAGAGAATAGAGATAGAGAGATTTGCAGAGAGAAAATGTTATTCTTTATGAACAACACACAACACACAACAGATATTAGTGCTTGACCGATAGCGCAATTTTCAGGCATCGGAGATTGGATCAGTGTGATTACCGACGACAGTACGTACTGTATACAACCAAAAAGCTTGAGTATCTTCACCCTTGTTTTGGGGAATTTCAATAAACAAATTAAAAAAAAAATGTGCATCATAACGTTTCAAGGAAATATCAAACAGTAGTGTTTATAAACAGTTGCGTGTGATGGAAAAAAAAATTTGGAACGGTAATTAGAAAACACGTTAACATGGCAAACGGCTCGGAAATCAGGTGTTAAAATGTATTTGCTTTGAAACTCACAAAACAAACACATAACCTTTCGAAAGCACACCCGGTTCATATAAAAAAAGAAAATCACCAATTGTTTCGAAACAGTAACGAGGACAAAGGAAAACGTGCTCACTTTTATGCTGCTGAGGTTAAAAATGAAAACCCCACCACCCATCGCATCATCAGATATGGGATAAACTTTGCCACCATGGTGCCCGTAACCACCAAGCATGCAGGCATGCACACACCCGCGAAGAGCCCCTTAACAGATCCAAACTACCCATATGTACCTCTACCTTGTAGCAACTGCTGAATGTACATCCTCATCGGACACGAACTGTACTGCTATCGACTGAAGGGTGCTCGGCAGTGGCTTAAGCACTAAGCAAGCACTCCAATTAAAAGGTTGATAAGGACGGCGCTTGGCAAGCGATAGCAAATGATTGGTAATGGCACATACCCACAAACAAGCTCAAATGAGCTAAGATCCTCGTCCTCTTAATGATGAGAATAAAAACGAATATGACGTCAATTGTGATACATCAGGTTTGCGATAAATTCTGTGGAATCGCGGCTTGATTCCCACAAACAAAATCAAACAGCTTGCCTTGTTTCGGAGATAATGGTATAGGCGATTTTCATTAGCGGCGATATGATGAACTTTTTTCTAGGAAATTTCCAAAATCGGAGATGGTTACTGCCTGCGCGTGGCTTTCTGCATATACATGCAAGTTTCACGAAGTTCCGATGAAAACTGTGGTTGAAACAAAAAATGTCAAAAAATAGAATGAGTCATAAAAATGATATGACATCATAGTGAGTATCATATGTGTAATCATCTCTGATAATGCCCGTTCGATTCCCGCAAACAGAATTCAAAAAGCTTGCCTAGTTTCGGAGATAATTTTTCGGCAATTTCCATTAGCGAGATATATTGACTCATAACTTTTATTTCTAGGAGGAATTTTCAAAATCGGAGATGTTACTGTCTGCGCAGGTATTTTTACATAATATGCCAAGTTTCAGGAAGTTCGATGAAAACTGTAGCTGTGAAACAAAAAACACAAGAAGATGAAGAACAACAACTGAGTAAGACTTAGAGATCTTCCACGAGATCTAAAAAAACTACACATTGCCAAATTCTTCACATTTGCAGATTCACTCCAGATTGGAGTCTTAGTCTCGTGATCTGATCCTCCAAACTCAAATTATATTTTGATTATATACTTGAATTGGTCCGTGAGAGTAGATCATGGAAAATCACATCATATTATGCATGAAATCGCTACAAGTTCCTAATTTGAAAACTATAGCACTTACAAAAGCGATGTATACAGCGATTTGTAGGTATGAAGATCGGGCATTCGATGGTATCAGTGAGGAAAGTGAAAAAACATTTTGAGCGCTTTTTCGTTAATAAACCGTTGCAGCCTGTTGCAACTCAAGACATTGTTGAGCAGGCCGAACAAAGTGGCGAATTAAGTCCCCAGCAAGGTAACCGAGGATGCACCTTAAAACCCCATCGAGAGCGAGGTGTCCGAGGATGCACATAATCAAGGATATAATTAAATAAGGCCGTTAAATATCTTCAAAAGGGGTGTTTTAATTAACCCAAACACCCAATTTTCACTCATGCATTCCTTTGGAGTTCCCTTAGTATGCAAGCAAAGTTTCAGACTGCTACATTGAAATAAACATGTATGCACAATAAATACAGCATAAAATAAACAAAAACACGAGTTTTTCCTTTTAAATTTATTCCAAAACAGCAAAGTGGATGAGGGTAAACATATTATGTACTCATTCGTACTGTACTCTGCCAAAAATAGGAAACACAAGACTTAGCTCAGAGATGATGATGATGCTGCTATGGGGGGGAGGGTGGAGGTTAGAAAGATATGGATGTAGAACTTGCGATGGCTGTTGGATCATCGGGAGCATGACGAAGTCGCCTGCTGCACTGCCACATAGAAGAAGGGAAAAACGAGATCCTTCGCCACCTTGATCCAGAGCAGATCTTTCCTGCTTGGACAGGAAGGTACGAGATGGCATCCTCTTCCAAAATAATCCCATCTCTTCGACGTTAAAAACCTGCTCTGACATTTTTTTTTTGTATACCTCGTCGAGGCTCGTATGAGAGCTAACACACAACGCACATCAAGGGGGGCATGAGACAGGAGGGGAGGGAGTGGGAAGGAAAAATAGTGGGGAACAGAGACATTTGGAGATCTGTGGAAGGAGAGGGATGGGAGGGGGAACATGGGAATAGAAGATGGACATTACAGGGACTTTCAGGAAGGAAAGCAGGGAATTTGAAGGAGGTGGGCTTGGGTGGATTATCGGGGGTAGAAAAGATCGAGGATTTGGATGGGGGATGATAAGAGGTGGTGGTGAACAGCTGTTTTGAAGGCCTGGAGGGAAGAATGGGAATGAATAGAGTGAGGGAGTTTATTCAAAGGGGGGAAAAAGAGGAATGAAAGAGTGAAGGTGAGCAGTGATTCGTGATTTTGGTAGTTTTACCAGAAGGGGGTTGTTGGCGGACCTTGAGCGCCCTGCAGAAATGTGTGGGGACAAATCGCAGAGAGAGCGGGGGGGGGGGGGGGGGCGAGCTGGAGAGGAGACGGTAGAAGACAGAAAGACCACTACCAACCTACGGTGATTGAGTGAGAGGCCCAAAGACTCAGCCTCATTGCGGGAGATGCCAATGATCCGAAATGCCTTGGTTTCTACAGCTGAAGCCGAGAAAGGTGGGAGGCAGGAGCACCAGCCAGAGGGGAGAGCAGTACTCCATCAGGCTGCGCGACAAAAGCTTTGTAAGTGGTCAGGAGCTCAGGTGGGCCGAGGAAGGACTTGCACACGGAGGATTCCCAGTCGGCGACTGGCTTTGGAGGCGAGGTTTGAAATGTGGCTTTCCCAGGAAAGGTTATGGCAGATAGTGAGACCCAGAAGCTTGAAAGAAAGGACTTCTTGCAGAGGATTGTTGAGAAAGTGGATGGGGGGGTTCTAAATGGTCCTTTCGAAGAGACATAGTGAGAGTGTGAGATTTGTCCGGATTGAAAGACATGTTCCACGTGTTGGACCAGTTTGTGATTTTATCCAGATCAGCAGTGAGCGAAGAAGCTGCTGCTTGCCGGTCTGAGGGATGACCGATGGTACGGCAGAGGGTGGAATCATCAGCAAAGAGATATAGAGGATTTTCCAGAGAGTCGGAGAGATCAATTGATGAAAACCAGAAAAAGAACAGGGCCCAGAACGCTACCTTGAGGAACTCCAGCCTGGACAGGAAGGGGGGATGAAAGAACTCCATTTATTGCCACACGTTGACTGCGACAGGAGAGGAAGTCTGCGAGCCATGAGTGGAGATGGCCTTGGATACCATAGGAAGAGAGTTTGTGTGAGCAGGGCAGGGTGCCAGACTGTGTCAAAAGCACGTGATATATCCAGGGATACGGCTCGGATTTCCTGTCTGGCATTGAGGGCTTCCATCCATTGTTGGAGAGCAGAAGCAGCATATCCAGGGTAGAGTGACCTGGTCTGAACCAAATTGATGATCAGAAATCAAGCCTTGGAGAAGAGGAAAGATTTGATGTCTGAAGCGATGATGGATTCCATAACCTTGCTGATGATTGGGAGAAGGCTGATTGGTCTGTAGTTGCAGGGATCTGTTTTGCACCTTTTTGTGCAGGGCAGTGATGTTTGCTGATTTCTAAGCAGATGGCAGATGGCCTTGAGCAAATGAAGGGTGAATAGAAAGAGAGAGGGTGAGCAAGAGCAGAAGAGCAGGCTTTGAGGACACGTGGCTGATGCCGTCTGGACCGGTTGCAGAATCTGAGTCGAGGTTTGACAGCAAACTCTCCACCTTGTCAGGAAAAAGGAACAGAGTCCAGGGACATTGGGTGCGACTGGGTAAGGTGGTAGAGAAAGTGATGGGTTTTGGACACAAGATTTAGCTGCAAACACCGAGTTAGGCATTCAGCTTTTCACGTGCGGTATCAGCAGTGCTGCCATTTGAGGTAAGGGAGGGGATGGAGGGGGAACATACACCAGAAACAGATTTGATTAGACGCCACCAGGATTTTGAGGAGGGAGAGAGGTTTGAGAGTTCAGACTTGAGATGAGAAAGATGTTGTTTTCTGGCTCTCCTGAGGGTAGATACACACTTGTTCCGAGCTTTATGGAAGGAACTGAGATTGCCCTCAGTTGGGTTTGCTTTCCATGAGGCAAAGGCAAGTTGTTTCAGGACAACTGCCTCACCACAAGCTTCAGTGAACCAAGGGCGGGAGGAAGGGTAGGACAACTGAAGATGAGAGGAGATAAATCTGTGCATGAGGGAGAGCAAGTTTCTTTGAAAGAATTCCCAGGATGAGTTGATGTTGGAGAAAGTAGCAATAGTAGACCAGTCTTTAAGTTTGATGGCTGCTTGGAGACCCTGCCAGTCGGCTTGAGTGAAATGCCAGACTTGACGGCGGTGAGGTGGTTCTCTGATAATAGCCAGAGAGATGTCCACTTTGACAAGGACGTGGTCAGAAGAACCGATTGGAGCGGAGGAAGAGCAGCAGTTATTGTCAGGGAAATTTGTCAAAATCAGATCCAGAAGAGATGGAGTACCATTGGTTGAGATCCGGGTCGGGAAGTTGACCGATTGAGTCAGTCCCAATGAGTCGCAGAAAGCTTTTGCTGAGGTGCCATGACAGGTGAGAGAGGTACCCACACCTAGCCAACTGGCATGATGACAATTGAAGTCGCCACATATGAGGAAGAGAGAGTTTGGATGAGAAGATAGAAGTTGTCCATGTTTTCAGATAGTGAGTGTAGATGGAGTCATCACTGTTAGGTGGATGGACAGTACACATATAAACACAAGGTGGAGTTTGAGGGAAGCCGTAGCCAGAGGTATTCCTGGGGTGTGGGGGAGTGAGGGCAGTGCATGGAGAGTGAGGAATAGAGTCTTTCATGAGAGAGCAACTCTTCCACCAGGGCGAGGCTCAGGTCTGTCAAACCGGAGGAGGGAGTAACCAGGGAGAGATACTTGGGAGTCAGACACGTCTTGGGGGAGGAAAGTTTCTGTTAGGCAGATTATGTCTGGTTTGTCAGTGGCCAACCTGTATGGAAAGATCTGAAAGGTTTGAGCGAAGGCCCCAGATATTTGAGGTCCATACTTTTAAATATTTGACATTTGACATAAATCCCTTCGCCTCGATTAGTTCCTTGAGCCAAGGTTGAACTGGAGCCTTCGGCCCAGGGTGCTTTGTGGAAACGTTGGTAAATCCACAATGGGTTCTCCAGTACACCGGTCCACTCAAAGGCATTTTTTTTCTGTTTGGTCCTCGTTCCAAACATTAAGCACTTTTTCCATCCTCTCAATATGATCATGGCACTGAATTGAGCTGTTTGCGCTTTGCTGGCAGAAACCCTTGTACGGATATTTGACTCAAGTTTACACAGTTGATTCATTGATCCGGTAATGGTGGCCCACGGTTGCGTCACTTTCACCTCTTGCCGACGTATCTAACAATTTGATTTCTTCGCACAATGTCATAACCTTTCTCTGCCTTTTGGAACAACTAATTTTGTCGATCGTTTTACGTTTGGGCACCATTTTTAACTGTTGTGTGTAAACTAGATCTTGTCGATCCAGTATTACAGGATATCCTTATGTCATTTCCTATTCGATGATGATTCATTATTAAATTTAGTTTCATTCCCGTATGCTGGTCTGATAATGACAATTAACGGTCACCGAGAAACAACAAAAGGCTTGTAATGGGAGGAAATCGTACACGTGGATGCAAATAATGACTGATCTCAGCTCAAAAACCGTGAATGGCCAAAATTAAATACTGCGATAATGAAATCGCAACACAACAGGTTGCCTGCGATTGGTAGAAACCCGCAATATTGGAGGGTTTACTGTATAACTCAATTGAAATAAAATGATTTTAAAGAGCAGGTTGCAGGCACAACCATGTTCTGAAAATTTATCAATATGATTATATGTGCATTAAATAGTTCGATGCAAACTATTGTGGTTGCCTAACTATTGGGAAGATTAATGAAATTTAACTCCGTTGTTATTTCTCCGAGGCGTTGAAAAAAACAGCCGTGTGCCCATATATGGATGGTGACGTCCGTTCTCCAAAACAAAGCGCGCTCACTCGCTCATTGAAGAAGTGTCCAGTTCAGCGGGCCGTTCTTTCACTTATTTTGAGCTTGCAACTGTCTATATTATCCTTTTTTATTTGAATTATTGTAGAACAAAATTATTGGATATTTGTAAATCATGCCTCGTAAGTGTGTCATCATGTTTTGCGAAAATGGCTGGAAAACGGGTAATCGCTCCACCGATTCCCGAAGGAATCAAACATTCGCAGCAGTGGATAAGATTTGTACAAACAAAACGGGCGAATTTTCCCCAAAGAAAACGGGTAAAGAGGACCCTTTGGAAGACTTGGCATTTGTGGTGACCATTTCACAGCCGAGGATTACGAAGGCAACGCAATGAGTGAGCTCGGTTTCAAACAAGCGTGACGCTGTGCCCACATTCAGCCTTCTCCTCCTCAGCTGGCTCCTGCTTAATCTTCTCACACTGTGTCACCTCTCAAGGATTGGGGCATTGTGTTATCTAAAAATGCGCATAAGAAATCGAGAAATTATTAGCATCACTATCGGAAGTCCGTACGTTGTAACTCGTAATGGGGAACGAGGCTGAGAATCTCTTCCCAAAGGCCACGCCTACGCAGCAACGTGTCCTTGGGAAGAACTTCGGAAGCACTTGTCCGATTAATATCAAACCTTGAAAAGGCACATACTCAGGTCGCCAGCAATATACCTGGTAAGTTTCAATTAGATCGGACGAGTGGCTGTCTACGAAAACAGCAGACACGCACGCACGCACGCACACAACAGCTGAAATATATATAGAATATAGCCAACAGTTTGAGTATGGAAGGTTTTTTTGCTAACGTGTCTACTTTCGCTGGGGTCAAGCTCACTGTCAGAAAGACTTCACGCCAAGGCTACGGTGTATAATATATTTGGGTCCATTATTGATTCATTCTATTTCTGACTCTTGAGTGACTGAGGGTTGGTGGTGGTCGTATGGCAGCTTAGCTGCCAGGTAGCTATCATTTCTTGAAGCGCGACTGTGTCTCGCTGATGCAGTGCCCTCTACCAGTACACACACTGGAAACTGGTACTCATTTCGCCGACCTCGGAAGGATGACAGGCTGATGCAACCCCTGGTGTATTATTCAGCGGCCGACGCGGCTTGACTCAGGACCCGAGGATCCCAAGCCACCACCCTAACCACTGAGCCAACACCAGGCTACATAGAGGTTAAAAAATTATCATATCAAGTCACAGACGAATCAAACTTTACATTATTTTATGCATTGAACAGAAAATGAAATCTACAAACCAATCTGTCTGGTGGAGTCTGTCATGTTGAACTGCCGGGCAGTCAGTCCTGCCGTTTGAAGGCCACACTGTACAGTCAGTCTGTACACTAAATAGGCCGTTTTCTGGCACTTGCAAGTGGCTCAAATTTATATGGCTCAGGGCCAGAAACTCCATAGTATAAATTCCCATCATCCTCCGACTCGTCCTCGGCAATATCGGAATGAAAACACTCAATTTCATCGCCGCTGAAATCACTCTCTGATTCGCATCTCGCCCATTGTTTACACGCTGTTTCCGAATGTTCACGAAGTTTTCGGAGAACGTGACGTCATAGCATCTTCGGTAACTTCCGGTCTGTTTTTCGATCACTGACAAAATGTTTGACTTAAAAGTTAATTTTAGCATATTTTGAGTTTCAAATGTAAGAAAATAAATACCCCATGTTTATATATGTGCTTACAACCTTCGAATCACGTGGTCCACAGCGACCCAAAACCTGCTCTTTAAAGGTCGTATTGAAAAAAATCCGGAAGTTCAGTGCCGTTGAAGCAGTCTTATACACCACCTTATTTTACCTGTACAAGTACTGCAAAACTGGATGTTTTTGGAAGCAGTATCAAGGCGATTTGTGTTCTGCAGTGTTGTTAAAGTGTACAATCTCTCTAACATGTCCTCAAGCAGCGACCAAAGCAAGGAGAGAGAAAGTTGTTACTGTTGAGATTCCGGCTCAAACTGTTGCACGCAGCTTGGCCACGGCCCTCATAAGCTCTGGAACCACCTTCACTGGTGGCAGGTCCTTCTCATTGGCCACCCCCCTGGTGTGGGCAGTGACATCTTCCGGGCCACACCACCCCGTGAGGGTGTGGCCTCGATAAAAAGTATTTTTCCCCTCTGCAGGGCTATACAGCCGACAGCCACCATGACTTGCGGTGTGCTAGTTAAACAGGCCATATGGATATTCTTTGGAAAGCATGCAACGCTATCCTGTGTGTCTTTGATGTTTGTGCCCACAAGTCCTCCACCTGGCCTCACCTGAAGACAGGAGGTTTTACTCAATACAATCTTGCTCTATCTGCTTCAAAGTTTACATTCACTGCCTCCTCAGTGCACATACTGCAAGATGACTTCCTTCTGACAAATATCCTTTTACAAAGGGGGAATCTAACCTACACGATCACATGGTCCATCCTAAAGTATTAAGGTGATCTATGCTTTTTTCATTTTTTTTTATCTTAAAAGTTATAAACTTACAATATAGCTTTAAAATTATATTGTTGTAATTTATCAGCTTAATTTTGTATATGTAAATACTGAAATCACTGTAAATCAATCGTCAGAATTATCACGGAAGAATCTTACCGACACGAGCTGAGAAAACCCCCTCTTCTTCCTCTTCGCTCGCGTGTTCTTCTCAGATCTATCTTTTTTTTAGATCCTCGTGGAGGATCTCTAAGTCACTCACGTTGTTTCTTCATCTTCTTCTTGTGGACTTTTTTGTTTCACAGCCTAGTTTTCACCGAAACTTCCTGAAACTTGGCATATATATGTAAAAATACCCTGCACAGAGAGTAACAATTCCGATTTTGAAAATTCCTCTCCAGAAAAAAAAGTTATGACATCAAAATATCTCGCTAATGGAAATCGCCTAAAAATTATCTCCGAACTAGGCAAGCTTTTTGAATTCTGTTTGGGGAATCGAACAGGGCATTAGCAGAGATGAATTACCGCACATATGATACATCACTATGACGTCATATCAATTTTTATGATGCCATTCCTGTTTTTTGACATTTTTTGTTTCACAACCCAGAGTTTTCATCGGATCTTCGTGAAACTTGCCATGTATATGCAGAAAGCCCACGCGCAGGCAGTACCCATCTCCGATTTTGGAAATTCTTCCTAGAAAAAAGTTGACGTCATAATATCGCCGCTAATGGAAATCGCCTATACCATTATCTCCGAAACTAGCAAGCCGTTTGAATTTTGTTTGCGGGAATCAAGCCGGGCATTAGCACAGATAATTTATCGCAAACCTGATACATCACAATGACGTCATATTTAGAGGATGAGGATCTTAGCTCATTTGAGCTTGTTAAATCTTATAAGTTGCAAGTATAATATAAAATAATCTTATAATTTATAAACTTAATATTGTACACTTAAATTTTGAAATCCCAGTATATCAGAATTATCACGGAAGAATCTTATCTGCACTGATGAGAAAACCTTCCATCAAAAGCCTCTGTTGTGCTCGTAGCTTTGAGCTTCTCTGAGCATCTTTGAAGTAAACATTTCGTTTTTTTTTTTTTTACCATGAATGAGTACCTGAGTACCAGTTATGTGAACTTGTCTGTAAAGGATGTACTATTAAGAATGTAGAAATCTCTAAAGTAGGTGTACGTGTTTAAGAATGTGAGTGCATCTATAAAGAACGTACGATAAAAATGTCTACATCAGGAAAATATGTGTACATATGTACGTCTATAAAATACATACAACTGGAACGTGAATCCATACAATAAAACCGTAAAGGTCTGTTTTTCCGCCGTATGAACATAAACCTGCATCGTCAACGCACAGAAACACAAACACACCAGCACACAAAGCAAGTCCTGGCGAGGGTCTGCACTCTCCAATTTCTCTTTCTAGTTTACATTTATCAAACCCATGAGGAGACAAACGGCAAGCACATGGTATTTGGTATTTGAACTTCCAGTACCTGCTAAATAAGCCAGGATTTCAAAATTGGAACATTAACAGGACAATATCACCGGTTAAACGACAGCATGTTAAAGTTAATATCTACACAATTTATCTCTTCTATTTCATGACAACAAAGCAAATCCAAACAAAATTCAATGTCTCCTGATAATGTGGTGCTCACCAGCTGCAGAATTTGTCAACACATCAAGGTTCTCATCAGCATCATGTTCTTGCTTTACTTGGACATGATTCAAAATCTCTTGGGAAGATGCCGCAATGTCATTGTGGAAATTTCCATCCTCCAATGCAACGATGTCATCTGCACAAAATGTAAATGATGAACCATTGTAAAGGTTAAATGAGGTTAAAATATTCTCGCACTGTCAAAAACTGATACCTGTAATAAAAAAACCTTTCGACTTCCGAATCAATTTTTTTATCAGGAAGATTAACAGCTATTACCTCCGCCACCGAAGGTGAAGGAGGTCATGTTTTCACCCCTTTCTATTTGTTTGTGTACAGGATATCTCTAAAAGTTATGAACGGATCCGGATGAAATTGTGTGGACAGGTTCGGCGTGTGACAAGGACAAAGTGATTAGATTTTGGTGAAGATGCGGATCCGGATCCGACTTCAAGAATCATTTACGTGATTCTTCACCATTGAGAGATAGGGCCAAAAACGATATATAGCACGATATCTCAAAAAGTTGTGGACGGATTCGGACGAAACTTGGTGGACAGGTTAGGTGTGTCGCAAAGATGAATCAATTCAATTTTGGTGAAGATCCGAATCCGGATCTGGATAAGAGAGTTATTTAATTTTTTAAGTGATTCTTCACCATTGAGAGATCGGGCCAAAAACAATATGGTACAGTATAGCATGATATTTCAAAAATGTATTGGGCCCGATATGTTCTCGTGGATCAGGCATTACGTGGCGGACGTATGCGCTCCACCGAGTGCCCATCTAGTTCCAGCTGTGTTCCTGCAGGAGCAATATTTCCTAAAACCTACATTTTGCACATCTTTTAGTAAGAATAATATTTGAGTGAGGAAGTTTTGGGGAGTTGGGATTGAAGGCCTCATGCAATTGATAAGATGTGCCTTTAACGATTTGGTGCTATACTAAGAATATGTGAAGATTGGTGGTTAATAGAAGCCCATTTTGAAGAAAGTCATGACAACATGTACACTCTCTTTCACAATAACACAGGACACCGGGGGGTGGGGGAGGGGGGAGGGGTCTCGATCTATATAACTTATAGCTCGTACGCAGGTAGATGAAGTTTAATAGACATCTTCCTGTTTTAACAGGCATCGCAAATGTGATGAATGAAGACGTTTTTTTGCAAAAGAGTCGGCGAACTTTCAGGTTAACACAAAACATGATTAATCAGAAACTATAGCCACACTTGGCAGAGCGCACACCTCCACCAGGCTGAGCAGTTTACATTTTGTACCCTTCTGATCGGCTGGATCTGCATCCGGACCCAACCAAAATCCAATTGGCTTGTTCTTGTCACCTAACCTACTCATCCATCTAGTTTTGTCAAAACTCAACTTTTTGAAATATCGTGCTATATATTGTTTATGGCCCGATCTCTCAATGGTGAAAAATCACTTGAATTTTTTTTATTTTTTTTTATTCTCGTATCCGGTTCCAGATCCGGATCTTCACCAAAATCAAATAATTTTGTCTTCTCACATGCCTAACCTCTCCACTAAATTTGTCTGAATGTGTCATCAACTTTTTGAGATATCCTGTTCACAGACAGACAAACAGATAGACAGACAGACAATCAAACAGACAGGGGTGAAAACATAACCTCCGCCCACTTTCAGGGGTGGAGGTAATAAATGAAACCAAAGGCTTTTGGTGGAGTGTTGTTTCCAAAGCACATTTGCAGATACACACTGGCTCGTCGTAAAGATGATTGCTCGAGTGTAAAATTAACAGGAAAACCGTAATTTTATTTTCATTTTATAGATTAATGAACTAATACACATAATAAGAAGATTTACGATTATGAAGCATGGTGGAGAAGTTTGGAAATATAGTACAGCAAGTAGATCCTGTTTTCAGAGACTGTTCCTAATATAATGACAAGCCCGAGGCAGATGTCTCTCATGAGAGGGACACTCTCAAAACACCAGATACTTCATCGTGACAAATCTGCTTTCCTGCTAGCATGACAACTCTGGCATAAATTTTCGTAAAAAAAATATATAATGCAGTGTATTAATTTAAATGCAAGAAGGATGACATGGAGGTACGCACACTCGCATCTAACCTGTCTAGCCCTGGTTTTAAATCCCGACCCAGATATTAACGTTTCATGTTTCACAGGTCGTGTGATTCTGCAATGTGTGTGCCGTCCCTCGGATGGACGTTAACCTGGCGTCCCATCTGCTATCACTTGTTGGTGGACGTTAAAGATCCCACGGTGTCCTTCATGAAGAGTAAGTGAGCTATCGCCTGCACCCTCAACAAATTACTAATTCCTGCCATAACTACTGCTGGGAAGGCAACGGCAAACCACCTCGTATAACTCTTCCCAAAAACTGCTTCGGCGGCAACGATGCTCTGTAACAGAGCCTTGTCAGGTCAGTCAATTATGTCAGGTCAGTCTTTTAGGACTGCCACTGGTAACATGTAACCCTGTGCTACGTGCTGCATGGTTTGGTTGCCAGCGACTAAACTGACGCCCTTCACTGGCTCGCTGGTGGAGAAGGTGACTGTGACACCCTGCTAGGAATAAAAACAACACCTGGAAAACTGGAAGGGCACTCTTCGACATCACAAAGTTGCCAGATATGCCCAAGTTTGATTTAAATCCCTGCACCCAGAAACAAAATATTAAATAATTCTGGCTGCCACATTATGCGTCCAATCAGGTTGAAATATAAAACATATATTCCCCATGACTACTAGATCATAACTGTGACGTTTCACGTCGATTGATGAAGCGGCTGAAGAGAAATAATTTTTTTAAAGATACTTGTTGAATCCAATATGGCTGTCAGACCATTTGACCTATTAATTATTTGTGAACAACTTGGTATCCCCAAGGCTTGGGGAATATGTTGGTGAAGTTTCCCCTCGATCTGTCAAGCTGTTCTGGAGAGGGTTTTTAAAGGTTTATTCTTCAAAAAAATCACAGCTGCCAAACCATGTGACCTATGACATCATAGGTGGAGAAATTTTTCATCCTCATGGATGGGCGATCTTATCTGGAAAGTTTCTCTTTGATCTGTTCAGCTGTTTCGGAGAAAAAGATTTTTGAAGACTTCTATGTTAAAAAAAAATATGGCTGCCGAACCACGTGACCAATGTCATCAATTTTTCCCCTATACAATTTAGCAGTAAATGACACTGAAAAATATTCATACTGATCAGCTAAAGCATTTGACGTATGCAATTATGATATCATAACAAGCCACCGATGACATCATCAATAAAAATCACACTTCTTTCCCACGAACAAATACAACAACAAATCGCTTCACTAACGAGAATATTAAGGGAGGGGAGAAATAGGGAGGGGTGGGAGAGGGACGAGAGAGAGAGGGAGAGAGGGATTAGGGAGGGTGCGATGAGAGAAGAGGATTAAGGCGGTGGGAGAGAAGGGATAGGGGTGCGGGAGAGAGGATCAGGGATAGGGTCGTTGGGAGGAGGAGAGGATAGGGGTGCGAGGAGAGGAGAGGGGATAGGGGTGCGAGGAAGAGAGGAGAGGGATAGGGGTGTGCGGAGAGATGAGGGAAGAGAGAGATAGGAGGCGGTGAGGAGGAGGTGTGGAGAGAGAGTAGAGAGTGGGTGCGAGAGAGAGGTAGGAAGAAGGGGTTTGCGAGAGAGGAGAAGGGAAAGAGAGGGGTGCGGAGGAAAGGGGTGAGGGAGAGAGAGAGGAGAGAGAGAGAGAGAGAGGTCGGCCTGATGATGCGAGGGTGAGAGCGGGGACTGTTTGCTTGTGCAAGACGAGAGAAGGTGCGACGTGGCGAGAGCGAGGAGAGAGAGGAGGAGAGTGGCGACGGCGGGAGAGGGAGAAGAGAAGTGCAGACAGAGAGAGTGCGAGAGGAGGAGAGGTGCGATAGAGGGGGGAGAAGGTGCGAGAAGGGAGAGAGGTGCCGAGAGGGAGAGAAGCGGCGAGAGGGAGAGAGGTGCGAGAGGAGAGAGGGATAGGGTAGAGCGAGGAGAGAGAGGGATAGGATTTTCGGTGTGGAGAGAAGAGAGGGATAGGGTGCAGGGAGATGAGAGAGGGAGAGTCGGGAGAGGAGAGGATGGGCGAGAGAGAGAGAGAGAGAAGGCGATCGGAGGATGAGAGGAGAGAGAGAGAGGGATAGGGGTGCGAAAGAGAGAGGAGAGAGAGGGATAAGGGGGTGCGGAGAGAGAGAGAAGAAGGGAATAGGGGGTGGAGAGAGAGAGGAGAGAGGGAAGGGGTGTGCGAGAGGGAGAGAGAGAGAGAGGGATAGGGGTGCGGAGAGAGAGGAGAGAGAGGGGATAGGGGTGCGAGAGAAGAGAGAGAGAGGGATAGGGGTGCGAGAGAGAGAGAGAGAGAGGAGAAGTAGGGGTCGAGAGAAGGAGAGAAGAGATAGGGGTGAGAGAGAGAGAAGAGGGATTAGGGGTGCGAGGGGAGAGAGGAGAGGGATAAGGGTGCGAGAGAGAGAGAGGGGATAGGGGTGAGAGAGAGAGAGAGATAGGGAGTGAGGCGAGAGAGGGGAGAGGGGAGAGGAGAGGGATAGGGTGCGAGAGAGAGAGAGGATAGGGTGCGAGAGAGAGGGTAGGGGATGCGAGAGAGAGAGGGATAGGGGTGCGGAGAGAGAGGGAAGGGTGATCGAGAGAGGGAGCGGAGGCGAAGAAGAGAAGAAGGAGTGCGAGAGAGAGGGAAGGGTGCGAGAGAGAGGAAGGTTGCGAAGAGAGAGGGAAGTGGGGGCGAGAGAGAGGGACGTGAGAGAGAGGGAAGGGTGCGAGAGAGAGGAGGGGTGCGAGAAAGAGGAGAGGAGTAGGGTGGGAGAGAGGGGATAGGTGCGGAGAGAAGAGGGATAGGGGTCGGAGAGAGAGAGGATTAGGGGGTGCGAGGAAGGGGGGAGAGAGAGAGGAGAGAGAGAGGAGAGAGAGAGAGAGAGAGAGAGGAGGAGACGAGAGGGAGAGAGAGGTGCGAGAGAGGAGAGAAGTGTCGAGGGGAGAGCGAGAGAGAAGTATGCGAGCGAGAGACGATGAGAGAAGATGCCGAGGAAGAAGGAGTAGAGGGGAGCGAGAAGAGAGGATAGGGTGCGGAGAGAGAGGATAGTGCGAGAGAGGGATAGGGGTGCCGAGAAGAGAGAGAGGGATAGGGCGAGGAGAGAGAGGGATAGGGGTGCGAGAGAGAGGGATAGGGTGCGAGGGAGCGAGAGGAGAGGGAAGGGGGGAGGGGAGGAAGGGATAGGGGTGCGGAGAGAGAGGGATAGGGGGTGCGAGAGAGGAGAGGATAGGGGTGCGACGAGAGAGAGGGATGAGCGAGATAGGTGCGGAGAGAGGGATAGGGGTGCGAGAGAGAGGGATAGGGGTGACGAGGGATAGGGGTGAGGAGAGAGGGATAGGGTGGCGAGAGAGAGGGATAGGGGTGCGGAGGAGAGAGAGGATAGGGGTGCTAGAGAGAGGGATAGGGGTGCAGAGAGAGAGATAGGGGTGCGGAGAAGGAAGAGAGGGATAGGGTGCGAAGAGAGGATAGGGGTGCGAGAGAGAGGGATAGGGGTGCGAGGGAGAGAGGATAGGGGTCGAGAGAGAGGGATAGGGGTGCGAGAGAGAGGATTAGGTGTGCGAGAGAAGGGATAGGGTGCGAGAGAGAGAGGGATAGGGGTTACGAGAGAGGAGGATAGGGGTGGAGAGAGAGGAGTAGGGGTGAGAGAGAGGGATAGGGTGCGAGGAGAGGGATAGGGGTGCGAGAAGAGGGATAGGGGTGCGAGAGAGAGGGATAGGGGTGCGAGAGAGAGAGGGATAGGGGGTGAGGGAGAGAGGGGTGTGGAAGAGAGGTAGAGAGGGTGCGAGAGAGAGGTAGAGAGGGGTGCGAGAGAGAGGGAGAGAGGGGTGCGAGAAAGAGGGGAGAGAGAGAGGAGAGAGAGAGGTGTGGCGAGAGAAGTGTGCAAGAAAGAAGTGTGCAGAGAAGCTGAGAGAGGAGAGGGGAGAGTGGGTGCGAGGGGAGAGGTGCGAGAGGGAGAGAGGGCGAGAGGGAGACGAGAGGGAGAGAGGTGCGGAGAGGTGAGAGGTAGGTGCGAGAGGGAGAGAGCGTGCGAGAGAGAGGGATAGGGGTGCGAGAGAGAGGAGAGGGATAGGGGTGTGTGAGAGAGAGAGGGATAGGGGTGCGAGGAAGAGAGAGAGAGAGGGATGAGGGGTGCAGAGAGAGAGAGAGAGGGATAGGGGTGCGAGAGAGAGAGGGAAGGGTGGGGTGCGAGAGAGAGAAGGAGAGGATAGGGGTGCAGAGAGAGAGAGAGAGAGGGATAGGGGTGCGAAGAGAGAGAGAGGGGATAGGGGTGCGAGAGGAGAGAGGGATAGGGGTGCGAGAGAGAGAGAGAAAGAGGGGATAGGGGTGCGAGAGAGAGAGGGATAGGGGTGCGAGAGAGAGAGAGGGATAGGGTGCGAGAGAGAGAGAGGCGAAGAGGGTGCGGACGAAGAGAGGATAGGGCGTGCGAGAGGAGGAGGGATAGGGTGCGGAGAGAGAGAGGGATAGGGGTGCGAGAGAGAGAGAGGGATAGGGGTCGAGAAGAGAGAGAGGGATAGTGGATGCGAGAGAGAGAGGGATAGTGGTGCGAGAGAGAGAGGGATAGGGGTCGAGAGAGAGGGTAGGGGTGCGAGAGAGAGGGAAGGGGTGCGAGAGAGAGGGACAGGGGGAGAGAGAGAGGGACAGGGGTGCCAGGGAGAGAGGGACAGGGGGTGCGAGAGAGAGAGGAAGGGTGCGAGAAGGAGGGAAGGTGCGAGAAGAGGGAAGGGTGCGAGAGAGAAGGGACAGGGGTGCGAGAAGAGAGAGAGAGGGATAGGGGTGCGAGAGAGAGGGATAGGGGTGCGAGAGAGAGGAGGGGGGAGAGAGAGGGATAGGGGTGCGAGAGAGAGGGATAGGGGTGCGAGAGAGAGGATAGGGTGCGAGAGAGAGGGATAGGGGTGCGAGAGAGAGGGTTAGGGGTGCGAGAGAGAGGGATAGGGGTGCAAGAGAGAGGGACAGGGGTGCGAGAGAGAGGGAAGGGGTGCGAGAAGAGGAGAGAGAGGGATAGGGGTGCAGAGAGAGAGGGATAGGGGTGCGAGAGGAGGGATAGGGGTGCGAGAGAGAGGATAGGGGTGCGGAGAGAGAGGGATAGGGGTGCAAGAGAGAGAGGATAGGGGTGCGAGAGAGAGGGATAGGGGTGCGAGAGAGAGGGATAGGGGTGCGAGAGAGAGGGATAGGGGTGCGAGAGAGAGGGATAGGGGTGCGAGAGGAGAGGATAGGGGTGCGAGAGAGAGGGATAGGGGTGCGAGAGAGAGGGATAGGGGTGCGAGAGAGAGGTAGGGGTGCGAGAGAGAGGGAGAGGGGGTGCAAGAGAGAGAGGGAAGGGGTGCGAGAGAGAGGGAAGGGGTGCGAGAAGAGGGAAGGGGTGCGAGAGAGAGAGGGACAGGTGCGAGGGAGAGAGGGGAAGGGGTTGCGAAAGAGGGAGAGAGAGAGGTAGGGGTGCGAGAGAGAGGGATAGGGGTGCGAGAGAGAGGGATAGGGGTGCGAGACGAGAGGGAAGGGGTGCAAGAGAGAGAGGATAGGGTGCGAGAAGAGAGGGATAGGGGTGCGAGAGAGAGAGGGATAGGGGTGCGAGAGAGAGGGATAGGGGTGCGAAGAGAGAGGATAGGGGTGCGAGAGAGAGGGATAGGGGTGCGAGAGAGAGGGATAGGGGGTGCGAGAGAGAGGGATAGGGTAGCGAGAGAGGAGGGATAGGGCGTGCGAGAGAGAGGGATAGGGGTGCGAGAGAGAGGGATAGGGGCGAGAGAGAGGGATGGGTGCAGAGAGAGAGGATATGGGTGAGAGAGAGGGGATAGGGGTGCGAGAGAGAGGGATAGGGGTGCGAGAGAGAGGGATAGGGCGTGCGAGAGAGAGGATAGGGGTCGAGAGAGAGGGATAGGGGTGCGACGAGAGGAGGGATAGGGGTGCGAGAGAGAAGGGGAAGAGGGGTGCGAGAGAGAGAGAGAGAGAGGAAGGGTGCGAGAGAGAGAGAGAGAGAGAAGTGGTGCGGAAGAGAGAGAGAGAGAAGTGTGCGAGAGAGAGAGAGAGAGAAGTGTGCGAGAGAGAGAGAGAGAGAAGTGTGCGAGAGAGAGAGAGAGAAAGGTGCGAGAGAGAGAGAGAGAGAAGTGTGCGGGAGAGAAAAGTGTGCGAAGAGAGAGAGAGAGAGAGAAGTGTGCGAAGAGAGAGAGAGAGAGAGAGAGAAGGTGCGAGAGAGAGAGAGAGAGAAGTGTGCGAGAGAGAGGAGAGAGAGAGAGAAGTGTTGCGAGAGAGAGAGAAGAGAGAGAAGTGTGCGAGGAGAGAGAGAGAGGAGAGAAGTGTGCGGAGAGAGAAGAGAGAGAAGTGGCTGAGAGAGAGAGAGAGAAGTGTGCGAGAGAGAGAGGGGTGCGAGAGAGAGAGAAGTGTGCAGAGAGAGAGAAGTGTGCGAGAGAGAGGTGTGCGAGAGAGAGGTGTGCGAGAGAGAAGTTGCGAGAGAGAAGGTGTGCGAGAGAGAAGTGTGCGAGAGAAGTGTGCGAGAGAGAAGTGTCGAGAGAGCTTGCAGAGAGCGTGCGAAGAGGTGCGAGGAGGTGAGGGAGAGGGGGAAGAGGGTGAGAGGGGGAGAGGGGAGAGTGGGAGAGGGGGGAGAGGGGAGGAGAGAGGCGAGAGGTGCGAAGAGGTGCGAGAGTGCGAGAGGGGAGGGCGAGAGGGAGAGGGAGAGGGAGAGGGGGGAGAGGGTGCGAGAGAGAGGAGAGAGGTGCGAGAGAGAGGGAGAGAGGTGCGAGAGAGGGAGGAGGTGCGGAGAGGGAGAGAGGTGCGGAGGAGAGAGGGTGCGAGAGGGAGAGAGGTGCGAGAGGAGAGAGAGGTGCGGAGAGGGAGGAGAGGTGCGAGGAGGAGAGAGTGCGAGAGGGAGAGAGTGCGAGAGGGAGAGAGGTGCGAGAGGGAGAGAGTGCGAGAGGGAGAGAGGTGAGAGATGGCGAGAGGGAGAGAGGTGCGAGAGGGGAGAGAGGTGCGAGAGGAGAGAGGTGCGAGAGGGAGAGAGAGGGAGAGAGGGTGAGAGGGTGAGAGGGTGAGAGGGTGAGAAGGTGAGAAGGTGAGAAGGTGAGAAGGTGAGAAGTGAGGGGAGAGGAGGGGAGAGGAGGGGAGAGGAGGGGAGAGGAGGGAGAGGGGGGGAGGGGTGCGAGAGAGAGGGAGAGAGGAGTGTGAGAGAGAGAGAGAGAGAGAGAGAGAGAGAGAGGGAGGTGTAGAGAGGGAGAGGGGAGGGGTTGTGGGAGGGATGGAGAGAGGAGATGCGAGAGGGTGGGTGAGAGAGGGAAAGGGGTAGGAGAGAGGGAAGAGGGGTGGGGAGAGAGAGAGGAAGAGGAGTGGAGAGAGAGAAAGGGGTGGGAAGAGAGGGAAAGGGGTGGGAGAGAGAGGGAAAGGGGTGGAGACAGAGGAAAGGGTGGGAGAGAGGAGAGGGTGTTGAGAGAGAGGGAGAGGAGTGGGAGAGAGAGGGAGAGGGGGGAGGAGAGGGAGAGAGAGGGAGAGGAGTGGGAGAGAGAGGGAGAGGGGTGGGAGGGAGAGGGAGAGAGAGGGAGAGAGTGAATTGAGACCCCAGCGTGGTTACAAAGGATGAGCCTTGATAAAGGATAACTAAATAAGGCCATTAATTATCTTCAAAAGGAGTGTGTAAATTAACCTAAACACCCAGTTGTCATTCATGCACTCCCTTGGAGCTACCTTCGCATGCACGCAAATTTTTCAAGCCACTCGGTTTCATGGTTTTGGAGTTATGGAGGACGGACACACACACACACACACACACACAACACACACACACACACCACACACACACACACACACACACACCACACACCTTGGGGAAAGTTCCGTCATTTCCTGGGGTACTCTGGGCACCAGCGACGGCACAATAAC
>CM068965.1:79007130-79026213 GCA_035128595.1 Eptatretus atami | reverse complement strand
TCGACTGAAACTGGGGGAAAAAAAGTTTACATCGATGCATGGATGGTGTGAAACGGTAAGAGCAAGAGACGAGGCGCGATTCTGTGAGAAAACACGAATATTCACATCTCCTCAGAGCGCTGAGGGAAACAAGCAAAACGTCCGGCTTTCAACAAGAACAAAGTACATTTGGGAACGTGCATCGCAGGCCACAATATTCGTTCGTTTCTCATTAAAAATATCGTTTTCACATCTAAAATCTTCACAGCTGAATTTACATTCGCCACGAACTTCGATTTGAAAACTAAATCATCTCCGCTTACCGATCGCCTCAAGTCAGAGTTGGCGCGAAGTATCGCGAGAGTTACGTCACCGGAAGTGTGATTCCGAATTTTAATAAACAACGATCGACTCCAAAACTTCGGAGCGCTTCAAAAAAATTAACCGCCATGAAGAGCTGAAGGGTTTTTAAAAACGAATCGAGCAGGTCAAAGCACTTCTTGATGAACTGCATTAGTTCAGATAGCTGGAATATTATGAGTTCCATTCTCTGTGGAGATCTCACGACGAACATTTGAGGACGGAACCTCTGAGCTTTCCAGCCTTGGTTCGAATCTCGAAGCAGCTACAAACTGCCATCTCGGTCAATGTGTGTGCCGTTCGGCGGATGAACGTTAAACTGAGATTATTTAGTGGACGTTATAGATCCCACGGTGTCGTTTGTAGAGTAGGCGAACTATCGCCGGCATCGTGAGCAATTTTTTATTTTTTTTATCCTTTAACCAACAGGGGGCACTGCATCAGCGGCACGACAACCAGCGGATCGCAAAATTCTGGCACTCTTGAAAATTGCTTCCATCGTGCATGTTCTATTCAAGCTGCTGTGGCTTTCAGAAAAAAACTCTCTCACTGTCAAAAAAAACTCTCACTGTGAAAAAAAACTCTCACTGTGAAAAAAAAACTCTCACTGTAAAAAAAACTCTCTCACTGTGAAAATAAAACTCTCTCGCTGTGAAAAAAACTCTTTCACTGTGAAAAAAACTCTCGCTGTGAAAAAAAACTAACTGTGAAAAAAAACTGAAATTCACAATGAGGTAAGGGTTTTTTCAGTGAGTTTTTTTTCACAGTGAGAGAGTTTTTTGTACAGGTGAGAGTTTTTCACAGTGAGAGTTTTTTTCACATGAGGAGGTTTTTTGTTTCACAGGAGAGTTTGTTCACAGTGAGGGAGTTTGTGGTTTTTTGCACCAGTGGAGAGAGTTTTATTTTCAGCAGTGAGAGAGTTTTATTCACAGAGAGGAGTTGTTTTTGCGACAGTGTGTGAGAGAGTTTTTTTTTCAGCGCAGTGAGAGAGTTTTTCACAGAGTGTTTTTTTTTAACAGTGAGAGTTTTTTTCACAGATGAGAGTTTGTTTCACAGGTGGAGTTTTTTTCAGAGAGTGAGAGAGTCTTTTTCAGCAGTGAGAGAGTTTTTTTTTTTAGCAGGGAGAGAGTTTTTTGATTCACAGTGGAATTGTATTTTGCACAACAGTGGATGTTTGTAGGTGAGAAGTATTTGTTCACAGTGAGATGTTTGTTGTGTCATCACATGACGGAGAGTGGTGTTTGTTCAGTGAGAGAGTTTTGTGAGTGGAGTTGTTTGTGTACAAGAGTTTCATTTTTCGCACAGGTGAAGGGGAGTTTTCTTCCAGAAGTAAGTTTTTTTCACAGAGGAGTTTTTCTTTTTCCACAGTTAGGCGTTTTTTCACAGTGAGAAGGTTTGTTTCACAGGCTGAAGAGGTGTTTGTGCATCAGTAGCCGGATGTTGTTTTACCCAGATGAGTTTTTTTTCACAAGTGGAGATTGGAGTTTTTTATTTCAGTGGAGAGAGTGTATTTTTCACAGTAGGTTTTTTGTTAACGAGTGAGTTTTTTGCAATCCAGATAGGATGAGTTTTTTATTTTGTACAGTCGAGAGTTTGTTTTTTCCGCATGCAGTGAGCAAGGATGTTTGTTTTTGCACATTGAGACAGTGTTTTTGTTTCACAGTGAGCAGTTTTTTCAAAGCCAGTGAGTGTTTTTTTTTTACAGTGAGAGAGTTTTTTGTTCACAGTGAGTTTTTTTCCCAGTGAGAGAGTTTTTTTTTGGTTTTACACGTGGAGAAGAGGTTTTTGTTTTTTCTCATACAGTGAGGAACGTGTGTTTCTTTCACAGTGGAGAGGTTTTTTTTTCAAACAGTGAGGAGTTTGTTTCTTCACAGTGAGTGATAGGTTTTTTCTCCATCAGTGAGTTTTTGGTTTCATGAGAGAAGTGTTTTTCACAGTGAGACGAGTAGTTTTTGTTCCAGTAATGAGAGTTTTAGTTCAACAGTGGTTGGCAGTTTGTTTCTTTTTTGTGTGCATCAGTGATGAGAGAGTTTTTTTTCAGCGCAGTGAGAGTTATGTTATTTTAGCAGTGAGAGAGTTTTTCAGGCATGTTGAGAGAGTTTTTTTCACAGTGAGAGAGTTTTTTTCAACAGATAGGAGAGAGTTTTGTTTCAACAGTGAGAGAGTTTTTTTTCACAGTGAGAAGTTTTTATTCACGCAGTGAGAGAGTTTTTGTTCAACCAGGTGAGAGAGGTTATTTTTTACGAGTCATAGTGAGAGAGTTTTTTTTTAACAGTGAGAGTAGTTTTAATTTCACAGTGAGAGAGTTTTTTCACAGTGAGATGATTTTTTTTTCCCAACTGTGGAGAGAGTTTTTTTTCACAGTGAGCACGAGTTTTTTTTTCACAGTGATGAAGTTTTTGTTCTACAGTGAGAGTTTTTTTTTCACAGTGAGATTTTGTTGTTTTTCACTAGTGAAGTTTTGTTTTTTTTCACAAGTGAGTGTTTTTGTTTATTGTTCACAGTTTTTTTCACAGTGAGAGAGTTTTTTTTCACAGTGAGTTTTTTTACAGTGAGAGAGTTTTATTGTCACAGTGAGAAGAGTTTTTATTTCAAAGCAGTGCAGAGAGTTTTTTTCACAGTGAGAGTGTTTTTCCACAGTAGAGTTTTGTTTTTTTACAGTGAGAGGTTTTTTTCACAGTGAGTTTTGTTTTTTATTCACAGTGAGTTTTTGTTTTTTTGCAGTGAGTTTTTTTTTTCACAGTGGAGAGGTTTTTTTTTCAGCCAGTGAGAGAGTTTTTTCCACAGTGAGAGAGTTTTTTTTCACAGTGGAGTACGTTTCTTTTTTTCAACCATGTCGAGTTTTTTTTTTTCACAGTGTAGTTTTTTTTCAGCAGTGAGAGTGTTTTGTCTAGGCAGTGAGGCTTAGTTTTGATGATTTCACCAGTTGAGTAGAAGGTTTTGTCACAGTGAGAAGTTTTTCACACTCTGATGAGAGTTTTTATTCACAAGTGAGAGGAGTTGTGATTCTTTCAACAATGGGAGACGGTTTTTTTTTCAGATCGAGAGTGGGTAAGAGAGCGTTAACGTTTTTGAGCCTAAGATGGAGTATGTATGTTCTTTTTCATACTTAGTGAGGTTTTGTCTTTTTTTCACACAGTAGCGAGGTTATTGTCTTCAACAGTGGTAGTGTTTTATATCCTCTATCAGTGGAAGGCTTTTAATTCACAAAGTAGCTGAGATAGAGTTTTAATAGTTCACAGTGAGTTTTGTTTTTTTCCACAGTGAGTTTTTGTTTTTTTCACAGTGAGAGGTTTTATTTCACAGATGAGTTTTGTTTTTTTCCACAGTGAGTTTTTTTCAAACAGTGAGAGAGGTTTTTTTGCCACAGTGAGAGAGAAGATTTTATTCAGCATGAGAGAGGTTTTTCTACAGTGAGGAGAGTTTTTTTGTTGCAAGCAGTGAGAGTTTTATTCACAGTGAGTTTTATGTTTTTAACAGTGAGTTTTTGTTCGCCCAGTGAGAAGTTTGTTTTCACAGATGAGAGAGTTTTTTTTTTTAGCAATGGATCGACGTACCTGGGGAAATTGGAGTGAGAGTGTTTTTTTTTTCACAGGTGAAGAGAGTTTTTTTTACAGTGAAGGAGTTTTTTCCTTCCACAGTGAGTTTTTTTCACAGTGAGAGTGTTTTAATTCACAAGTGAGCAGAGTTTTTTTTGGCAGCAGTGAAGCGAGGTTTTTTTTTTCGAAACAGTGAGTTTTTTTCATCAGTGAGAGAGGTTTTTTTTTCGAGTGAGTTTTTTTTTTTTCCAACAGGTGAGAGAGTTTTTTTAAACAGTGAGAAGTTAGTTTCACAGTGAGAGTTTTTTTCACAGTGAGGCTTGGTGTGGGGTGTGTCGCGCGCAGAGTGGGAGGTTGTGTGTAGGGGATGGGAGGGTGTGGTGTTTTTGTGAGGCGGGAAGTGTGTTTCAGCCCGAGTGAGAGGGTGTGGTTGTTTTTGTGTCAGTGGTTTGGGTGGTGCCGCGACGAGGTGAGGAGGGGGTGTGGTTCCCCCGCGAGCCGCAGGTGTAGGGATGTGTGGGTGCCGGAGCGACGCTAGGAGGTGGGGTGTGTTGTTTCAGGCGCCGAGGTGAGAGTGTGTGGTGGTTGCAGAAGGTAAGGTTGTGCACGCAGGAAAAATTGTTTTGGTTGTTTCGAGCGCGAGTGAGAGAGTTGTTGGGTGTGGGGGTCAGGCCGCGCGCATGAGTGTGTGGTGTTGGTGTGGTTGGTTTGCAGTGGAGTGTTGTTTGTTCCACAGGAGAGGTTTTGTGGATCGAGCATGAGAATGTGTGTGTCGGAGCGAGTAGAGAGGTTGTGGTGTTGTCGACAGAGAGGTGGTGGGTTGTGTGCACAGGTTTGTTTTGTGTCACCAGTGAGAGTGGTGTGGTTTGTTCCCCACTGGAGTGTGTTGTTGTGTGTCACCAAGTGTTGTTGTGTTTTGCGAGTGATTGTGTTTGTCCCCGACCGAGGAAAGTGTGTGCGGGAAACAGGTAGGAGTCGCAAGAGCGCGGAGTGAGAGAGTGTTGTTCACGCCGCAGTGGGAGAGGTTAGATGTGTTAAGTGAGTGTTGTGTGGTGTGGGTGTTGCAGCGCGCGCCCGCGCAGTGAGGGTGTGTTTCCCACGCAGGGAGGAGGGTGTTGTGTGTGCAGGAGGGTGGTGGGAGAGGTGTGTTGCACGCAGGGTAAGATGTGTCACGGAGTGAAATGTTTTCGAGCAGGAAATGTTTATCACAGTAGAAGTTTGTTTGTCGAGGCATGGAGAGTTTTCGCAGAGAAGAGGGGTTGTTAGGAGTGAGGGGAGTTTGTTGCGCAGCGGAAGTGTTGTGGTTGTTTGGTTGGAGCGAGGAGTGGTGTGTACGAGTGGAGTTGTTTGTCGCCGGAGGCGCGCGGCCGAGTGAGGAGGTGGTGTGTGAGTTGGCGAGCGAGGTGGAGGAGGAGTGTAGTGTGGAAGGGGGAGGTGTGTGTGTGGGTGTGGGTGTGGCGAGCGCGAGTGAGGTTTTTGTTTTTTTCACAGTGATGAGAGTTTTTTTCACAGTGAGTTTTTTGTTTTTTTCACAGTGAGTTTTTTTCACAGTGAGAGAGGTTTTTTTCAGCAGTGAGAGAGTTTTGTTTCACAGAGAGGAGTTTTGAACAGTGAGAGTTTTTTTTTCACAGTGAGAGAGTTTATTCACAGTGAGTTTTTTTTTTTAAGATCAGTGAGTTTTTTTCAACAGTGAGAGTTGTTTTCACAGTGAGAGTGTTTTTTTTCAACGAGGTGGAGAGTTTTTTTTCACAGTGAGAGAGTGTTTTTTCACAGTGTGAGAGTTTTTTCATCACAGTGAGTTTTTTTTCAAGTGAAGTTTTTTTTACAGTGAAGTTTTTTTTATTTTAGTTTTTTTTCCCACGAATGAGTAGTTTTTCACAGTGAGAGAGTTTTTTTCACAGTGAAGAGTTTTTTTACAGTGAGAGGTTTTTTTTTCACAGTGAGGAGGTGTTTTTTCACAGTGAGAGAGTTTTTTTCACAGTGAAGAGAGTTTTTTTTCACAGTGAGAGTTTTTTTTCAGTGAGAGAGTTTTTTTCACAGTGAGTTTTTTTTTCACAGTGAGAGTTTTTTTTTCACAGTGAGAGTTTTTTTTTTCACAGTGAGTTTTTTTTTTCACAGTGAGAGTTTTTTCCACAGTGAGTTTTTTTCACAGTGAGAGTTTTTTTCACAGTGAGAGAGTTTTTTTCACAGTGAGTTTTTTTTTTTTTTACCAGTGAGAGATTTCTCACAGTGAGATTTTTTCAGCAGTGAGAGTTTTTTTTGTTTTCACAGTGAGAGAGTTTTTTTCACAGTGAGAGAGTTTTTTCACAGGAGAGAGTTTTATTCACAGTGAGAGGTTTTTTTTTCACAGTGAGAGAGTTTTATTCACATAGTGAGATTTTTTTCACAGTGGAGAGTTTTTTTTCACAGTGAGAGTTTTTTTTTTTTTTCACAGTGAGAGAGTTTTTTTCACAGTGAAGTTTTTTTCACAGTGAGAGTTTTTTTCCACAGTGGAGAGATTTTTTTTTCACAGTGAGTTTTTTTTCACAGTGAGGTTTTTTTCAACAATGAAGAGTTTTTTTCAGTGGGAGTTTTTTTTTCACAGTGAGAGAGTTTTTTAACAGTGAGATTTTTTTTTCACAGTGAGAGTGTTTTTTTCACAGTGAGAGTTTTTTTCACAGTGAGAGTTTTTTTCACAGTGAGAGTTTTTTTTCACAGTGAGAGAGTTTTTTTTCACAGTGAGAGAGTTTTATTCACAGTGAGAGAGTTTTTTTCACAGTGAGAGAGTTTTTTTCCACAGTGAGAGAGTTTTTTTCAGCAGAGGGTTTTTTTTTACAGTGAGAGTTTTTTTCACATGAGAGTTTTTCAACAGTGAGAGTTTTTTTCACAGTGAGAGTGAGTTTTTTTCACAGTGAGAGAGTTTTTTTTTCACGTGAGAGAGTTTTTTTTCACAGTGAGAGGTTTTTTTTCACAGTGGGAGAGTTTTTTTTTTTTTCACAGTGAGAGAGTTTTTTTCACAGTGAGAGTTTTTTTCACAGTGGGGAGGAGTTTTTTTTCCATGAGAGAGTTTTTCACAGTGAGTTTTTTTACAAGTGAGTTTTTTTTTCACAGTGAGGAGTTTTTATTTTTTCACAGTGAAGTTTTTTTCACAGTGAGAGTTTTTTACAGTGGAGAGAGTTTTTTTTCACAGAAGAGGTGTTTTTTTCACAGTGAGAGAGTTTTTTTATACAGTGAGAGTTTTTTTTCACAGTGAAGTTTTTTTTCAGTGAGAGAGTTTTTTCACAGTGAGTTTTTTTATTCACAGTGAGTTTTTTTCACAGTAGAGAGTATTTTTTTTTTACAGTGAGTTTTTTTTTCACAGTGGAGTTTTTTTCATTCATTGAGAGTTTTTTTCACAGTGAGAGATTTTTTCACAGTGAGTTTTTTTTTTTTTCAGTGAGAGAGTTTTTTTCACAGTGAGTTTTTTTCCACAGTGAGAGAGTTTTTTTGTACGTGAGAGAGTTTTTTTCACAGTGAGAGTTTGATTTTTCAACAGTGAGAGTTTTTTTCACAGTGAGAGGTTTTTTTCAACAGTGAGAGGTTTTTTCACAGTGAGTTTGTTTTTTCACAGTGAGAGAGTTTTTTTCACAGTGAGAGAGTTTTTTTTTTCACAGGAGAGTTTTATTCACAGTGAGTTTTTTTTTTTCACAGTGAGATTTTTTTCCAGTGAGAGTTTTTTTTTCACAGTGAGAGAGTTTTTTCACAGTGAGAGAGTTTTTTTCACAGTGAGAGAGTTTTTTTCACAGTGAGAGAGTTTTTTTTCACAGTGAGAGAGTTTTTTTTCCACAGTGAGAGTTTTATTCACAGTGTAGAGAGTTTTTTCACAGTGAGAGAGTTTTTTTCACAGTGAGAGAGTTTTTTTTTTACAGTGAGAGATTTTATTCACAGTGAGGAGTTTTTTTCACAGTGAGAGAGTTTTTTTTCACAGTGAGAGAGTTTTTTTACAGTGAGAGAGTTTTTTTCACAGTGAGAGTTTTTTTTTTCACAGTGAGAGTTTTTTTCACAGTGAGGTTTTTTTCACAGTGAGAGTTTTGTTTTTTTTTCACAGTGAGTTTTGTTTTTTTCACAGTTTTTCACAGTGAGAGAGTTTTTTTCACAGTGAGTTTTTTTACAGTGAGAGAGTTTTTTCACAGTGAGAGAGTTTTTTTCACAGTGAAGTTTTTTTTAGCAGTGAGAGTTTTTTCACAGTGAGAGTTTTTTTCACAGAAGAGTTTTTTTCACAGTGGAGTTTTTTTTCAGTGAGTTTTTTTTCACAGTGAGAGAGTTTTTTTTACAGTGAGAGAGTTTTTTTCACAGTGGAGAGTTTTTTTCACAGTGGAGTTTTTTTAGCGTGAGAGAGTTTTTTTCACATGAGAGTTTTTTCACAGTGAGAGAGTTTTTTTTCACAGTGAGAGTTTTTTCACAGTGAGTTTTTTTTTTTTACAGGTGAAGAGTTTTTTCACAGTGAGAGTTTTTTTCACAGTGATTGTTTTTTTTTCACAGTGAGAGTTTTTTCAGTGAGAGAGTTTTTTTTTCACAGTGAGAGAGTTTTTTTTCACAGTGAGAGAGTTTTTTTCACAGTGAGTTTTTTTTCACAGTGAGAGTTTTTTCACAGTGAGAGTTTTTTTCACATGAGAGGTTTTTTCACAGTGAGAGAGTTTTTTTCACAGTGAGAGAGTTTTTTCACAGTGAGAGAGTTTTTTCACAGTGAGAGAGTTTTTTTACACAGTGGAGAGAGTTTTTTCACAGTGAGAGAGTTTTTTTCACAGTGAGAGAGTTTTTTCAAGTGAGAGAGTTTTTTCACAGTGAGTTTTTTCACAGTGAGAGTTTTTTTTCACAGTGAGAGAGTTTTTTTTCACAGTGAGAGAGTTTTTTTCACAGTGAGAGAGTTTTTTTCACAGTGAGAGAGTTTTTTTTCACAGTGAGAGTTTTTTCCACAGTGAGAGAGTTTTTTCACAGTGGAGAGTTTTATTCACAGTGAGAAGTTTTTTTTCACAGTGAGAGAGGTTTTTTTCACAGTGAGAGTTTTTTCACAGTGAGAGAGTTTTTTTCACAGTGAGGTTTTTCACAGTGAGAGTTTTTTTTCACAGTGAGAGTTTTTTTCACGTGAGAGTTTTTTTCACAGTGAGTTTTTTTTCACAGTGAGAGAGTTTTTTTCACAGTGAGAGTTTTTTTTTTCACAGTGAGAGTTTTTTTTTCACAGTGAAGAGTTTTTTTCACAGTGAGGAGTTTTTTTCAAGTGAGAGAGTTTTTTTTACAGTGAGAGTTTTTTTCACAGTGGAGTTTTTTTTTACAGTGAGAGTTTTTTCACAGTGAGAGTTTTTTCCAGTGAGTTTTTTTACAGTGAGTTTTTGTTTTTTCACAGTGAGAGTTTTTTTTTCACAGTGAGTTTGTTTTTTTCACAGTGAGAGAGTTTTTTTCACAGTGGAGAGTTTTTTTCACAGTGAGAGGTTTTTTACAGTGAGAGAGTTTTTTCACAGTGAGAGAGTTTTTTCACAGTGAGAGAGTTTTTTTTCACAGTGAGAGAGTTTTTTTTCACAGTGAGAGAGTTTTTTTCACAGAGTTTTTTTACAGTGAGAGTTTTTTTCAACATGAGAGTTTTTCACAGTGAGAGTTTTTTCACAGTGAGAGAGTTTTTTTTCACAGTGAGATGAGTTTTTTTTCACAGTGAGAGATTTTTTTCACAGTGAGAGTTTTTTTTTCACAGTGAGAGTTTTTTTTTCAGTGAGAGAGTTTTTTTCACAGTGAGAGTTTTTTTCACAGTGGAGAGTTTTTTTTTTTCAGTGAGAGAGTTTTTTTCACAGTGAGTTTTTTTTATTTCACAGTGAGTTTTTTTTTCACAGTGAGAGAGTTTTTTTTCACAGTGAGAGTTTTTTTAACAGTGGAGTTTTTTTTCACAGTGAAAGAGTTTTTTTCACAGTGAGAGAGTTTTTTTCACAGTGAGAGTTTTTTTTCACAGTGAGAGTTTTTTTCACAGTGAGAGAGTTTTTTCACAGTGAGAGTTTTTTCACAGTGAGAGAGTTTTATTCACATGAGAGAGTTTTTTTTCACAGTGAGGAGTTTTTTTTCACAGTGAGAGAGTTTTTTTCACAAGAGTTTTTTTTACAGTGAGAGTTTTTTTCACATGAGAGTTTTTTCACAGTGAGAGTTTTTTTTACAGAGTTTAGAGAGTTTTTTTCACAGTGAGAGAGTTTTTTTTCACAGTGAGAGAGTTTTTTTTCACAGTGAGAGTTTTTTTTCACAGTGAGAGTTTTTTTTTTTTCAGTGAGAGAGTTTTTTCACAGTGAGAGGTTTTTTTTCACAGTGAGAGTTTTTTTTTCACAGTGAGAGAGTTTTTTTCACAGTGAAGTTTTTTTACAGTGAGTTTTTTTTCACAGTGAGAGATTTTTTCACAGTGAGAGTTGTTTTTCACAGTGAGAGTTTTTTTTTCACAGTGAGAGTTTTTTTCACAGTGAGAGAGTTTTTTTCACAGTGAGAGTTTTTTTTTTTCACAGTGGAGAGTTTTTTTTCACAGTGAGAGTTTTTTTCAAGTGGAGAGTTTTTTTTCACAGTGAGAGTTTTTTTTCACAGTGAGAGAGTTTTTTCACAGTGAGAGTTTTTTTCACAGTGAGAGAGTTTTTTTCACAGTGAGTTTTTTTCACAGTGAAGAGTTTTTTTCACAGTGAGAAGTTTTTTTTCACAGTGAGAGAGTTTTTATTCACAGTGAGAGTTTTTTCACAGTGAGAGAGTTTTTCACAGTGAGAGAGTTTTTTTTTCACAGTGAGAGAGTTTTTTTTTTCACAGTGAGAGAGTTTTTTCACAGTGAGAGGTTTTTTCACAGTGAGTTTTTTTCACAGTGAGAGAGTTTTTTTCACAGTGGAGAGTTTTTTTCACAGTGGAGAGTTTTTTTTCACAGTGAGAGTTTTTTTCACAGTGAGAGAGTTTTTTCACAGTGAGAGTTTTTTTTTTCACAGTGAGAGTTTTTTTTCACAGTGAGAGTTTTTTTTTCACAGTGAAGAGTTTTTTTCAAGTGAGAGAGTTTTTTTTACAGTGAGAGAGTTTTTTCACAGTGAGTTTTTTTTTTTACAGTGAGTTTTTTCACAGTGAGAGTTTTTTACAGTGGGAGTTTTTTCACAGTGAGTTTGTTTTTCACAGTGAGAGAGTATTTTTTTCACAGTGAGTTTTTGTTTTTCACAGTGAGAGTTTTTTTCCAGTGAGAGTTTTTTTCACAGTGAGAGAGTTTTTTTCACAGTGAGAGAGTTTTTCACAGTGAGAGAGTTTTTTTCACAGTGAGAGAGTTTTTTTCACAGTGAGAGAGTTTTTTTCACAGTGAGAGTTTTTTCACAGTAGTTTTTTTACAGTGAGAGTTTTTTTCACAGTGAGAGTTTTTTTCACAGTGAGAGTTTTTTTCACAGTGAGAGAGTTTTTTTTCACAGTGAGAGAGTTTTTTTCACAGTGAGAGAGTTTTTTTCACAGTGAGAGTTTTTTTTCACAGTGGAGAGTTTTTTTCAGTGAGAGGAGTTTTTTTCACAGTGAGGAGTTTTTTTTTCACAGTGAGAGTTTTTTTTTTCAGGTGAGAGAGTTTTTTTCACAGTGAGTTTTTTTCAGTGAGTTTTTTTTCACAGTGAGAGAGTTTTTTTCACAGTGAGAGTTTTTTTACAGTGAGAGTTTTTTTTCAACAGTGAGAGTTTTTTTTCACAGTGGAGAGTTTTTTTCACAGTGAGAGTTTTTTTTCACAGTGAGAGTTTTTTTCACAGTGAGAGAGTTTTTTCACAGTGAGAGAGTTTTTTCACAGTGAGAGAGTTTTTTCACAGTGAGAGAGTTTTTTTCACAGTGAGAGTTTTTTCAAAGTGAGAGAGTTTTTTTTCACAGTGAGTTTTTTTTACAGTGAGAGTTTTTTTCACAATGATGAGTTTTTTTCACAGTGAGAAGTTTTTTTCACAGTGAGAGAGTTTTTTTCACAGTGAGAAGAGTTTTTTTTTCACAGTGAGAGAGTTTTTTTCACAGTGGAGGTTTTTTTCACAGTGAAGAGTTTTTTTTCAGTGAGAGAGTTTTTTCACAGTGAAGGTTTTTTTTTCACAGTGGAGAGTTTTTTTCAGTGAGAGAGTTTTTTTCACAGTGAGTTTTTTTTTACAGTGAGTTTTTTTTTCACAGTGAGAGTTTTTTCACAGTGAGAGGTTTTTTTCCAGTGAGAGTTTTTTTCACAGTGAGAGTTTTTTTTCACAGTGAGAGAGTTTTTTTCACAGTGAGAGTTTTTTTTCACAGTGAGAGTTTTTTTCACAGTGAGAGTTTTTTTTCACAGTGAGAGTTTTTTTTCACAGTGGAGAGTTTTTTTCACAGTGAGAGAGTTTTTTTCACAGTGATTTTTTTCAGTGAGAGTTTTTTCACAGTGAGAGTTTTTTTTTCACAGTGAGAGAGTTTTTTTTTCACAGTGAGTTTTTTTCACAGTGAGTTTTTTTTTTTCACAGTGAGAGAGTTTTTTTCACATGAGAGTTTTTTTTCACAGTGAGAGTTTTTTCACAGTGGGAGAGTTTTTTTTTCACAGTGGGAGAGTTTTTTTTTCAGTCAGTGAGAGAGTTTTTTTCACAGTGAGTTTTTTTCAGTGAGTTTTTTTTCACAGTGAGAGTTTTTCACAGTGAGAGAGTTTTTTTCCACAGTGAGAGAGTTTTTTTTCACAGTGGAGAGTTTTTTTCACAGTGAGTTTTTGTTTTTTTACAGTGAGAGGTTTTTTTCACAGTGAGTTTTGTTTTTTTCAGTGAGTGTTTTTTCAGTGAGTTTTTTTTTCACAGTGAGAGAGTTTTTTTTCACAGTGAGAGAGTTTTTCAAGTGGAGAGAGTTTTTTTTCACAGTGAAGAGTTTTTTTTTTCACAGTGGAGTTTTTTTTCACAGTGAGTTTTTTCACAGTGAGAGTTTTTTCACAGTGAGAGTTTTTTTTCACAGTGAGAGAGTTTTTTTTTTCACAGTGAGAGAGTTTTTCACATGAGAGAGTTTTTCACAGTGAGAGAGTTTTTTTCACAATGAGAGTTTTTTTTCACAGTGAGAGAGTTTTTTTACAGTGAGAGTTTTTTTCACAGTGAGAGTTGTTTTTTTTTCACAGTGAGTTTTTTTTCACAGTGAGTTTTTTTCACAGTGAGAGAGTTTTTTCACAGTGAGAGAGTTTTTTCACAGTGAGTTTGTTTTTTCACAGTGAGTTTGTTTTTTTCACAGTGAGAGTTTTTTTTTCACAGTGAGTTTGTTTTTTTTTCACAGTGAGTTTTTTTTCACAGTGAGAGTTTTTTTCACAGTGAGAGAGTTTTTTCACGTGAGAGAGTTTTTTTCACAGTGAGAGAGTTTTTTTTTCACAGTGAGAGTTTTTTCACAGTGAGAGAGTTTTTTTTCACAGTGGAGAGTTTTTTTTCACAGTGAGAGTTTTTTTACAGTGAGAGAGTTTTTTTCACAGTGGAGAGTTTTTTTCACAGTGGAGTTTTTTTTCACAGTGAGAGTTTTTTTACAGTGAGAGTTTTTTCACATGAGAGTTTTTTCACAGTGAGAGAGTTTTTTTCACAGTGAGAGAGTTTTTTTTCACAGTGAGAGTTTTTTCACAGTGAGTTTTTTTTCACAGTGAGAGTTTTTTTCACAGTGAGAGTTTTTTTCACAATGAGAGTTTTTCCAGTGAGAGAGTTTTTTTCACAGTGAAGAGTTTTTTTCACAGTGAAGAGTTTTTTTTTTCACAGTGAGAGAGTTTTTTTTCACAGTGAGAGTTTTTTTTCACAGTGAGAGAGTTTTTTTCACAGTGAGAGTTTTTTTTTCAGTGAGAGAGTTTTTTCACAGTGAGTTTTTTTTTTCACAGTGAGTTTTTTTCACAGTGAGAGTTTTTTTTTTACAGTGATTTTTTTTCACAGTGAGAGATTTTTTCACAGTGAGTTTTTTTCACAGTGGAGAGTTTTTTCACAGTGAGTTTTTTTTTTTCACGTGAGAGAGTTTTTTTTCACAGTGAGATTTTTCACAGTGAGAGTTTTTTTTGTTTTCACAGTGAGAGAGTTTTTTTTCACAGTGAGAGAGTTTTTTCACAGTGAGAGAGTTTTTATTCACAGTGGAGAGTTTTTTTTTTCACAGTGAGAGAGTTTTTTTCACAGTGAGAGTTTTTTTTTCACAGTGAGAAGTTTTTTTTTTTTTACAGTGAGAGAGTTTTTTTCACAGTGAGATTTTATTCACAGTGGAGAGTTTTTTTTTCACAGTGAGAGAGTTTTTTTTTTTACAGTGAGAGAGTTTTTTTCACAAGTGAAGTTTTTTTTCACAGTGAAGTTTTTTTCACAGTGAGAGAGTTTTTTTTCAGTGAGTTTTTTTTACAGTGAGAGTTTTTTTACAGTGAGAGTTTTTTTTCACAGTGAGAGTTTTTTTACCAGTGAGAGTTTTTTCACAGTGGAGAGTTTTTTTTCACAGTGAGAGAGTTTTTTTTCACAGTGAAGAGTTTTTTTTTCACAGTGAGAGGTTTTTTCACAGTGAGTTTTTTTTCACAGTGAGAGAGTTTTTTTTCAAGTGAGAGAGTTTTTTTCACAGTGAAGAGAGTTTTTTTTCACAGTGAGAGAGTTTTTTTTCACAGTGAGAGAGTTTTTTTCACAGTGAGAGTTTTTTTCACAGTGAGAGAGTTTTTTCACAGTGAGAGAGTTTTTTCACAGTGAGAGAGTTTTTTTTCACAGTGAGAGTTTTTTTTTCACAGTGAGAGAGTTTTTTTTCACAGTGAGAGAGTTTTTTTTCACAGTGAGAGAGTTTTTTTTCACAGTGAGGAGTTTTTTTTTCACAGTGAGAGTTTTTTTTTTACAGTGAGAGTTTTTTTTCACAGTGAGAGAGTTTTTTTCACAGTGAGAGTTTTTTTTCACAGTGAAGAGTTTTTTTTTCACAGTGAGAGTTTTTTCACAGTGAGTTTTTTTTTTTCACAGTGAGAGAGTTTTTTTTACAGTGAGAGTTTTTTTCACAGTGAGGAGTTTTTTTCACAGTGAGAGAGTTTTTTTTCACAGTGAGAGAGTTTTTTTCACAGTGAGAGTTTTTTCACAGTGAGAGAGTTTTTTTCACAGTGAGAGAGTTTTTTTTCACAGCAGTGAGAGTTTTTATTCAGTGAGGTTTTTCACAGTGAGAGAGTTTTTTTTTACAGTGAAGTTTTTTCACAGTGAGAGAGTTTTTCACAGTGAGAGAGTTTTTTTTCACAGTGAGAGATTTTTTTTTCACAGTGAGAGTTTTTTTCACAGTGAGAGTTTTTTTCACAGTGAGAGAGTTTTTTCACAGTGAGAGTTTTTTTTTCACAGTGAGAGTTTTTTTTCACAGTGAGAGAGTTTTTCACAGTGAGAGAGTTTTTTTCACAGTGAGTTTTTTTTTTTCACAGTGAGTTTTGTTTTTTTTCACAGTGAGTTTTGTTTTTTTCACAGTGAGTTTTTGTTTTTTTTCACAGTTTTTTTTTCACAGTGAGAGAGTTTTTTTCACAGTGAGTTTTTTTTCACAGTGAGAGAGTTTTATTCACAGTGAGAGAGTTTTTTTTTTCACAGTGAAAGAGTTTTTTTTCACAGTGGAGTTTTTCACAGTGAGTTTTTTTTTTCACAGTAGAGTTTTTTTTCAAGTGAGAGTTTTTTCACAGTGAGAGAGTTTTTTTCACAGTGAGAGTTTTTTTTTTCACAGTGAGAAGTTTTTTTTTCACAGTGAGAGAGTTTTTTTTCACATGAGAGTTTTCACGTGAGAGAGTTTTTTTCACAGTGAGAGAGTTTTTTTCACAGTGAGAGAGTTTTTTTCCAGTGAGAGAGTTTTTTTTCACAGTGAGAGAGTTTTTTTTCACAGTGAGAGAGTTTTTTTCACAGTGAGAGAGTTTTTTTCAACAGTGAGAGAGTTTTTTCACAGTGAGAGAGTTTTTTTCACAGTGGAAGTTTTTTTTTCACAGAGAGAGTTTTTTTCACAGTGGAGAGTTTTTTTTCACAGTGGAAGAGGTTTTTTTCACAGTGAGTTTTTTTTTCACAGTGGGAGTTTTTTTCAAGTGAGTTTATTTTTCACAGTGAGTTTTTTTCACAGTGAGTTTTTTTTTTTCACAGTGAGATTTTTTTCATAGTGAGAGAGTTTTTTTCACAGTGAGTTTTTTTTTTACAGTGAAGTTTTTTCACAGTGAAGTTTTTATTCACAGTGAGTTTTGTTTTTTTCACAGTGAGAGTTTTTTTCACAGTGAAGTTTTGTTTTTTTCACAGTGAAGTGTTTTTTTTCACAGTGAGAGTTTTTTTCACAGTGAGAGTTTTTTTTCACAGTGGGAGTTTTTTCACAGTGAGAGAGTTTTTTACAGTGAGAGAGTTTTTTTTCACAGTGAGAGAGTTTTTTCACAGTGAGAGAGTTTTTTTCACAGTGAGAGTTTTTTTTCACAGTGAGAGAGTTTTTTTCACAGTGAGAGAGTTTTATTCACAGTGAGAGTTTTTTTTACAGTGAGAGTTTTTTTCACAGTGAGAGAGTTTTTTTCAAGTGAGTTTTTTCAGCAGTGAGTTTTTTTACAGTGAAGTTTTTTTTCACAGTGAGAGTTTTTCTACAGTGAGAGAGTTTTTTTCACAGTGAGAAGAGTTTTTTTTCACAGTGAGAGAGTTTTTTTTCACAGTGAGAGTTTTTTTTCACAGTGAGAGTTTTTTTCACAGTGAGAGTTTTTTTTTCACGTGAGAGGAGTTTTTTTCACAGTGAGAGTTTTTTTTTTTTACAGTGAGTTTTTTTTCACAGTGAGAGAGTTTTTTCACAGTGAGATTTTTTTTTTTTTCACAGTGAGAGAGTTTTTTTTCACAGTGAAGTTTTTTTACAGTGAGAGTTTTTTTCACAGTGAGAGAGTTTTTTTTCAACAGTGAGAGTTTTTTTTCACAGTGAGTTTTTTTTTCACAGTGAGAGAGTTTTTTCTCAGCATGAGAGTTTTTTTCACAGTGGAGAGTTTTTTTCACAGTGAGAGTTTTTTTCACAGTGAGAGTTTTTTTCACAGTGAGAGTTTTTCCACAGTGAGAGTTTTTTTTTCACAGTGAGAGTTTTTTCACAGTGAGTTTTTTTCAGTGGAGTTTTTTTTCACAGTGAGAGTTTTATTCACAGTGAGAGTTTTTTTTCACAGTGAGAGTTTTTTTTCAACAGTGAGAGAGTTTTTTCACAGTGAAGAGTTTTTTTAACAGTGAGTTGTTTTTTTTCACAGTAGAGAGTTTTTTTCACATGAGAGTTTTTTTCACAGTGAGAGTTTTTTTCACAGTGGGAGAGTTTTTTTTTCACAGTGAGAAGAGTTTTTTTTCACAGTGAGATTTTTTTTTTTTGCAGTGAGTTTTTTTTCACAGTGAGAAGTTTTTTCACAGTGAGAGGTTTTTTTTCACAGTGAGAGAGTTTTTTTTCACAGTGAGAGTTTTTTTCTACGGTGAGTTGTTTTTTTCACAGTGAGAGTTTTTTTTCACAGTGAGATTTTTGTTTTCACAGTAGTTTTTTGTTTTTTCAGTGAGAGTTTTTTCACAGTGGAGAGAGTTTTTTTCACAGTGAGAGTTTTACAGAGGTTTCACAGTGAGTTTTTTTTTTTTCACAGTGGAGTTTTTTCACAGTGAGAGTTTTTTTCACAGTGAGAGAGTTTTTTTTCACAGTGAGAGAGTTTTTTTCAACAGTGAGTTTTTTTCACAGTGAGAGTTTTTTTACAGTGAGAGAGTTTTTTCACAATGAGAGTTTTTCACAGTGAGAGAGTTTTTTTTCACAGTGAGAGAGTTTTATTCACAGTGAGAGAGTTTTATTCACAGTGAGAGATTTTTTTTCACAGTGAGAGAGTTTTTTTCACAGTGAGAGAGTTTTTTTCACAGTGAGAGAGTTTTTTTCACAGTGAGTAAGTTTTTTTTCCACAGTGAGAGAGTTTTTTTCACAGTGAGTTTTTTTTCACAGTGAGAGGTTTTTTTCACAGTGAGAGTTTTTTTTCACAGTGGGAGAGGTTTTTTTCACAGTGAGTTTTTTTTCCACAGTGAGAGTTTTTTTTCACAGTGAGTAGTTTTTTTCACAGTGAGAGTTTTTTTCACAAGTGAGAGTTTTTTTTACAGTGACAGTTTTTTCACAGTGAGTTTTTTTCACAGTGAGTTTTTGTTTTTTTCACAGTGGAAGAGTTTTTTTCACAGTGAGTTTTTGTTTTTTTCACAGTGAGTTTTTGTTTTTTTCACAGTGAGAGTTTTTTCACAGTGAAGGAGTTTTTTTCACAGTGAGAGAGTTTTTTTCACAGTGAGAGAGTTTTTTTCAAGCAGTGAGAGAGTTTTTTTTTCCACAGTGAGAGAGTTTTTTTCACAGGTGAGAGTTTTTTTTCCACAGTGAGAGTTTTTTTCACAGTGAGTTTTTTCAACAGTGAGAGAGTTTTATTCACAGTGGAGAGTTTTTTTTTCACAGTGAGAGAAGTTTTTTTTGTTTTACCCAGTGAGAGAGTTTTTTTCCAGTGGAGAGTTTTTTCACAGTGAGAGTTTTTTTTTTTTCACAGTGAGAGAGTTTTTTCACAGTGAGAGAGTTTTTTTTTCACAGTGAGAGATTTTTTCACAGTGAGAGTTTTTTTTTCACAGAGTTTTTTTCCACAGTGAGAGATTTTATTCACAGTGAGAGAGTTTTTTTCACAGTGAGAGAGTTTTTTTTTCACAGTGAGAGTTTAGTTTTTTTCACAGTGAGAGTTTTTTTTCACAGTGGAGAGTTTTTTATTTTTTTTCACAGTGAGAGAGTTTTTTTTCACAGTGAGAGTTTTTTTCACAGTGAAGAGTGTTTTATTCACAGTGAGAGAGTTTTTTTTTTCACAGTGAGAGTTTTTTTTTCACAGTGAGAGGTTTTTTTCACAGTGAGTTTTTTTCACAGTGAGAGAGTTTTTTTCAGTGATTTTTTCACAGTGAGAGTTTTTTCAGCCAGTGGAGAGTTTTTTTTCACAGTGGAGTTTTTTTTACAGTGAGTTTTTTTCACAGTGAGAGTTTTTTTATTCACAGTGAGTTTTTTTCAGTGTTTTTTTTTCACAATAAGTGAGAGAGTTTTTTTACAGTGAGAGTTTTTTTCACAGTGAGAGAGTTTTTTTCAACAGTGGAGAGTTTTTTTCACAAGTGAGAGTTATTTTTTTTTTTACAGTGAGAGTTTTTTTTCAGTGAGATTTTTTTTGAGTGAGTTTTTTTCACAGTGAAGAGAGTTTTTTCAGTGGTTTTTTTTTTTTTTTTTACAGTGAGAGGAGTTTTTTTTCACAGTTTTTTTTTTTCACAGTGAGTTTTTTTTCAGT